>JAPQWV010000231.1:600000-854890 GCA_027422505.1 Craterostigma plantagineum
CTCTCTCGTGTTCTTATTTTGAGTTTTCGATCGAATTCAATTGATCATCTAAACGATAGAATTGCTATGGTTTCTAGCCTAGGATCGTAGAGTTGTTAATATGAGGACCTAACAAGATATCAGAGCAGTTTCGTTCTGCTTTGAATCGTAAATTGTTGGAATTGGATCGAAATTTTATTTCGAACACTGTTCCATCGAAGAACAGATTTGGCGCGAAAAGTTTTTCGATCCAATAGCTTAATTCTGTGCTTAATTGACTTGAATTTGATGTTTCTGTGCTTAGTTAAGTGCTAAATGTTGATTACGATCAAATCTGTAGCTGTTTGAACGTCGAATTGAGGATTAACTTGATTCTGGAATTTTACTGTTGACGAAGAACATGAAGAACACGTTCTGATTTTGATCAAATTCTATATATTTTGCTTCATAACGTGTTTAATTATTTGTTCGTGCGTGATTAGTACTTGATTGCGAGCGATTACCTGAAATTTCACTGTCCAATTCCTTGTTTTTGCTCGAATTTGTGTTAATCGTATTCTGTGAATTTTTCTCGATTGTCCTAATTTTTCTCGCTAGGGTTTGCGATCGGATTAGTTTCTCGATCGAAAAACTTGGCGCGAAAATTTTTCTCGGTCAGAATACGAAGTCAGCGCTAGAATCGTCATTTAGCAGAAACGATTTTAGTTAGAAATATTTCTCGAGCATTATTCAGCGAAAAACTTTTTCGAGAGAGACTAATTTTGACTTGGCATGCGTAAATACTTTCTCTCGAAAAACTTTTTCGGGCAAACATTTAACGTCTGACCAGGCGAAAATCATTTACACGCGAGAAACTGATTTACTAACGTACTGTTTTGTAGTCAACTGATTTATTTTGACTTGTCGGGAAACTTACTAACGTACTGTTTCTTTACGATCGAAATAAATTCACGATCAAGAACAGTTTAAGCAATTTTTCTCGCTCGTAAAATATCTCGCTGACAAAATTTCTCGCACGAGAACAGTTACATTCTATATCGACGAAATTAATTTCGATCAAACTTCAAAGATTGAATCGAAAATAATTGTCGATCTAATTTTCGAATCAAACGCTACTAACTAATTTTTGTCACTTGTGAAGCACTTGACATCATTTTCATCCTTCAAAACAAACTACGAAGATCCTTCAACAACTCGAACAATACAATACAAACATGGATGCATACTCACTCGGAAATGACAACCTTCCGCCGATCTTGCAAAGAGGCGAATACACAGTGTGGAGAAGACACTTCCTGAATTTCATAGCTCTAAAAGATCAAGCCGAAAATCTACTGCAGTCCCTTGAAGAGGGACCGGCACAGTCCTGGGTTCATGTGCCCGGGGACGAATCAGCTACTCCAGTAATTCCAGCTTCTAGGCGACTAAAGGAGCCTAGAGAATACTCTCTGGAGGAAAGAGGTCGAGCTAAGGCTGATCTAGTAGCCATGAATACCCTTATGCAGGGATCCCCAACGATATATACAGACAAATCGACAGCCTTTCATCGGCTAAGGAGATGTGGGATGAGCTGCATAGGATGATGCAAAGAACGGAAGTTGGTATAAAGGCCAAGAAGGCAAACATTCTCACTGCATACGACTCCTTCAAAGCTAAGCCGGAGGAGAGCCATACGAAATCTACCAACGATACCACACTCTTCTCAACGAGATGAGGAAGATAGAAATAACAAAGACAAACATGGAAACAAACATTAGATTTCTATCTTCTCTGCCCACGGAATGGAAGAAAATATCCACACAAATACGACAAAATAAAGATCTCGAAGAGTTGGATGTCCATGCCGTGTTCGATAATCTGGCTCAACATGAGGATGTTATCCGAGAGATTATCAAAGAGCAGAATAGCAAACAAACCGATGACACGGTTGCCTTAGTCTCGGAGAAGAGGAGCACAAGATCAAGAAAAGAAAAGATCGTTAGGCCACCTTCATCATCGGAGTCGGAAGATGAATCGGACTGCGACATAGAGCCGAACATGAAAGCCCTTAAAGCAGTTAGCTCTCATTGGACAAATGATGAGCACGAAGTGCTTCAAGAAGAAGTCTTCAACCTCGGCCAACAGACTTCGAACTACAAGCTCCAAGAACAAACAACGTGCTCCGGAGAGTTCCAAGGTCAAGAACCCCAAAGAGACTAACATATGCTTTAATTGTGGCAAAGCAGGTCACTTCGCCAGAGAGTGCACTCTCCCGAAGAAGAGAGACGCAAACTACTACTCCAGGAAGCTTCAATTGACAAAACAGAAAGAAGCTGGAGTAGCTCTCATGGCCGAGCAGGACCAATGGCTCGAGGACACGTCGAGCTTCGAAGAAGAGAACTTAGCCCTCATGGCTCGTCTCGACAACGAAATGGACGCCGAAAAATCCACTCGTGCGGACGACGACAACGCATCCACGTCTTAAATGAGGTAGTCTCTCACTCCACATTATTGACCATGTTAGATTCGTATCAATTAGCATACACTAACATGAAACGTGAGCAGAAAAGTGTTAAGGAAGTAGAGATCAAACTTGAGAGAGCTCAGGAGAAGATAAATAGTCTCGAATCAGACCTTAGAAGCTCTAGTGCAAAAATAGAAGAACTTACTAAGAGCTTACATTGTAGAGAGACTAGTCAACCTCCTTTAGGACAACATAGTGAAACGATTAAAGAGTTAGAAGACAGGCTAGCAAATAACTACAATTGTCTGGTTAGGAATCTAAATGAGAATTTACCTTAAATTGTAGGATAACCGAAGCTACCTCTAAGATCACTGACTTAGAAGCTCAATTAGAAATATCTAACGCTAAGGTTAGTGAGCTTAGTAAGGAACTAGACACCTGTCAAGCCGCGAAACTGACGGTAGAAAATAATTATGCTCTCCTAAGTGAGGAACGCAGGAAGTATGCAAAAATTAAAAAATTAGATGATCTCCTTACGCGTAGGGGACACTCTGAACAGACGATATTCTTAAACAAGCCCAAGGATATAGAGTTTTATAATCCAATAGAAGGCATAGGTTACACTAACCCACGTATTTTACAAAGAAAGAAATGTATGATATTAAGAACATGGGTTTAGCTGTAACCTCTCTTAGGAACATTACGGAATCGACGTATGAAAATGCGTTTGATTCATCTATCAAACAAGCCTCACATGGGCCTGAGATCCCCTTTGACTATAGTGAACTAACTGAAGAGGACAAAAATAGGAAACCTACTCTAACACCTGTCAGCGAATTAGCTCAAGTTCTACCTCCGGACTCTCAAGAATACCACGAGGAACTCAAAAAGGTTAATTATCAAAATTCTCTCTACAAACCCCCTATCATAAAACAGATAGAGGAGTCACAAGCGAAACTACACACAGAAAGAGAGAATTTCGAAGCTGAAAAGAAAAAATTCTATAAGGAGATGGAAAATCTCAAGGCTTCCTCGTCCTCCCAAACTATCTCAACTATCACAAAAAGCGTGAAAATAGAAAAATCGCCTTCGAAAGATCAAAAGAGCATTAATTATTCTGTTAAAAGTGCTAAGACTAATTTTATTCTGTCAAAACAAAAGACACTCGTAGTAATAAAAAGAGCCATTTCTACGTTCAAAATAATTGCTTCTACGTGCTCAATTCTGCCCATCACCTATAGAAGTGAAAATAATGAAATAGGCTCTACATCGAAAAAATTACTACTAATCATTCTGAAACAAATGCCAAAAGGAAAAATCGTAGGAAACAAGATCCAGCCATAAAGAAAGCTTATGGCGCCGTACATGACTGTACTCACCTAAGGTATCTCGTAGAAATTAAATCCCCCAAGCACCTTAGGAGACTATCACAAGAAAAGATATTTTCCTCAGTCAAAACCTTCCAAGGCATTTGTACGAGCTGAAGTTAACCTTCCTGTAAGGTTCAACCCAAATGGGTTCCTAAATCTCCGCCTAGGACGACAAAAGCCGAAAGGGCCAAGTCTCCTACAGAGGCAAAACCCAAACTCACTTCTCCAAAAGTGCAATGGGTTATTAAGACTCTTCCAGAAATAGATTTAGGAGTCATATCTGAACCTAAAATTAAATCTGCTAATCTGAGAGGACCCATGCTTAAGTGGGTACCTAAAGCTCTCTAAATTGTTTTTGCAGATCCATCATGTGTGGTACCTCGACTCTGGTTGCTCCACATACATGACTGGTAAACAAGAGCTGCTGAGCAACTACAAAGACCGACCAAATGGCAAAGTCAGATTTGGGAACAACGATTCAGCCCCGATTCTAGGATTTGGGGATATCATTTTGAAGAATCTGACCATCAAAGATGTCTCATACGTCGAAGGCCTCCGCCATAACTTGTTCAGCATTGGCCAATTCTGTGACAAAGGCTTCCAGGTGGTCTTCCATGCTGACCGGTGCAGAATTTTGGATAGTCAGGACACAAAACTCCTTCAAGGACTTCGGAAATCCAATCTTTACACGATCAACCTGACGTCCTTGCAGCCCTCGACAGCTGTATGCCTCATTTCTCAGATTGATATAAAGAGGAACAGCCTATGGCATCAACGACTGTCTCATCTAAACATGAAAGCTCTCCAACGTCTTTCTACGAAAAAGTTGGTCCACGGTCTTCCAACTATACAACTACAAAAGGAATATCATTGTTCGGCATGTCACCTAGGAAAAATGAAGCGAGCATCTCATCACGTCAAGCAAATTGCGTCTACTTCTCGACCATTGGAACTAATTTACATGGATCTCTGGGTCCGATGCAGACTCAGAGTACAATGGAAGAAAGTATGTCCTAGTGATTGTAGATGACTATTCTCGCTACACGTGGACAAAGTTCCTCCGAACGAAAGATGAGACCGGTGACTTGATAATCAATTTTGTGAACACAACTCAAAATCTGCTGCAACAGACTATTCAAGTTGTTCGAACAGACAACGGCACCGAGTTAAAAAACAACCACCTCAGTGAGTTTTATCAAAAACTTGGAATAAGTCAACAATTTTCAGCCGCCAAAACACCTCAGCAAAATGGGGTCGTCGAAAGGAAAAATCGAACACTAGTGGAAGCCGCTCGTACAATGCTGATCCAGTCAGGACTTCAACACTTTCTATGGGCTGAAGCAGTCAATACCGCTTGTCTTACTCAAAACAGGACGGTGGTTCACAAACGGTTCAACAAGACTCCGTACGAGATTGTGAATAATAGAGTGCCCAATATCTCTTTCTTTAAAGTCTTCAGGTGTAAGTGCTTTGTGGCGAACGACCGAGAACAACGTGCAAAGTTCGACCCTAAAGCATTCGAAGCTACATTTGTCGGGTATTCTTCAACTTCAAAAGCGTATCGAGTATACATCAAGTCCAACCGAACTATTAAGGAAAGCTATAATGTCACTTTTCACGAAGTGGCAGAGATGGCTTCTGGTCAACTCAGTCCAGGACCCGTGCCTAACCCGATGGTTCCTGCTCAAATCAGTTCAGGACCCGTGCTCAACCCGATGGCTTCTGAAGACAACATTTCAGAACCCGTAATCACTGGTGTGTTGGCATAAAAGCAACAGAAGATGGCAACAACATCAAAGTCAATGTCAGACGAAGCAACAAGACTTGCAATAGACGACTTGAAATCTCTCTTCGAACCAGTATATCGGTCATGCACCACTGCACCTATAGTGGATTCTCCTCTGTTCGAGACCGACGTACCAAGTTCATCTCACACCTCTACCCCACCCGATTCAGATTTGCCACAGAATACCGAAGAACCTACAATGGTCCTCGAGGAAGTATCATCAGAGACGATCGATCCAAGTGCAGAATTGGAACTTCCTCAGACAAATGATCAATCGGATACTATAGGCAATCTAGATCCACATATGGCTGACGCATATGCTACAGCCTTGCCTCATGAGCGCAAGTGGACTAGAGGTCACCCGATCGATCAGATAATTGGCGATCCTTCGGATGGTGTGAGGACACGTCGTCAACACACTCTTTTCAGTTGCTTCCCGAGCCAAAATGAGCCTACCAAAGTAGCAGACGCACTTCGAGACACGGATTGGACAATTGCAATGCAAGAGGAAATCAATCAATTCGAACGTCTTCAAGTGTGGACCTTGGTACCCCGTCCACATGGGAAAACAGTGGTCGGAACTAAATGGGTTTTCAAGAATAAGAAAAATGAAGATGGTGAAGTGATCCGGAACAAAGCAAGGCTAGTACCTAAGGGATACAATCAACAGGAAGGCATCGACTACAACGAGACTTATGCTCCTGTTGCCCGTATCGAAGCTATCCGCCTCCTGCTGGCCTATGCGGCTCACAAAGACTTCAAAGTCTATCAGATGGATGTTAAAACCGCTTTTCTCAACGGCATGTTAAAAGAAGAAGTCTACGTCGCTCAGCCGGAAGGTTTCGTTGATCAAGAACATCCCGATCACGTCTATCGTTTGGACAAAGCTCTCTATGGACTAAAACAAGCCCCACGTGCTTGGTACGATGTCCTGAGTGATTTCCTCGTGAAGTCTGGATTCATACGAGGAACGATAGACACAACCCTCTTCATTAAATGGCATGACAAAGATCTGATGGTCGTCCAAGTATACGTCGACGACATCATCTTCGGATCAACAAATCCTCGGCTCTGCAAGAAGTTTGGAGATCTCATGAATAGCAAATTCGAAATGAGTCACATGGGAGATGCAATTTTTCTTAGGCCTTCAGGTCAGGCAGCTCAATGATGGAATTTTCATCAGTCAAACAAAATACATCAAGGATATTCTGAAGACGTTTCATCAAGACCAGAGCAAGCCTCTCGGCACTCCTATGTCACCAAGCTGCAAGTTGGATGCCGATGCCTCTGGTAAATTGGTCGACATCACACTATATCGCACTATCATTGGATCTCTTCTCTACCTCACTTCGAGCCGTCCGGATATCATGTTTGCCACCTGCTTGTGTGACTGATTTCAAGCCGAACCCAAAGAATCCCATATGCTCGCGGTCAAAAGAATTCTTCGCTACCTTAAGGGCACCTCTACCCTTGGCCTATGGTATCCAAAGGGTACGAATTTCAAACTTATCGGCTACACTGACGCTGACTATGCAGGTTGCCGAGTGGACAGGAAAAGCACGTCCGGTGGCGCTCAATTTCTAGGCAAAAAGCTGGTCTGCTGGTCATTCAAAAAGCAGAACTGTGTGTCCACTTCGACGGCAGAAGCAGAATACGTAGCTGCCGCCAGCTGTTGCTCACAGATGCTGTGGATGCGGACACAGCTTCGCGACTATGGGTACAATCTAACTAATATACCCATATATAGTGATAGTCAGAGTGCAATTGCCATTACTTGAAATCCTGTTCATCATTCACGCACAAAACACATAGACATTAGATATCATTTATCAAAGATCACGTAGAAAAAGGCACGATAGAGATGTACTTTGTGAACACGAAGTTTCAACTAGCCGACATTTTCACCAAGGCCTTGGATGAGAAACGATTCCAATTCCTTGTCGGAAAATTAGGCATGTTGAATCTTCCGTAATATGTGCATTACCTGATCTTCTGTGCTATCACATGCTCTATTCTATGTGTTTTCTATGCTTATTTGTCCCTATCTTGCGTGATATTAAAAAAAATAAAAAATAAAAATAAATAACAATAATAAATATATATACATATATAATATAATGGGGTATGACGAAATCCTTTAGGATGCTTTGATCTAAAGTCACTTAGAATTTTACCCCGACATGCTTTCGATCTAATTGTTTAATATTGTCAGTCTAAGTCGCATCCTTGTGTCTAAAAGGTCATTTGATTGTTCCACTAGACACAAAGTCACTTTACATGCGTGAGGATTCAAGCCTTGTTCTTTTTTCTTTCTTTGGATCTATTTCTCGAGTGAGTCACACATCAATTACTTATCTTACCTAGTGATTTCTTGGTTTCATACTTACCTTGCGTCAGATCGTTAGGAAAATGATAAGGGATTTTAGGATATTCCTCATACGGCCTTATATAAATTCCCCCACGTTTGCCCTTAGTCAGCCACTTTGAGCCTTCTCCGACGTCCTTTTCTTCATTTTGAAACCCATTCCCAGCCTTCAACCAAATTCTATACTCTTCGAATGGTTGTTCAAACGAGAAAAGAAGGGGGAGATAACAAAAGAAAAGTAGGATGATTACAAAAAAGGCATTGCTTAACGCACAAAGACCAAAGGAACCGGCCTTCCAACTACCTTGTAGAAAGTGGCATGGTTCCTGCTACGAACGTCTCCAACGATAATCTCGTACGCTCGTCAGAACGGCTGGAAGAGGAGCACCACGAAGTGAACTTCTCCAACGATAATCCGGTCTTATATCGGGAAACGAGAAGAGGAGCGCAGCCTCGGGTATGAATTCCATAACCGTGAACTTTTCCAAATAGATAATCTCTGAAACCTATCTAGGGACTAAGAGAAGAGGAGCACGGTATCGGCCCGAGAATCAACAAGAAGAACTTCGCCTACTAAAATCTCCTATAGCCTCATGGAGAAGCGGAGCTTCAGCTTGAGCATAGCTCATTAAAGGGATAGTAAATGAGGGAGAAAAGAAGAAAGATGCCGAAAAGAAAGGAGACAGGCTGTTAGAAAATATTTTGTAGTGTTCAATTTCATTATATTATCTTTGTTGGTTAGCTTTATTAAAACTTTGGATTAGTTCTTAGTTGGGTTAGTTCTTAGTTATTCATGTAATGGGCCTTCACAAGGGCCCAAGTATTATATACCAACTTGTGGTATAAATACTAAAACCCTAACACATAGTTAGGTGTGCTTGTGTGTGAAGATCAAATAAACAATTTTAGAGTGAGAGAGTCTCCTCAAGAACACCACCAAGCCCCACACGCCCCGAACCTAAATCTCGATCTTTAGGCGTGTTTAATCCGTCCGAAGTCGTATTGTTGGTGAAATCTCGGACCAACAATTGGTATCAGAGCCCAACGCGACCGGATTTGCGTGTTTTGAGCAAGATTTGAGTGAAAAATTATTTTCGTCACTTTCGGTTTTTGGGCGATTTCGACCTCGATTTGTTGTTTTTAGACATCCCAAAGGTTGATTATGTGTTTAGGAATGTTTTTCTGGAGTTTTGGAACAAGTTTCGTCGATTTTGAGTGAGATTTGAGCGAAAACGAGCCATTTTTCTGGTAAAAGTCGCGCTGCCCATGCTTTGTTCTTGGCCGAGAAATTTTCTTACCCGAGAAAATTCTTAGCCGAGAAAATTTCGCTGGCCGAGAAATTTTCTTACCCGAGAAAATTCTTAGCCGAGAAAATTTCGCTGGCCGAGAAACTTTCACTGCCCGAGAAATTTTATCAACCCGATAAACTTTCACTGCCCGAGAAAGTTTTGCAAAACTGAGAATTTTTTTTTTCAAATCCGAGAAATTTCGCAAAACTGAGATGTCCGAGAAATTATCTTAAACTGATTAAATTTTCAAAACTGCGAAAATATTCAAAACTGAGAAATTTCTCAAATCCGAGAAATTTTCAACTGAGAAAATTTACACTTCGAAAATTCTCAACCTGAGAAAATTTCATCTGAACTAACTTCCACCTGAGAAAGTTTTTCAACCTGAGAAATTTCCAAACCGAGAAAGCTTCATACCTGAGAAAATTTTTATACATGCGAAATTTTACTTTAAATGTGAATTTTCTCTCGACATGCGAAATTTTTATACATGCGAAAATTTTTATACATGCGAAAATTTCTATACATGCGAAATTTTTATACATGCGAAATTTTACTTTAAATGTGAATTTTCTCTCGACATGCGAAAATTTTCAGTACATGCGAAAATTTCCTGTGAATGCGAAATTTCCGTGCTATATGCGAACATTCACTCTGAATGCGAAATTTCCTTATTTTCGCGACTCACTCTCACAACGAAATTTCTCGGGACAACATTTTTCGCACATTTTCACACACCATTTTTCGCACCCCCCGAGAAATTTGCACCCAACCTTTAAACTTGATCCAAACACACCTTTTAGCTTCAAATCTTGCAAAAATCACTTTAAAAAATACACTTAAGCGTTTTTTTTTACCACCAAAATTTCTGGCCCTCCCTCGGATTAAATAAGGTTTTAAGAAAAAACAATTATATCATTGGATAGAGAAAAATTTTCTAAGGCCATTGGACTTCGTCTATTTTACACTTTTAAAATTTTCCGAAATAAATTTTTTGGGCCAAAATTGTCGGTATAGACGATGTTGTTTTGTGAAATTTTGAAGGCAAATCCAAAACGCGGCAACGATCACCGTACCCAACAATCGACCTAGGACGGTATTGGCACATTATAGAAAAAGTTTAGGTCACCCCCAAACTTTTCGGAGCGGAATTTCCAAATGCCAATTTCACACTCCCAGCATGTATGGTACCCGGGTTGCTCCACATACATGACTGGTACACGACGTGAGCAACCACCTCCCAGCATGTATGGTACTCGGGTTGCTCCACATACATGACTGGTACACGACGTGAGCAACCACCCCCGGCATGAATGGTACAAGGGTTGCTCCACATTCATGACCGGTATGCACTGCGAGCAACCAACCCCATCATGCACGTTACACGGATTGCTCCACGTGCATGAAGGGATGTCAGAGAAGCGAGCAACCATCATGGCTTCTGTACAAATCCGTGCAGAACCTGGACCTACAAAGAAGGGTTGACAAGAGATCAACCAACCATCAGTGGGCGCGCCATCCAATCTTGATGCTTAGGCGATGTGGATCTCTTGTACCAGACTCCACCGTCCACCCTCTGCCATTCATTCCACCATGGTGCGCTACATGGAGACGTCCAAAGCCACCGTGATCCTCTTTACGCCCTCACCACCACCACCTGACGAGTCTCAGAAGTGTCTGATCAACAGTTTTGGGCCACCCTCGTCGACATCACTCGTGGTCGCCTTTCAACGCGATCACGCCACGCCACCATAGTTCCCATGGATCAGTGAAACCCCCATGATCCTAACCCAGGAACGAGCCTACCCTAGCCTCTCTAGTCTAGGTATAGGTCGCGCGACATCCTCCTCCACGCAAAGATCCAATCAACGATCTCGGGAGGATGAAGTAAGTCGCTTGCAGGAGTTGCGAACCAACGACGACATGATCGCACTCCTCTGTCATATCTCACCACAACCCGGACGTCGCCCTTAGGTACAGGAGACGACTCGTTCGTTTCCCGAGTAGAAGTCGCGGCATCTGGTCCAACCGCGCAATTAACCCATCCCAACCACTCAGCTATCCTTTCACAGATAGCTGTTTCATTCGCACAAGAGGAACCACGTTAGCCATCACCGCCCCACTTGGAGACGGTTGATGTTGAACATGCAGTGCCCCGCCTCTCACTGCACCTCTTCCACTCACATAGAGTCTAGTGTCCTCACCCACCGAAATTTTCCACTTTCTAGGACACAAACACTCTTTACGCACCGCAGGTTCTTCGTGAACTTGCCCGAACGCTTGATGACTTCCTTGTGATTGAGAGCGGAAGACCCACGACAGCCACCCTCACCACAACTGTCGATGGGCCACGGATACGAGCTTGTCTCATCGTCCGTGCGAACGGAAAGCCTTTGTGGCTCTCCGGTTCTTTGTGTCCTGTGCAAACAGGCGGCACATCGGATCGATGTTGTGACGACGGAGCGTCTTTGTGACCCCCGTCTGGTTAGTTACCCCGTTCGTGATGGAGCCCCGACTCATAGCAATCAGCGAGGAACTTACACATTCCATGCCGCGCTCAACGAGGATCTATGAAGGAAAAGGTCCCATCACCGACACCACTCCACCACGCCTCCGCCTACGCCACCACATGCTGCTCCGTCTCTCCAGTGTTCAAAACTGAACCCGGAGGAACACCAATTGCTGCTACTCCTGAGAATCCCACTTGATTGCCTCACTCAACACCACATTACACCATCATCACCACCATCAACACCAGAGGCAGACTCATCCCACGGACGACGTGACGATCTCGAAGACGGAGATCATCTCAAGGGGGAGCAAAGGAGAAGAAATGAGTTGAAGATCGTACAGCAGCTTCAGCAGCAACCATCATCCACCTCCGCTCACACCACCTATGCCACCTCTCACAACACCTACTCCACCACCTCCACCAACTACGCCCCACCGGAGGCTTCCACTACCTCCGCGCACATTCTTTTGTGTCAGGCTATTATGTTCATAATGGAACACTCGAAGGAGCCATGGCACATCTCTTCCACCACATTCCGCCACTACTGCGCTGACCACTCTAAAGACCGGGTTCCCTACTCTTGAAAGTCACATTTCAATAGAGCCTTGGCACACTTTTTATGCCCCACGCCTACCTTCTTCTGGAGCCAGACGAGTCATCTTCGAGGCCGAACTAGACAACTTCCATTCGAAGACAACAAATCCGGCGCCAAGATGAAGAAGATTGGAGAATCTTAACAAGTGAGTCCTAGCCGAGCCATCAATGCCTCCGCAAGAAGAGGAGATATCCCTTGTAGGGGGAGTTTGCTAGGAATCGAGATCTCCAATATGCCCAACAAAGATATCCCGCGCTGAACTGAAGATTGAACACTAAGGGGGAGATTGTTAGGAAATATTTTGTAGTGTTCAATTTCATTATATTATCTTTGTTGGTTAGCTTTATTAAAACTTTGGACTAGTTCTTAGTTGGGTTAGTTCTTAGTTATTCATGTAATGGGCATTCACAAGGGCCCAAGTATTATATACCAACTTGTGGTATAAATACTAAAACCCTAACACATAGTTAGGTGTGCTTGTGTGTGAAGATCAAATAAACAATTTTAGAGTGAGAGAGTCTCCTCAAGAACACCACCAAGCCCCACACGCCCCGAACCTAAATCTCGATCTTTAGGCGTGTTTAATCCGTCCGAAGTCGTATTGTTGGTGAAATCTCGGACCAACACAGGCATAGAAATGGAAGATGACGAAGAGATAAGCTCACTCTCCTCTAAATTCCTTCCCTTCTAAGTCCTAGCCAAACTACTTACGCCCCTTTGATTCCAATCGACGGTCTCTCGCTTGGGTGAAAGGATTAAACACGCCTCGATCACAGGTAAATTGACTTGAAACTGCTTGTGTTGACTTGAGTGATAATAATATAAAAATCCCAAGATACAAAATTATTGAGAGCAAGAGCGAACCTTGTGAGAGTTGTCGAAATGGAGCAGTCTATGAACTTAGGACTTTAGTTTGACGACAAGACTTGACGGCATTTTCTCTTTCAAATGTCTCGTAAAGTTTTAGGCTTGACGATTGATCGAAGCAAAATAATCTGACCCCATACTATAATAGTAAAATACAAAAAAAATTATTATATATATATATATATAAATATATACTTCGCACATTTTGACATGAAATGTTATGTTTCATATGCGTTGAATTGAATAAATGCGAATTTGTTTACTATATCGCACATTCTAAATGCAATTTTAGATTGCATTGGTACTGAATTGTTTAAAATGCGATAAGTTTTTCTATGCTCTAACCCTCGCACAATATTTTGAAGTACCTGTTTTCGGGGACCATGTACACGTACTTACTTGGTGAATTTGTGTGTTTTTATGCTCGTGACTTGAATTGATTTAATATGCTTGCATAATTAGGTAATTTTTGTGCATCATTTGAGGGGGAGCAAGTATAAAAATCGTGGTTTAGCTCCAAATATTGACGTTTATCTCTGAGTATTTCAGATCTTTCAAGCTCAAGGAATGAGACGTCGACATTACAAAAAGAGGAGCTAGACCCATGACTAGATATTTCAAAAATAACATTGCCAAAAATAATTGTTGATTAACTCCATTATTACTAACGTTTATCTCTAAGTGGTACAGATTTTGTTTAAACTACTACCAGGGGAGCTAGACGTTACTACTCGGAAAATACATGGAGTTAATTGCATATATTTTAATTACTAAGGCGGAGCCTTATAAATGGGTTTTATTTTGAAATAGGGGTCAATCTGAAATTCTAGAAGAACTTACTATCGAGAAACTGGATATTTGAATTAATTTGCAATCTAAAGTTTCTCGATCGTAAACAGTGTCGGGATAGATTTTGATGGCCGCGATAATTTGGGATCGAAAAATTTGAATTGAGAAGCAATTTTCGAATCAAAAGTTTCTCGAGCGCAAATAGTAATGGGCCTGATCCATTTAATCGCAAAACGTCCAATCGCAAACCCAACATTGATTTACAGCGAGTTATTAAAAGTTCACCTTTTTGTCAGTCGCAAAACTTTTTCTCACGCAACCCTAATCGAAAGAAATTCTCTCACGCAAACTTTCTCAGACGGTACAAAATTCTTCAAAAATCTTCTAATTTTCACTTCAAATCGTCTGATTAAGGTAGAAACTCGATTCGGTTAACGATTGCGAATGTTATAACTTGATTTGCATCTACATTCTGTAGTTTTTCGCGTGTTTAGTTATGATTTTTCAACTGTTCTTCAAAAACGATTTAAACGTATACTGTTTCACTAAATTTAGGCATGCTTCTTAGATTTTATGAGTTAAATGTGTTGGTCCCGAATGCACCAAACAAGGAATCAAAGAGGCTTTGATGGAATGAAAAAGGGAGAGGTTCTCACCTTCAAGTGTGTGTATTGTGTGAAAAATGGGTTTAGCCTTTTGATCTTTGATTACCTTTCAAATTGTGTTGGTAAAACCTTATATACCACATTAACCCTAGGTATATTAAGGCCCGAACACTAAAAATTAAATAATTACATTCTAGTTCAAAGTCCAAGCTAAAAGGATAATTACAATATTAATCCTAAGACTTAAACTATTGACACAATCTATAAATATCCTAACAATCTCCCCCTTGGTGTCAATTGTTGGGAGTCTTGGATCTTGGGCGTCGTGATGGTGGATTAGCGTGTTAGTGTTTCGCGAAGTCCTAGTTTGAACTCAAAGGCGCGGAGATTCCTTCGAAGGACCATTCGATCAGCTATAGCGTCAATGAACTTCGCGAACTTGGATCGGCAGAGTGGATCTTCTTCCGAAAGTGCGGCAAATCCTCATGAGTTTGTCTTGGATGATGGTGAGCGTGCCATCCGAGAACTTTTCCACTTCGGAGCAGCGCAGCAACCTCATCTTTCCCTTGTAGTTCGAGTAGGCGACCGCCGGATCATCTCCGTCGATCACATCGCCTTCTCGGTAGTCGTCCGCGTTCTTGAAAGATGGGCGAGTTAGGTTCACCTTCTTCAGGTTGTGCTCCACCGCCATCTGCAGATCGTGGGTGGCGAAGAATCTGACCTGTCGGAGCATGTGGCGCTTGAGAGCCACATATCCCATGGTGACCGGTTCAGCTCGTACGAGATGTCCAGAGCTTTTGAGGACGAGTCTGAACTATTCATGGATTCCAGCATGCTGTACAGGTCACCCAGGCGCAGAAACTTGAAGTCCGCCTCACTGACTTCACTGTAGCTCTCATCCTGCCTCATTACTATGAGCACTGGATAGTGGACACGTCCTTTCGATTCTTGGCGAAGGTCAGTGACTTTGCAGATGGGGGCCCAATTCATTTCCAAAGCGATGTTTTCCTCATCGGCCAGCGTCCTCCTTGTGCATTTGTGGCAAAGAAGGCTCCATCGATAGAGCTTCTTCTTTTCCTCGCTCCAATTTTGGATGTTCATCAGCAAATATTCGTCGAAGGCCGTTATGATCTGCTCCTTGCGCCGCCAGATCCTCTTCCTGATCTCTTCTTGGAATGGCGCAATGATCTTTTCGTTTTCCCACGGTGCTTCCGGTATATCTGCCGTGGGCACGTCCGATTGAGCAGTAGAAGTCTCAGCTTGCTGCGCTTGAAATTGTAGAATCTTCTCGAGCTCGGCGGGTTCGGCATCATACTCCTCTCCGTTCTCGTCGTCTGCAGTGTTGATCAGCGTAAGTGAAGCTTCTTTTAGCAGATCGAGCATTTTGCACCAACTTCCTGGCTGCTACTGCATCGGCGGGTGTGTACAACCATTCATCGTTAAAGATGTAGGCCTCGATCTCGTTCTGTGCGTAGTAGACGTCCTCGAAAGCCACGTTGGAATCGGTATTGTGAGGGGTATGGCTGTGTGGTGGCGAGGGTGTTGCGTCGGAGGAGTTTGTGGATTGTGGGGATGGTTGTGGTGGAGATTCTGGTGGTTCGGTTGTGGTGATGGTTTTGGCGAGGATGATTTGGGTGTCGGGTGGTGGAGATATGGTGGTGGCCTCTAACGTCGATGTGACAGTTAGAGGTTCGGAGATGGTAGTAGGTGGTGGTGAGGGTGATTTGGCTAGTGACTCGGGGTTAATAGGGCGGGCTTTTTGGCTAGTGGGGTGTGAGGTTTCTCTTGCGGGCGTCATTTCAGGTGCAGAGGAGGCAGGCGACGTCGATTGTACGGGTCCTTGAGTTTGTGAGGCTTGCTGCCTATTCTCCCCCTCGCGGCGATCTCGATCATCGTCTTGATCGTCGCGCCTGATCCCGCTAGACTCGCCTTGAGTGCGGCAAGTCATGGGTTGAGTCATTATTTTCTTCATCTGCTGTTCCTCCTCGTCGAGTTCCGTCATTGACTCGAATCTTGCTCGTAGGAGGTAGAAGAGCTCCTTCACGGAAATGGAGGAGAGAACAGCTTCAACATCCACATTTTGAGTTGGTGGTGGCGTCTCCGGTGCCACACCTTTGCCTTTGTCGATTATGGACGCATCGAGACGCGCATAGACTTGATCGAGGATGGACGCCTCAAGAGTCTTTGCAAACTCTTGAAGACGTGTCTCTAGTGCGGTCTCGGTGACGAAGTGGGGTAAGTTAAACAAGTGGGAATCACGAAGAAATCCAACTGTAACTGAATCGGAAAAGATAGCCGATCGGCCGCCCGTTTGCACAGGATGGGAAAAGACGGGGTCACTAAGACTTCCCGTTGGCATCATCGATGAGACAGACTCAAACGAATGATGGCCTAGGCTCACGGTTGTTGTGATGTTGGCCGTGCTAGGTCTTCCGCTCTCAATCACAGAGATATCATCGAGCGTTCTGACAGAATCACGAAGACTCTGTAGTGCAGTAAGAGGTGTATGTGTCCTAGAAACGTGTGAAATTATGGGGAGTGAGGGCACTAGACTCAATGTGATTGAAGAGGATGCAGTCTGAGGCGAGTGACTGCTTGTTTCAACATCGACTATCTCCAAGTGGGATGTCGATGGTTGGCTCCTCGTGGAATGAAATATCTTCCTGTAGAGAGGAGATAAGTGGATTGGTGGGGTCGTTTGCGTGGTTGAGCCATGCCACGTCTTCTACTCGGGAGGTGAACATATCACCTCCTGTACCTACGGGTTGGGCTCGGCTTGTATGTGAATGAGGAGGTCGATCATGTTTTTGTTTCGATCGACACTCCGTGGGGCGGCTTGCGTCATCCTTACGCGATTGTTTTTTCGATTCGCGGGTGGAAGAGGATGCGGCGCGACTGGATGACCTTTTAGAAGTGGTGGTGGGGTTTGGCTAGTCACGGAGTTAGGAGCAGTGGGGTTGATCTGCACCGTAGGGACAATGGATAGTGGATGGGGGCTTTCGCGGAATGAGGCTGTGGAGACACGATATTCTCGGACGTGCGGATTTGTCGGGTCTGCATAGGCGAGAACGTCGTCCGGGAATATCATTGCGTGTCGATCTTTTGCCGGAGTGTTTTTCTTGGCAAACTTCTCGACAGTGGGGATTATGAAGTGTTCGTGTTGCCGGGCGGGTGCGGATGTTGGTGGAGAACAGGAGGAAGTGTTTGATGAGCGCTGGGATCCACCGCATGTAGGGTACGAAGCGGTTCGTGACTCCCTTGGCGATTTCACGGTCACGACGTTGAATCATGGAGACGAGATCCATCCATATGACGTCGGCGTAGTTGTACTTGCGGTTGTGGGCGACGCCGGTTAGGATGGTGAGGATTTGGTGGTTCCCACGGTCCTGGCCGGCATGCTTCCCTGACATGCACTTGTTCAGTAGGAGGTATAATGTTCGCCAGGGTTGAGGTAGGTTGCATGTGGTGACTTCACTAAGCACGAGCGGGCCCTTCTTTTTCTTGTTTTCTGGTTGATAGCCCAATCTGTCGATGTCCTCGATGAGTTGTTCATGGGATGGTAGTGGGTCGTATGGTGAGTAAACAGGGAGTTGAAGCACTTCTTGGACAATCTTGCGAGTGAGGACCACAGTTTCTTGATCGATTTTGGCGGACAATGTTTTAGCAAGGTGGAGTGGTCCAGCTATCTGCAAAGTGTGCCAGAACTGTTGGAGATAGACTTGAGCCTCTGGCTGGCCATGAGAGAGGGCGTGTCGGAGGGGATGTCCTTTGAGGATCTCTATGATAATGGGGGCATCGCACCGAGAAGCTGTCCAAGTCCACCATGTAATTGTTGGGAATCAATGCAGCCCATTGACCTGTTGGGAAGACCTGCTCGATCGGTGGGATATAGGTAAGCGTGTTGAGCTCGATGCGAGCGATGTCTCTTTGGATTGCAGCCGCCTCAAGTGCTTCAATTGTATCTTGATTTTTGTTGGTCATATCTGTGCTTGACAGTAATTATAACAAGATTAGTATGGATTAAATTGTGAGAAAATGGATATAAGTGAGTCGTGGGTGAAACAATAAAAGGAGACATAAAAGTGCCCAAAATAGTAACGATAAAAATAAAATTAAGGTTAGACTAACTTAGAGTCCTTTTTCCAACACTTAGAAAATATTTGGATTGAAAGTATTCATGTGATGTTAGACAATTTTGGTACATGAAAAAATTTCGCGTTCGGGGCCTTACTCACTATAGCAGCGAAAAACTAATGTTTAAAGCAATTTTCTGGAAATTTTCTCGAATAAAATTTTCGCAGGATTTCACGTACTGTAGCAGGGAAATTTTAATCGTGAGGAGTTTTGGATAAAAACTTTCGCGGGACCTATCTTACTGTAGCAGCGAAAATCTAGCATTTTCTGAAAATTTTCTCGGCGAAGAACTCTGTGCAAAAACGTTCGAAACGACGCAATGTTTTTGCCTTAGACCCACTCAAATCTTAACCAAAACGCAATAATCTGGACTTAATCGACTCGAAATGGGACGGGTAATACATATTTGGGCGTTTTAAACAACAAAATTGTATCATATGTCAGAATCGAAGCCGAGAGAATAGCATTATACCTAAAAAGTTTAACACAAACGGGACATAAACATGATAAAACGAACGAAAATTGATTAGTTTAGGATGTATTCATACCGAAAAGCTGATTGGCAACAATGGAGTAAACAGGAAACGGATTTTCAGAGCAGATTGAAGGAGACGACGATGCGAGGGTTTGAGAAAATTTTGAAAGAAGGGGTGCGGAATTTATGAAATTTTCTCGGGAATTTGTAAGATTGTGAAAATGGTTAAGGGTTTTTGGGGTTTTGTGACTGTTCATGCGAATTTTTGAGTAAAATGGGCCGAAATTCGCGGGTGGGCTTGGTCAAAATAGGATTCTGGGCCGAATTTCGCGGGCTTGGTCCAATTTTGACCCAGTTTGACCAGAAATTAAAATTTCAACCCAAGAGTCATTTGGTCCAATTTTGACCCAGTTTGACCAGTACTTAAATTTAATTTCAGCCCCCCCTTTTTTTTAAATAGGTAAAATCAGAAACTCCCCCTTAATCGAAAACTCCCCTTTTAAAAAGAAAAAATCAGAAGCTCCCCCTTAATCGAGGAAAAAATCAGAAGCTCCCCCTTAATCGAAAACTCCCCCTCAAAAGACATAATTTAGAAGACACATAGAGAATGAAAGGACATATGTACACTTTATCAAAGTTCATGTAGGGTCGATTGATCACAGCTGAATATTCAACATGCCCAACATAGTCACAAAGTGTTGGAAGCGTTTGACATCCATCTGTTTTGTGAAAATGTCGGCTAGTTGATCTTCGGTAGTGACGTAGTGTAATTCAATCGTCCCTTGTTCAACATGTTCTTTGATGAAGTGGTGACGGATATCTATGTGTTTCGTTCTTGAGTGATGTACCGGATTACTTGTCATCGCAATCGCACTCTTTGAGTCACAATAATGGGAATTTTATCAACATGTAAATTAAAATCTCGTAGTTGGGTACTCATCCACAAAAGCTGTGAGCAAAAACTAGCGGCGGCGACATATTCTGCCTCCGTTGACGAAGTTGAGACACAGTTGTGTTTTCGAGAAGACCAACTCACGAGTTTACCGCCCAAGAAGTGTGCAGCTCCAGATGTGCTTTTTCGATCCATCTTGCATCTTGCGTAATCCGAGCCAGAAAATCCAACCAGTTTGAAGTCCGATCGAGTGGGGTACCACAAACCCAGATTGGGTGTTCCTTTGAGATAGCGGAGAATCCTTTTGACAGCAGTGAGGTGAGATTCCTTAGGTGTAGCCTAAAAACGAGCGCAGATTCCTGTCGAGAGAACGATATCCGGTCGACTAGCAGTGAGGTACAGAAGGGAGCCTATTATCCCACGATAGACGGTTTGCTCAACGGGAGCACCAGATAGGTCCGCGTCGGGTCGGCCAGAGGGTGACATAGGTGTAGCAGCAGTCTTAGCATCCTTCATTCCATATTTCTCGAGGATGTCATGGATGTATTTGGACTGGTTGATGAAGATTCCGTCAGGGAGTTGTTTTACTTGAAGACCAAGAAAGAAATTCAGCTCGCCCATCATACTCATTTCGAATTTCTCTTTCATCAATTCTGCGAACTCTTCACATAGTTGTGGTTCAGTCGATCCAAAATGATGTCATCGACATAAATCTGTACAATCATGATGTCCGGGCCACTCCGCCTGGTGAAGAGAGTTGTATCCGGAGATCCTTTCTTGAATTCAGACTGAACAAGGAAGTCTGAAAGGACGTCATACCAAGCTCGGGGAGCCTGTGTTAGTCCGTAGAGGGCCTTGTAGAGTCGATATACGTGATGAGGAAACTCTTCGCTCAAGAACCCTTCAGGTTGATCAACGTACACTTCTTCTTTGAGAAATCCATTTAGAAATACAGTCTTCACGTCAATTTGGTAGACTTTAAAGTTCTTGTGAGCAGCAAAGGCAAGAAAAATTCGTATTGCTTCGATCCTCGCAACTGGGGCAAAAGTTTCATCGTAGTCGATGCCTTCTTGTTGGTTGTACCCCTTAGCCACAAGTCTTGCTTTATTGAGGATGACAACACCGTCTTCATCCTTTTTGTTCTTAAAGATCCACTTCGTGCCGATAATGGATCTGTTGTGAGGGTGTGGTACGAGTTCCCAAGCTTGTAAACGTTCAAACTGATTTATTTCCTCCTGCATTGCAATCAGCCAATCAGGATCGTTGAGAGCTTCAGCTACTCGTGATGGTTCGACTTGACTGAGATAGCAAGCGAACAGACTTTCATTCATTGTAGCAGAACGCGTCGAAACGCCGGATGTGGGATCCCCAATAATCTGATCTGTAGGATGAGAGCGAGCCCAAAGAGGTACATTGGTCTGAGAGGAGCTGGCCGCATTTTTATCGGTTGGAGGCTCATTAGATTGGGGTCCGGTGTCCGAAGAAGAGATCTCAACCGTAGTAGATTGAGAAGGTTCAGCATCAGGATCAGCAATGTTCCCAGGGTTGGGTAAAATGTCGTCTTCGTTGAGATTGAGATCATCCAAGTTTGGCGGGACGACATCATTGCCGATAGCTGGTGGTGTAGGTGGGGTGTGTGCAGCGGTAGTTTGAGTGGTGGCGACGGGAGTCTTGGGGACTGGATAGAAGTACTCGAAGAGCAGGTCGAGATCCAGTTCACCAGAATTGCCCTCAGATGATGAAGTTCCCGTCGTTGAAAGTTGACCTTTTGTCAACGACTGTAGAAGACCTGGTTCTGGACTGATATGAGCAGAAGCCATGAGGTCGCCTTCGCTTTCGTCAAAGGTGACATTTGTGCTCTCTATTACTGATCGTTTCTCCCTAAGATAGACTCTGTATGTCTTCGAGTTCAGCGAATATCCAACAAAGATGCCTTCAAGTGCTTTTGGATCAAGCTTCCCAAGATGTTGGCGATCATTGGCCACAAAACATCGGCAACCGAAGACCCTTAGATAAGATATATCGGGGATACGACGGTTATTCAGCATCTCGTACGGGGTGCGGTTGAATCTCTTGTGGATGGAAGCTCGGTTCTGTGTGTAACAAGCCGTTTGAATAGCTTCGCCCCAAAGAGAATGAGGAAGTCCTGATTGGATGAGGAGAGTCCTAGCTGCTTCAACTAGTGTCCTATTCTTACGCTCAACGACACCATTCTGTTCTGGTGTCTTCACAGCTGAGAACTGCTGGGTGATGCCCTGAGTGGCATAGAAATCACTGAGCTTCTTGTTCTTAAACTCAGTTCCATTGTCAGTTATGATAATCCGAACCTTCTGTTGATGAAAAGTTTGGGACGTAACAACAAACTCGATGATTAAATCAGGAACTTCATCCTTTGTGCGAACGAGTTTCGTCCACGTATAGCGTGAGAAGTCGTCGACAATCACAAGAATATACCGTCTTCCTCCGAGTGTGGCCGTAGGCATTGGGCCACATAAATCCATGTGTAAGAGCTCAAGGATGAGCTTAGAGGACGGTGTTTCCTTGGAAATGTGAGACGATCGCTTCATCTTCCCCAATTCACAGGCAGAGCAGAGGTGTTCCTTATGATATGTCAGTTGGGGTAGACCGTTGACGAGTTTATTCTGACGCAGTTTGTTGATGGTCTTGAAATTGAGATGTGAAAGACGCCGGTGCCATAGATCGTTCAACTTGGGTGCGGCTCGAGAGAGAAGGCATATTGGTCGAGAGGTCGTAAGAAGATATTGAGGATTGACCCGAACGACAGAAATCAACATCTCGTCAATAACATCTGGAGATATATTGCAATGTGTGTCTGGCAAGTCATTCATCAAGCACGTGTGCTCACCAGGATACCTTGTTATCATCCAGTAACCTTTCTTCTTTTTTGGCATGCACGCAGCCTCCACACGCAGTTTGGATTATGGTTGCAGGTAATATGCCATAATGCGTTGTTACTCTCCAAAACTCAGTATTCTCTTCTTGCATGTTTAAGTGAGTAACCGTTGACTGCACTTTTTAAATGTGATTTGCTCTGGAGGACATCTTAACACCAAGGTGACCTTCGTTGTCGTCGTAGAATGAACCATGTCCTCCGTAGTCATCGTCATTTGCTTCTGGAGCCATCTCCTAAGTCTCGTAAAATGGTACAGTTGGGTGTAGTTCTCTTTGCATCTGTGACGAAGTAGGTTGATGTTCGACATTCGATTCATCGTCATCTTCATCATCAACAGGATCTGGTAGATCTTCTAATCCGCCTCCAATGTCACTTCCTGTTCATGCTTCGGCTCAATGGGATCATCAGAGGGAACGATTGTTGATGGACCTGCTTCGTCGAGTTGAGTTTGAGAGGCTGATTGATAGTATGCAGATTGGTCAAATACGGGTTCTTCATATGTGAGGGTTTGATTGAGATCGAATGAATTTATGTGTTGGACTGAGTTGACGAAAATATGCAAACAGCTGATGCCAGAATCTGGATGAAAGAGGAACTAAACATCTTGATCGGTTTTGACCTCCAAAAGTGTATGAACAACTCTGTTGAAACGCTCGTACTCATACTTCGCATATTCTAAGAAAGAAATTATTGCTATCGACTCCTACAATGTCGTATAGCAAAGAAAGAAGTTGGAGAAAATTTGTATGACAGGGTAATGTTCGTTATGCAATGGGATTAATAATATATGAGACTTCGTCACCACTTTGTTGTATCTCACCACCAAAATATATGATGACTTGAATAGTAGACATAGTGTATTGTTGAGGCTTATGAAGAATGACTAGCACGATGGAGTTATTTATACGCCAAATTTTCTGAAAAAATAGTATAGTATGAAAATAATATTTTAGATGAATGATTGAAAGATTTTTTCGACATGTATTAATATAATATTTCAAAAATATTTTATTTGAAATGATTGAAAGATTTTTTTTTTGAAATTTATTAGTGAAGATTCTTTCTAATTTATTAATATAATATGAAAATAATCGTTGTTGACTTATCAATGATACATTACTGAAAAGCTGGCGCTGAATAATGGTTGTCGACTTATCAATGACAACCATTAATAAGGATGTGATGTGTCATTGTGAAAGTTCTGAAAAAGCTATGATATGTGACATATCACTGTGAATTTTTTGAAGGATAAAAACTGATACGACATATCACAAACATCTTTAAAACTTGATGTGACCAATCAATAGGGTTGCAAACGAATCGAATCGAGTCGAATACCGCAATATTCTATTCGTATTCGGATGACAATCGAATACGAATACGAATACTCGAATATTTAATCGAATCATAAAATCGATTCTTATTCGAATTCGAATATTTTCTCGAATATTCGAATCGAATATCGAATATTTGTATTCAAAGTCTTTTATTTTTCATTTAATAAAACATAAACAATATTATATTTAAAATATATAGTGAATTATAATAAATTATATTTAAACATATATTGAATTATAACATATTATTTTTAAATGTTTTAGTGAGTTATTATATATTATATGTGAATATATATTAATCATACTATATTTTATGTTATATTATTCGAATCAAATAATTCGATTAATATTCGAATCGAATATTGTGATTTCATATTCGTATTCGGATATTTCTCGAATCGAAAAAAATATTATTATTCGGATTCGTATTCTAAATATTCGAATTCGAATCTTAAAATTTCGAATCGAATCGCGAATCGGACCAAAAAAGTTCGATTCGTTTGCAACCCTACCAATCAATGACGATGTGATGTATCACTGCGAAATTCTGGAAAAGCTATGCTATGTGACAAATCACTGTAAAATTTTGGAAAAATAATATAATATGCATATAATATTTTAGACGAATGATTGAAAGATTTTTTCTGAAATTTATTAGTGAAGATTCTTTCTGACTTATTAATATAATATGAAAATAATATTTTATTAGTACTTTAGATGAATGGAATGATTGTTTTTATTTTTATAAATATAATATTTTTATAATATTTAATTTGAAATGATTGAAAGATTTTTTTGGAATTTATTATTGAGGATTTTTTTTAATTGATTAATATAATATGAAAATAATCGTTCTCGACTTATCAATGATACATTGCTGAAAAGTTGCAGCTGAATAAATCGTTGCCGACTTATCAATGGCAACCATTAATGAGGATGTGATGTGTCACTGATACATTTCTGTAAAAGCTATGATATGTGACATCTCACTGCGAAATTTCTAAAACAATTTTTTTTTTTATATTTCTTAATATAATAAAAAAATTTTTTTAACTATATTAATATAATAATTTCATAATATTTATTTATGTTAATATAATATTTTTATTGCTAGAACTGGAAGATTACAGGTTCGGTAGAAATACAAAACAGTACGCAAATAGAACAACTTGAAACACAAATATCATAACTGAGGATCACGATGCAACTACTTCACATTCACTATATACTCTTTCCAACCATTCGGGGGTTTGTCCACGAAATCGTCGTCACTTATATCTTCATTGACCTTTGAATTAGACACACCACGTTTTTTTGGGGCTTCTCCACGAAATCATCATCATTGAGGTCATATTTGACTCTTGAACTTGATACTTTCGGGTTTTTACCAAATTTTTTTCCAGACACGGTTTGTTGATAGAAATGGCTGGGGGTTTCTCCACAAATCATCACTGATATCGTATTTGACCCTTGAACTGGATACGTTCGGGTTTTTATCATGTTTTTTTCCAGATATGGTTTGTTGAAAGAAATGGAGGGGGGGTTTCTCCACAAAATCATCATCACTTATATCGTATTTGACTCTTGAACTGGAAACATTCGGGTTTTTACCATGTTTTTTCCAGACATGGTTTGTTGACAAAAATGGCTGGGGGTTTCTCCGCAAAATCATCATCACTGATATCGTATTTGACTCTTGAACTGGATACATTCGGGTTTTTACCATGTTTTTTTCCAGACATGGTTTGTTGATAGAAATGGCTAGGGGGTTTCTCCACTAAATCATCATTACTAATATCGTATTTGACTCTTGAACGGGATTCGGGTATTTACCATATTTTTTCCCAGACTGTTGATGAATGTGTTTGCAGTGTGTCGATTTAACGTGATGGACGTCCTAATTTATAGACACGACATGTTTAAAGATTTTTTTATAATACTTAATATAATAATATTTATTACAATATTTTATTTGAAATAATTGGAAGATATTTTCGAAAATTATTATTAAATTATTTTTATAATATTTTATTTTACTAATATACTATTATTTTATTTTAAATGATTGAAAGATTATTTCGAAATTTACTAATATAATATATATATATACATATATATATATAATGTTTTAGATGAATGATTAAAAGATTTTTTTCAAAGTATTAATATAATATATTTATATTTTTTAATTGTGAAAGATTTGTTCCAAATCTATTAAGCTAATATATTTATAATATTTTTTACGTGATTAGAGGATTTTTTAAGTTAAATTACGTTTAAATAAGTTCAACATACTACAACGTAAATAGCGTTAGAATAAGTTCAACAAACCACAACGATGATAAGTGCATATATAACTAGTGGCCTTGACATTGACCTGGTCGATATAAGCAAGTGCCAGTATAACACATGCGAGGCGTATTTGCTCGCTGGGTACGACGCCGGCCCGCTTCAGGCGGTTCATCTACTGCAGTAGACGTGGAGGGTCCGAAACTAAAGGGAACGGGAGAACGTGGATGATGATGATCTACGATAGTGTGCCTCGGATGCATCGTACCATGATAGGCTGCCCATAAACGGTGAGTCATATGTTGTCGCACCATCGTGCTGAGCAGCAGGCGTCCTCCACATATTATCAGTGTCCGTCCGTTCAAAAACGTAACCTTCAAATCCCTCGTTCTGTCTAGAACTACCAGCCTCATCGTGTCGAGGACGGTGAGACCGACTCCTACGTGCTCTGCTCTGAGACGACCTCTCAGGACTGTTATTCCGCTCACGCATTCCTCTTGGTCAATCTAATGCGATCAGTCGAATTCGCTCGGCGACATTCGTAACTCCCATGTCATCTGACATTGCGTGAACTCGAGCTAATATATCCTCTGCGGCGTCACCTTACATATAGAGAAATAACGTGAATCATAAATAAACAATGTTATTATACCACGGCGCGCCATCCAGTCCCTTCTCCCACCTAAATACCCTGAACCACCATATACGTACTCAGCGAGACAAATCGCCGAGTGACATTATCATACCACCGATAGTAACCATTCACTACCGAGCGGTTACTAGAGGCTATAGGGTCACCGTCGACCACATTATCATCTCTATCATTCCACATTGCCAACCACTGCGCATGAAACGTCTCCCAATTAAAACTTTGACGGCCTCTACGCTCATTGATGTCATGTAGCCTTGTATGGTCAGGCACATGTGCTGAGGTTATGCCTTGCACCATGTTGAACTGACGTAGGACCCGGTCTGGATAATATAGTTCGGCGATGTTGAAGAAAATCAACGGACATCTCGACCTACCCGACACTGGCCTATAGTCATCAAGGGGGGGGGGGTAGCGGATCCAAAACGAATTGTGCGAGATTCAAATTATCTAAAATTTCTCGCATCTGTCACACGTTCGAACGAGCCGTGGACGTGAATGTCAACGACGATCTCCATCTACGAACGTTCTTCATTAGTGAACAATAACACTAAAAAGGAACAAGTCTACTACCGTAATAGTATAGACTAACTTACCTAGGCGCAATGGTCCGCCGATGTTCTGTACAATCCCACGAGAGGCTGCGCACAACTCTTGATACAAATACGCAAGCACAGCATTCCCCAGCTGTAGTTGCGGACCTCATCGATGCGCTCCAAAAATTGTAGGTAATTAAGATTAACCCGTGAGCCGCTATTAGCGGGAAACAAAATGCACCCAATCAATAAAAGCGCATATCTGCGTGCCCTTTCATCGACTACGTCCTCCGTACTATCATCAGTAACTGGATTCTCCAATAACTAGTTACTCAATGCCATTACACTCATCTTAGACGGGCTATCGAAATCTCGATCCTCTGGCGCAAATCCCGATATCATATGATGATATTCCTGGGACTTGCTCCTCGCATAAGCAACTCCAGTAACAGCTTCTCGCTCGATCGGTAAAGCACCATAAAGTACCAACATCCAGCAAGGTCACGATGGCTTCTCCTACAGAGAGATGGAAGGTGCGTGTCTCGCTACGCCATAGCACAACTAAAGCTTTAATGAGATGCGGATCAACCTTCTGCCACTTACAGCTATATATGCCGTAAAGCCCCCATCGACTCCAGCTTTCTAGGTACGCGAATATGAAGGTCTATCTGGTTGCCCACCGTACCCCATACAGAAACCATTTGACCCCTCGTTCGAAGGGTGACATCTAGCAAATTCTCATCTCGTAAAATAAAAGATGAACGATGCGACTGTTGTTGCGTCAACAAAGATGAATCTCTCGATCCATAAAGTGAAGTCTCGTCCATCGTGAAATAGAAAAGAATGCCGATAAATAAGGACCAAAACGTAATGCCGCTAACTAAATACCAACATTTAAAGCGACGAGCGCCGGCCTTGAAAGCCGATGACCATCGGCAACAAACGGCGGCCACTGGCTACAAATGCCGGACCACCGGCTAAACGGGCTAGGCCGCAGGCGGGCCGGCCCGCCATATATTTTAGTTGATTTATATTATATATTAAATATATATGAATTTAATTAGAGGAATTAATTAATGATTTTATTTGTAATTAACAATGCATTTGTTAATTAATACATTATTAATGTATATTTAAATATCATAATTAACTAAATAATTCTTAATAACTTAAAAAGATTAAATAAAAAACAAAAACTATTTCCAGACGGGCGGGCTTGCCGGCCCGGACCGTGGCCCGCTGGCGGGGCGGCTGGGCCTCAGTTTTGAAGGCCCGTCTCGCCCCACCGAACAGCAAGTATGGTAGGTTGCGGGCCGACGGACGCCCACTCCCGTTTTGACGGTACCGGCCGATCGTCCCTCACGACGGCGTCGGCACCGGCCAGCAGCGAGGCCACCAGTGCCGGCCAGCAGCGCTGGCGAGCCGCTCCGGCAAGCCTCGGAATCTCGGCCAAATCACAAAAAAAAAAGACACAGATCGCACTTACATGATGAAATTGGAACGATTTTTGGCTTTGCAAGCGTGAATTGACATCGGATTTGTCGAATTTGTGGGTTTGAGAGGTTGGGGAAGAAAGGAAATAGAAAGAAAAGAAGAGGAGGAAATGGGGGGTGCGGGCGATTTAGGTCACGTTTGAACGCGCCTCTCCGTGTGACGCATTCAGAACGCGTCACTCTCTGTGGCGCGTTCAGAACGCGCCACTCACCTATTTTTGAAATTCCAGCTAGTTTGGCACTATTTTTGAAATCAGAATTAAAAAACGATTTGTAAAGCCCTATTCGAATTGGCTTGTGGATGATCGCAATGAGAACGGCCAAAAATAAAACTTATCACCTTGTTCACTAAATTTGAGTCTAGCGGAAGTAAGAATCGCCTCCACAGGGATTCTACTTCAAATTCGATCAGATATTATTTAATAATAAGATGGGGTTTTGTAGGTAAGTTTTAAATTAATAGTAAGCACAAATAGGTAGAAGGTCACGATGATAAAATAATAGTTGAAGGAATTTATTCTCCGCCATGATTTGTTTAACTGATCATCGATCAAATAATATCATGTCTACGCAAGCATAATCGGCTATGGTTATCGACGAACGCCTAATAACCAATCTCTTCGTAGTTTTTCGGTAATTAAGAGACGCTCTAACTTCCCTAATCGAAAGATAACCTCCGGGACGCCCTGCGAGATTTAAAATTCCAACAGTCTTAAATACGAAAGAGACCCAATTATTGACTAATAAACTCGAACGCCGGTTTAATAAAATCAAATCGTTTAAACTTACACTTACCGAAGGTAGAGCACTTGAATATTGTTTCCTCCTTATTAGAACTTACAAACAATTACGGATTTGTTGTTCTAATTAGCTGTCGCCTAAACTAATTAAACATTGTCCATTTAATCGATCTAAGCTGCTTTAATTAATTCAAAGTTAGACTATACTCACACTTTCATGAATAAGCTCGTTGAATCTCACAGTTCATAATGAATCAAGACTTCGAACTATCCTTCAACTACGAAAAGATTAGCTATAAAGTATGTTAAAGTACATATAACACTAATCGGGATAGGAAATAAATAAACTTGAGTTCGGCCTTGTTTATTGAGTTTCCCTAACAATACGTTTAACCATACTCAACTTCTTAGTAGTATGTATATGAAGAGAATTTCTAACTGCTACCCAAAGTATAATTTAATAAACCAAAGAAAATAGCCTTATTGAAGTAGGAAACAAACAATGAATCACTTGTATTACTGAAGCTAGATAATACTATTCCAAGTTATGAGCCCATAATGATTATAAAATAAAAATATGCTTTCATTAGACAAATCCAAGGACGAGCAACATACGGGAAGATGAAAATAATAATAATAATAATAATAATAATAATAATAATAATAATAATAATAATAATAAAGGTGTGAAAAGTTATCCTTAAGTCTCGTCATACGTCAGCTACCTGCTGCAGCTTTATCTCCCGACCTGATGCTCTTGTTGTGGCTTCCACTTGAGCTTCAGCAGCTTCGCAAATTCAGCTGAGTTTGCTGGTCAGAGTAGCCTGTTAGCCTTGTTCCTTGTCTGAATTATTTGTGGCCTTCTAAGCGGCAGAGCTTCGTCGTCTCCTTCGAGCCTGCGATAATATGTGTAGGTGACTATCACCCTCTATATGTATGACAACAGCTCGATTTTTATAGATGTGCTGTTCTTCTTTTCTTTTTCTTCGCACTCAAAACATGGAGCTGAAATCCCGTTCATTGGGCATCTCAGAAATCGTGCAGCTCCCTTTATTTTGCTGGAAAGACACCTAGTGACCGAAGCATCTTGAATGCTAGGTGTATAATATATAATATATAATATGATGACTAACCTGATGACTAATAGGAGTTTCCCTATAAATAGGGATGATCGAATGGCAAAGAAAAACACCAGATCAAAAGAAAAAAGAGGAGAAATATAGAAAAGAAAAAAAGTATAGGGTTTGTTCAGTATTTGCTCCGACTATAAAGAGAGATAGTGGGTGTTTTCTCCTTTGTAGATTGAGGTGTTGTAACCCCTATTTTTACCCCAGTAATAAAATTTCTACATCGCCGTGGTTCTTTTACACCGATTCAAAAAGGGGTTTTTCAACGTAAATTCTGTCTCTTTTATTTTTATGCTGTCCATTTTACAACAATTGGTATCAGAGCCAGCCCAGATTGATATTCTGTTTATGCTCTGTGGTTGCAGCTTTGTCTGATCTTCCACATCAGAAAAGATATCGAAAAGGTTTATCGTCACGGAATATATTTTTGGCAAGTCGTGGCAATAGACTGTGTAAGTAAGTTCTGTCTAGGTGACTGGTGCCAAGTGGGACCATTGTGACCCCACTGGATTTCATCTGGGAATTAACTTAGAAGTGTAATTTTGTCTAGAAAGCTGGTCGCTACCCTTTCTGTAAATTGTCTGATCAGTGTTATTTGGCTGGACTGTTGAATTTCTCTGACGATAGCGACGTGGGAAAAATTGCAGCTAAAAATGAAATTGAGAAATTCAATGGGAGAAACTACTCACTGTGGAAAATGCGAATAAAGGCAATTTTACTGAAAGAAAATTGTCTGGAGGCGATCACTGGCAGACCAACAACGCTTAGAAGTGATGCCAAATGAAAGAAGATAGACGGGAGGGCCATCGCTAATATTCATCTAACATTAGCAGACATATTATCAAGCGTGAAAGAGAAAACTACTGCGAAAGCAACCTGGGATCATCTAGAGAAACTGTATCAAGCCAAGTGTCTTCATAGTCGAATTTTCTTGAAGAAGAAATTATATGCTCTAAAGATGGATGAATCTTCTTCAGCAACAGAGCATATCAACAATATGATTACTATGTTTGGCCAGCTTAAAGACTTGGGTTGCAATATAGAGTCAAGAGAACGTGCTGAGCTTCTACTCGCAAGACTGCCAGATTCTTGTGCTCATCTAGTCATCAGTCTAACCAACAACCAAACTGCAGAACAACTTGTCTATGACGACGTTGCAGCTGCTGTTCTCGAAGAAGAAAGTCGGTGCAATAACAAAGAAGACAAGATAATTATGTCCCAACAGGCAGAGGCATTGACGGTGACGAGGACAAGATCTGGAACATGGTACAAACGTGAGCCGAAAGCGGACAAGACCGGGAGAGTCTGGTCCAAGTGGGAGTTGTTAGTCGATACATGTCCTATTCTTGCCAGGAGCACTAAGAGTGTTGTTAAGGATTCTCAGATATATTAAGGGAACCTTTGATCTCTCGTTATGTTATGGATATACTAATTTTACTGTCCATGGTTATGTTGATACAGATTATGCAGGTGAACTTCATAAAAGCATATCCACAACCTGTGTTTAATCTTGATGGCGGTGATGTATGCTGGGGTGCAAAACTACAGTCCATTGTTGTGATGTCAACAACGAAAGCAGAATATCTAGCAGCTATGCAAGCCAGTAAAGAGGCGATGTGGTTGAAGATATTGCTGGAAGAACTCAGCCACAAATGAGAGAATATTGTTCTCTATTGTGATAGCCAGAGTGCGTTGCATCTTGCAATGAATCCAAAATATCATTCAAGAACCACTTTGTTCGTGAACAAATGAAAGAGGGGACAGTGGACATGCAAAAAAGTTCACACTGCTGATAATCTGGCAGACTACATACCAAGACAATTAGTATGGGCAAATTTATGTGGTGTCATTCCTCTGGTGGATTGACCGAACATAAGTAAATTACAATGGCGATCTTGAAAGAATGGTGTGAAGATCTTATTGCACCCCACTCAAATCTTCAGTGGGAGATTGCTGAAAGGACACCTAATGACCGAAGCATCTTGATTGCTAGGTGTATAATTTATAATATATAAAATGATGACTAACCTGATGACTAATATACAATATATAATATATATAATATTATATTAGTAGGAGTTTCCCTATAAAGGTGGAGATCGAATGGCAAAGAAAACACCTACCTACGAAAAGAGGAGAAACAAAGGAAAAAAATAGAAGGTTTGTTCGGTATTTGCTCCGACTATAAAGAGAGATAGTGAGTGTTTTCTCCTTTATAGATTGAGAGGTTGTAACCCCTGTTTTTACCCCAGTAATAAAATTTCTACCTCGCCCGTGGTTTTTTTACCCCGATTCAGAAAGGTGTTTTTCCACGTAAATTCGAGTGTCTCTTTTATTTTTATGCTATCTGTTAGGATATTTAGTGATTGTGCAATAGTTTAAGTCTTGGGATTTATATTGTAATTATCCTTTTAGCTTATGCTTTGGACTTGAATGTAATTATTTTAATTTTTGGTGTATGGGCCTTAATATACCTAGGGTTAATGTGGTATATAAGGTTTTACCAACACCATTTGAAAGGTAATCAAAGATCAAAAGGCTAACCCTAGTTTTCACACACTACACACACTACAAGGTGAGAAATTCTCCCTTTTCATTCCATCAAAGCCTCTTTGATTCCTTGATTGGTGCATTCGGGACCAACAAGTGGTATCAGAGCAAACGTGGATCGATCTGCATTGATTTGAATCCAGTTTCGTTCGATTCCGAGAAAGATCAAAGGTGTTTTTGGGTAAAAATCACTTTCGGGCATTTTGAGCTCGTTTTTGGGGTATTAATGCTTTGTTTTTGTGTTTAAAACCTTCCCCAGATCGATTCTATGTCTAAAATGTTTGTAAAACACTTTTGGATAAGTTTTAACGAGATTTGAGCAAGATCGAAGCAAAAACCCTTCAGAAAAGGACATCTCGACCATTCTCTGTTTTTGGTCGATTTGACCTATTTTTTGTTGTTTTTAGCTCACAAAACGGTCGATTATGTGTTTAGGGAAGAATTTCTGAAGTTTAGGATCAAGTTTGAGCGATTTTGGCAGAGATTTGAGCAAGAACGAGACGATTTTCTGGCAAAACGCGCGTAAGCAATGGAACAGTGAAAGCTCGTTCTTGAGCGCGAAATTTTGCTTAATCGTTCGAGTCTGCGAAATTTCCATATCCGCGAAAGTTGATCCCGAGAATTTTTTAAAACCGCGAAAATTTCTCTGTTTTTACCTCACTGTCGCTTCATTTTTTCTCAACCACGTACCCTTTAAAATTCGAGAAACTTCATATACGAGAAATTTGATTCCGAGAATTTTTCTAACACGCGAAATTTGCTTACTCAGAAACCTCCATCTGCGAAATTTGCTTACTGTTCATAATCCGAGAAATTCCATATCCGAGAAAGTTTATTCCGCGAATTCTTCTAAGCCGCGAAATTTTTTTCCGAGAAACTTTCTCAAATCACATTACAACACGCGACACCTTTTAAAATCCGAGAAACTTTATATGCGAGAAATTTCATTTCAAGAATTCATTTAAACCGCGAAATTGTCATAACTTGCGAAATTTCATCTCGCGGATTTTCTCAACAGCTCACTTTCAAAAGCTAAGAAATATTTCTAAGTCAAAATTTTTGAAATTGAGAAAGTCTTTCAAAACCACACCTCAACTCTCGAGACGAATTTGTTACAACTTGCGAAATTTTCTTGCGAAGCTTTAAAATTCTCAACTGAGAATCTTACTCACATGCGAAATTTTAAAATCCGAGAAATTTTTCAACTGAGAAATTTAAAACTCACAAACACCGAAATTTCTCAACACATAATTTCTCGGATAATCCTTCATACAATCACGTCTCTACCTGCGAAGTTTTCTGACGTGTTAAATATTTTTCCTCGTGTTAAAATTTTCTCGGGGTAAATTTTTCTCAAACTTATTGAAGATTTGATCCTTACACTTTAGTCTTATCACCCTAGACCACTTTTGACATAAATATTGTTTTTTCTTTCGCGCCTCTAATCTCATTTAAAAAAAAAAAAAAAAATTCTAGAACTTCTCCTAATTTCAAAATATATTTATCTCTTCATACATTATCGACCATCACACACGCTCACTTAGTTCTAAGGAATTCTTTAAACGATTTTTTTTCTCTCAAAACTTATATTTCTCATCTCGTTCGATCGTTACTAACTCTCTTGTCTATACAAGATCAAAACCACGGACGATTCGACTGCACCAACCATGTCTACCACGAATGACATCTCAACAGTGGGCTCCGACACCAGGCCTCCGATGCTGCGACAAGGCGACTACAGCATATGGACAAACCGGTTCCTCACGTTCATCAGGAACAAAGGCGCACCACTCTCTCAATACCTTCTGGACTCCATCTTCAACGGCCCAGCACAGTTCTGGACAATCATCCCTGCACAGCCAAACGCAAACCCTCCCATGGATGAACGCCGCACTCCAAGAGGTCCCATTAATGAGGATGAACAGGCTCGCGTACAGGCCGATGAGACTGCCAAAGGATATCTCTTCCAAGCTATGGGAAATGAGGTCTACGCTCACATTGAGTGCTGCACAACTGCTAAGGAAATATGGGATGAACTCGTGGAAATTATGGCAGGCACAACTGAGAGTGCCCAAGGGAGGAAATCAGCATGTCTCTCGCAGTATGAACACTTCCAGGCCTATGAAGGAGACGAACTGCGTGACACATACCTCTGATACTTGAAGGTCATCAATGAACTCAAGAAAGCCAGGATCTCGAGGGACAAATTCGATATCAACAACCGCTTCCTTGGTAGCCTCAAACCACATTGGGGCAATGCAATCGTGATGATGATTCAGAGTAAGGACCTCTCCAACACTTCCATCCATGCTCTCTATGACAGTCTGTCAGCCTATGCTCCTTACGTGCAACCCCAGTCCACTAACACTCGAGTCGACCCACTGGCCCTCCTCTCGAACAAGACCAATGAACGACCTTCCGCCACTAAGACCAAACAGAACAAAGGGAAGCTACCAGCTACTGTATCTGACATCTCTTCAGGATCCGAAGCTGATACAGAGTCTGATGAAGATGTTCGTGATCTACGCAAACAACTGGCACCAAAGAACCTATAGCGGCACCAAAAAGACTATCCCCACGGAGGAAGTCAAGCCGACAAAAAAAGAGGAGGAATCAGCACCTCAGAAGTCTGTGAAGTGCTTTCGATGTGGAATGTCAGGCCACTTTGCCAAGGAATGCCATGCGCCACGCGTCAAGGACTCTGGCTACTACGACCGTAAGGCCAGATTGACCCGCAAAATGGAAAGTGGGAAAGTTCTTCTCACCGAAGAGGCTGAGTGGGTGAACGACACTTCAGAAGACGAGGAGCCTAAGGATGAAGATTGCTGCATGGCAAGGCTGGTCGAACAAGACGAGGACGAGGAGATGGTTGACATCGGTGAGAACACAGCTAAGACTCCCACCAACGCCGAGCCTGAGGTACGAATCTCACAACTCGATGATGTTTTTAATCACCGACACACCATTAAGATACCCACCGTAGACGCTAGGGACTATGATAAACTTAAGCTAAAATTTGAAAACAACTATGCCTTACTTAGTTTAAAAGTAGAAGAGCTCGCTTGTGCAAACGAACGTCTAATGGCCTCTGAAGCATTAGTCAAACGTCTGCAAAGCAAGAACAAACCAAGTGAGACTAAGGTTAAGGAAACTACACTAGCCATCAGTTCATGTGAAACTTCTCGCCTCCTGACGGCCTCCCAATATGAACTGCTTACGAAGGAAAGAGTTAGGCTATACCGCAAGGTGAAAGAACTTGAAGAGCAACTTCACACCAGAAAAAAGGCCGCACACATCTTATGCCTATTGAACCAACCAGTTGAAACAGAATTCTACGACGCCCGGATGGGAATCGGACTGGGCAGCAACTGCGATACAACGCCGCTCATTGTTAAAATGTATAACATGTACAGTTCATCATTCCTACAAATGAGGAAGGGTATTCCCTCACAGCTCATGCCATTTGTAAGATCCTCCTCCACTGTGCTGTCAGAAGAGAAAAGGGAACAGAACATACTTTGGGCAGAAATCGCGTACGACTACACGGAATTGAATGCTAGTGATAAGACTAAAAAGCCTTCACTCTCTGAAGACATCAAGTCTCAGTTCCCAACCGAAGAACAGGAAATCGCTTTCCGAGAAGCACTTTCTCGCATCTATGTCCCAGAAAAACTTCTGATCATAGCAGAACTAGAACGAACCCTAGAATTAGAGCGGAAAGCCTTTGCACAAGAGCGAGAAGATCTACTTAACAAAATCTTTACCCTAGAGCAATTTCACAATACGAACGAACCCTCTACGTCTAGTCAAGTACCCGATTCTCGAACATGTACATGTAAGAGAACGGAGAAGATGTCTCCTGAAGCTGACATATGTTCAAACACTAACTCTCGTATTCTTATGGATACAGGGAATGTGAGTTCGACGTCTCTGGAAGGCGTTCGTATGAAATTAAGGAGAATCCGCTCTTCGATGACAAGAAGAAAAGACCATCCTATATTCGTCTTTCCTCTCTATGTACTGAATCCCAATATCCTAAGGTTGTAGACAATTATGTTGCCAAAACTTATCTTTCTTTTACCAAGCTTATGTCTATGTGCTGCTGCGATGACTTTGTTCTCCCACGCTTTCATACACACATAAACACGCAACACTCCGACCACGCAAGCGAACCTCCTCTACTACGTCTTTGAATTCTCCCATCTCGCCTAAACCTAAGGTTAAGCGTAAACGTCTCTCGTCGTCAAACGCAAACTCACCGACTGCTCGCAAGCCAAAGGCGACCAAAACCGAAGCACGAAAACAACAACCACATCCCCCACGCCAATTCATGTATAAGGCGCCATACATGCAAGCACAAGATAGGAAAATATGGGTTAGAAAAACCATAATCCCACCTCATCAAACAAATGACAAAGGGAAAGCTAAATTAGAACCGACACAATCTGATTTAGAAACCACATTTCCCATTAAGCGCATGAAAATTTTACTTGTATCACAAGAAGGTCCCGTCTGTAAATGGGGACCCAACGTTTGCTGATGATTGCAGGTCTGTCATGTGTGGTAGCTAGACTCGGGTTGCTCCACACACATGACGGGGAACAAGGAGCTGTTGAGCAACTTCTCCGAGCGCTATCTCGGAAGGGTCTCCTTCGGAAACAGTCAAATGGCGCCAATTCTCGGAACTGGTGATCTCGTCCATGACAAGCTGACGATTAAGGGCATCTCATATGTTGAGGGTTTGAGCTACAATCTCTTCAGCATTGGTCGTTTCTGCGATAAAGGATACAAGGTTCTCTTCGAATCTGACATCTGCAGCATTATAGATGCCTCGGGACAACCTCTTCTTTCTGGAACGCGCACGTCTCACCTTTACGTACTCAATTTTACGACCTCTCGACCTATATGCCTTCTCTCTCGAGCCGCACCCAAGTTGAACGATCTATGGCACCGGCGTCTTTCACATCTCAACTTCAAGACCATCAACAAACTGCGTCAGAATAAACTCGTCAACGGTCTACCCCAATTGACATATCACAAGGAACACCTCTGCTCTGCCTGTGAATTGGGGAAGATGAAGCGATCGTCTCACATCTCCAAGGAAAACCGTCCTCTAAGCTCATCCTTGAGCTCTTACACATGGATCTATGCGGCCCAATGCCTACGGCTACACTCGGAGGAAGACGGTACATTCTTGTGATTGTCGACGACTTCTCACGCTATACGTGGACGAAACTCATTCGTACAAAGGATGAAGTTCCTGATATAATCATCGAGTTTGTTGTTACGTCCCAAACCCTTCATCAACAAAAGGTTCGGATTATCAGAACTGACAACGGAACTGATTTTAAGAACAAGAAGCTCAGTGATTTCTATGCCACTCAGGGCATCACCCAGCAGTTCTCAGCTGTGAAGACACCGGAACAGAATGGTGTCGTTGAGCGTAAAAATAGGACACTAGTTGAAGCAGCTAGGACTCTCCTCTCCCAATCCGGCCTTCCTCACTCTCTTTGGGGCGAAGCTATTCAAACGGCTTGCTACACGCAAAACCGGGCTTCCATCCACAAGAGGTTCAACCGCACCCCATACGAGATGCTAAATAACCGTCGTATCCCCGATATATCTTATCTAAGGGTCTTCGGTTGCCGATGTTTTGTGGCCAATGATCGCCAACATCTTGGGAAGCTTGATCCAAAAGCACTTGAAGGCATCTTTGTTGGATATTCGCTGAACTCAAAGGCATACAAAGTCTATCTTAAGGAGAAACGATCTGTCATTGAGAGCACAAATGTCACCTTTGACGAAAGCAAAGGCGACATCATGGCTTCTGCTCATATCAGTCCAGAACCAGGTCTTCTACAGTCGTTGACAAAAGGTCAACCTTCAATGGCGGAAACTTCCTCATCTGAGGGCAACTCTGGTGAACTGGATCTCGATCTGCTTTTCGAGTACTTCTATCCAGTGCCCAAGACTCCCGCCGTCACCACTCCACCTACCGCTGCACCCACTACACCTACACCACCAGCTATCGGCAATGACGTCGTCCCTCCAAACTTGGATGCGCTCAATCTCAACGAAGACGACATTTCACTCAACCCTGGGAACATTGCTGATCCTGATGCTGAACCCTCTCAATCTACTACGGTTGAGATCTCTTCTTCGGATACCGGACCCCAATCCAATGAACCTCCAACCAATACAAATGCGGCTAGCTCATCTCAGACCAATATACCACTTTGGGCTCGCTCTCATCCAACAGATCAGATTATTGGGGATCCCACATCTGGTGTCTCGACACGTTCAGCTATGATGAATGAAAGTCTGTTTGCTTGCTATCTCAGTCAAGTCGAACCATCACGAGTAGCTGAAGCTCTCAACGATCCTGATTGGCTGATTGCAATGCAGGAGCAAATAAATCAGTTTGAACGTTTACAAGTTTGGGAACTCGTACCACGACCTCACAATAGATCCATTATCGGCACAAAGTGGATCTTCAAGAACAAAAAGGATGAAGACGGTGTTGTTATCCGCAAGTGGCTAAGGGGTACAACCAACAAGAAGGCATCGACTACGATGAAACTTTCGCCCCAGTTGGCAGGATCGAAGCCATACGAATTTTTCTTGCCTTTGCTGCTCACAAAAACTTTAAAGTCTACCAAATGGACGTGAAGACTGCATTTCTGAATGGATTTCTCAAAGAAGAAGTGTACGTTGATCAACCTGAAGGGTTCTTGAGCGAAGAGTTTCCTCATCACGTATATCGACTCTACAAGGTCCTCTACGGACTAAAACAGGCTCCCCGAGCTTGGTATGACGTCCTTTCATACTTCCTTGTTCAGTCTGGTTTCAAGAAAGGATCTCTGGATACAACTCTCTTCACCAAGCGGAGTGGCCCAGACATCATGATTGTACAGATTTATGTCGATGACATCATTTTTGGATCGACTGAACCACAACTGTGTGAAGAGTTCGCAGAATTGATGAAAGAGAAATTCGAAATGAGTATGATGGGTGAGCTGAATTTCTTTCTTGGTCTTCAAGTAAAGCAACTCCCCGACGGAATCTTCATCAATCAGTCCAAATACATCCATGACATCCTCGAAAAATATGGAATGAAGGATGCGAAGACTGCTGCTACACCTATGTCACCATCTGACCGACCCGACGCGGACCCATCTGGTGCTCCCGTTGACCAAACCGTCTATCGAGGGATAATAGGCTCTCTTTTATACCTCACTGCTAGTCGACCGGATATTGTTCTCTCGACAGGAATCTGCGCTCGCTTTCAGGCAACACCGAAGGAATCCCATTTCACTGCCGTCAAAAGGATTCTCCGCTATCTCAAAGGAACACCCAATCTGGGTTTTTGGTACCCCACTCGATCGGACTTCAAACTGGTTGGATTCTCTGACTCGGACTACGCAGGATGCAAGATGGACCGAAAAAGCACCTCTGGAGCTGCACACTTCTTGGGCGGTAAACTCGTAAGTTGGTCGTCTCGAAAACAAAACTGTGTCTCAACTTCATCGATGGAGGCAGAATATGTCGCCGCCGCTAGTTGCTGTTCACAGCCTTTGTGGATGAGAACCCAACTACGAGATTTTAATTTTCATGTTGATAAAATTCCCATTTATTGTGACTCAAAAAGTGCTATTGCGATGACGAGTAATCCGGTTCATCACTCGAGAACGAAACACATAGATATTCGTCACCACTTCATCAAAGAACATGTCGAACAAAGGACGATTGAATTGCACTACGTCACAACCGAAGATCAACTGGCCGACATTTTCACAAAACCGTTGGATGTCAAACGATTCCAACATCTAGTGACTATGTTGGGCATGTTGAATATTCAGTTGTGATCAATCGACCCTACATGAACTTTGATAAAGTGTACATATCTCCTTTTCCACTTCACTCCATTTTCTATGTGTCTTCTGAATTATGTCTTTTGAAGGGGAGTTTCGATTAAGGGGGAGCGTCTGATTTTTCCATTTTTTTCAAAAGGGGAGTTTTAGATTAAAGGGGAGTTTCTGATTAATAAAGGCTAAAAAATAAAAAAATAATAATAAAAAATAAAAAAAAAAATAAATAAATAAAAAATAAAAATAAAAAAATTGGGTTGAAATTTTAAAGTTTGGTCAAAATGAGTCAAAGTTGGACCAATTAGAATGTTTTGGGTTGAATTTTAATTTTCTGGTCAAAAAGGGCCAAAATTGGAACCAACTTTGACCAAGCCCGCGAAATTCAGCTCAGCTGAGGTTTTGACCAAGCCCACGAGATTTCGGCCCATTAACTCAAAATTCGCATGAACAGTCACAAAAACCCGAAAACCCCAAAACCCTAAACGTTTTTTCACAATCCTAAAGTTCCCGAGAAAATTCAAAAATTTCGCAACCCCTCTTTTCAAAATTTCGCAACTCCTCGCAACGTCGTCGTCGTCCAATCTGCATTCAAAATCAGCTTTTCGGTATGAATACACCTCTAATAAACCAAGTTCCGTTCATTTTATCCTGTTTTGCCCCGTTTGATCAAATATGTTAGGTTAGGATTAATTTTTCTCGGCTCTGAATCGAACGCATGTTAGGTTTTTGGTGTATAATACCCCCAAATATGCATTGCCCATCCGATTTCGAGTCGATTGAGTCCAGATTATTGCATTTTAATTAAGATTTGAGTAGGTCTAAGGCAAAAAATCATTGCGACGTTTCGCACGTTTTCGCACTGTGTTCTTCATTGCGACGTTTCGCACGTTTTCTAACGTTAAAATTTTCACTGCTACAGTGACTAAGGTCCTGCGAAAAACCTTTCACCCGAGAATTTACATGTGTTAAAACCTTTTTCTTCGCTGCTACAGCATGTGGAGTCCCGCGAAAGTTTATCCTAGAAAATCCCTTTCCCTCACGCCAAAACTTTTTCTGCTACAGTGAGTTTTGCCCCGCGAAATTCTCAGAACACATCACTTCATATTACATATTTTCGCATCTTCATGATTTCGCAACCACAGTGAAACAAAAGTTTCTCAATCCACAAAGCTTTTTCCTCCGCGAAACTTTCATAAACATGCAAAAATTTGGACAACTTGAGAGATTTCTTAACTTGCGAAAATTTTCCATACTTGCGAAATTTTACTCAATCTGCGAAAATTTCTCACGACATGTCTATGTGCTATCACTTGCGAATTTCCTAATACATGCGAAAATTTTTTCTATCTGCGAAATTTCCCTGATATGCGAAAAGTAACATTACGTGCGAAAAAAATCTACGTATTACACTTAGCGAATTTTCCATTACATGCGAACTTTTACACAACATGCGAAAATTTTATCTATCTGCGAAACTGTTCCTTGACATGCGAATTTTCCATTACACAATATGCGAAAAATTTCTCGTCATGTCTACGTGTTATAATCTGCGAAATTTTCATTACATGCGAACTTTTACATAAAATGCGAAAATTTTCTTGACATGACTATGTGTTATGCTTAGCGAATTTTATCACATGACGATCATTCAAATCTTAACAACTATTTCAAAAAGACTCTAAATTAGCTTTCATTTGAATTTTTTTTATATATATGTTTGGGCAATTCTATGTTTCGTTTTATCATTTTCGCAACTTAGTCAGTACTAATCATTTTACAATTACTGTCGAGTACAGATATGACTAACAAAGATCAAGGTACACTTGAAGCGCTTGAGGCGGCTGCAATCCAAAGGGACGTCGCTCGCATCGAACTACACACGCGTACCTATGTCCCACCACTCGAGCAGATCTTCCCAATAAGTCAATGGGCGGCCTTGATTCCCAACAACTACATGGTGGACTTGAACAGTTTTCGGTGCGATGCCCCCGTCATTATAGAAATCCTCAAAGGGCACCCACTTCGCCAAGCCCTCACTCATGGCGAGCCAGAAGCACAAGTGTATCTTCAACAATTCTGGCATACGTTGCAAATAGCTGGACCACTCCATCTTGCTAAAACCTTATCCGCCAAAATAGATCAAGAAACGGTGGTCCTCACCCGCAAGATAGTCCAAGAAGTGCTTCAACTCCCAGTCTACTCACCCTACGATCCACTACCGACACACGAACAACTCATTGAAGACATTGATAGACTGGGCTATCAACCAGATAACAAGAAGAAGAAGGGCCCACTTGTCCTCAGTGAAGTCACCATCCGCAATCTACCTCAACCCTGGCGAACACTGTACTTGCTGGTGAACAAATGCATGCAGGGAAGCATGCTGGTCAGGACCGCGGAAACTTTTAAATCCTCACCATCCTCACCGGGATCGCCCACAACCGCAAGTACAACTACGCCGACATCATCTGGATGGATCTCGTCTCAATGATCCAACGTCGCGACCGGGAAGTCGCCAAGGGAGTCACAAACCGCTTCGTCCCTTACATGCGGTGGCTCCCAGCTTTCATCAAACATTTCCGCCTGCACTCCACCAACATTCGCATCCGGCCGGCAGCGGAACACTTCCGCATCCCCACTGTCGAGAAGTTCGCCAAGAAAAACACTCCCGCGAAGGATCGACACGCAATGATAATTCCGGACGAAGTTCTCGCCTACGCAGACCAGTCAAATCCGCACGTCCGAGAATATCGCGCCACAACCGCCACATTCCGCGAAAGCCCCCGACCTCTATCCACTGTTCCTACGGCGCAGATCAACCCCACTGCTCCTATCCCCGGAACTAGCCAAAACCGCACCACCACCTCCAAAAAGTCATCGAGTCGCGCCGCATCCTCTTCCACCCGCGTTCCGAAAAAACGGTAGCGTGAGGATGACGTAAGCCGCCCCACGGAGCGTCGATCGAAACAAAAACACGATCGACCTCCTCAGCCACAGATAAGCCGAGCCGAACCAATAGGTACAGGAGGTGATGTGTTCACCTCCCGAGTAGAAGACGTGGCATCTGGCTCAACTACGCAAACGACCCCACCAACCCACTTATCTTCCTCTCTACAGGAAGGTACTTCATTCCACGAGGAGCCACGTATACCATCGACATCCCACTTGGAGATGGTCGATGTTGAAACAAGCAGTCCCTCGCCTCAGACTGCATTCTCTTCATGCACATCGAGTATAGTGCCCTCACTCCCCATAGTTTCACACGTTTCTAGGACACATACACCTTCTACCGCACCACAGAGTCTTCGTGACTCCGTCAGAACGCTCGATGATGTCTCTGTGACTGAGAGCGGAAGACCTAGCACGGCCAACATCACAACAACCGTGAGCCTAGGCCATTATTCGATTGAGTCTGTCTCAGCGATGATGCCAACGGGAAGTCTGAGTGACCCCGTCTTTTCCCGTCCTGTGCAAACGGGCGACCGATCGGCTATCTTCTCCGATTCGGTGACAGTTGGATTTCTTCGTGATTCCAACTTGTTAAACTTACCCCAGTTCGTGACTGAGACCGCGTTAGAGACTCGTCTTCAAGAGTTTGCAAAGACTCTTGAGGCGTCTATCCTCGATAAAGTCCACGCGCGTCTCGATGCGTCCACCGTCGACAAAGGAAAAGGTGTGGCCCCGGAGACGCCACCACCCATGCAAAATACGGACGCAGACGCTGTTCTCTCCTCCATTTCCGCCAAGGAGCTCTTCTACATCCTCAGAGCCCGATTCGAATCCATGACGGAACTTGACGAGGAGGAACGGCAAATGAAGGCCATTATGACTCAACCGATGACCTGCCGTGCTCAAGGCTAATCTAGCGGGATCAGGCGCGACGATCAAGACGATGATCAAGATCGCCGCGAGGGGAGAATAGGCAACTAGGCTCACAATCCCAAGGACTCATGCAATCGACGCCGCCCTCCTCCTCTGGACCTGAAACGACGCTCGCAACAGAAACCTCACACCCCACTAGCCAAAAATCCCACCTTGTTTACCCTGAGCCACTAACCAAATCACCCTCACCACCACCCATAACCGTCTCCGAAACTCTAATCGTCACATCGACATTAGAGACCACCTCCACACATTCTCCACCCACCATCTCGGAACCTCTAACTGTCACATCGACGTTAGAGGCCACCACCACATCTACACCACCCGTCACCCAAATCATCCTCGCCAAAACCATTACCTCAACCGAACCACCAGAATCTCCACCACAACCATCCTCACAATCCACAAACTCCTCCGACGCAACACCCTCGCCACCACATAGCCATACCCCTCTCGATTCCAATCTGGCCTCCGAGGACGTCTACTGCGCACAAAACGAGATCGAGGCCTACATCTTCAACGATGAATGGTTGTACACACCCGCCGATGCAGTAGCAGCCAGGAAGTTGGTGGAAAATGCTCGACGTCTGCTAATGGAAGCCTCGCTCACGCTGATCAACACCGCAGACGACGAGAACGGAGAGGAGTACGACGCTGAACCTGCCGAGCTCGAGAACATCCTACAATTCCAAGCGCAGCAAACTGAGGCTCCTGCTGCTCAAACGGATGTGCCCACGGTGGATATACCGGAAGCACCGTGGGAAAACAAAAAGATCACCGCGCCGTTTTCAAGAAGAGTTCAGGAAGAGGATCTGGCGGCGCAAGGAGCAGATCATCACAACCTTCGATGAATATGAGCTGATGAACATCCAAAATTGGAGCGAGGAAAAGAAGAAGCTCTATCGATGGAGCCTTCCTTGCAACAAGTGCACAAAGAGGACGCTATCCGATGAGAAAAACATCGCTCTGGAAATGAATCGGGCCCCCATCTGCAAAGTCACTGACCTCCGCCAAGAGTCGAAAGGACCTGTCCACTACCCAGTCTTCACAGTAATGAGGCAGGATAGAGCTACAGTGAAATCAGTGAGGCGGACTTCAAGTTTCTGCGCCTGGGTGACCTATACAGCATCCTGGAATCCATGAAACAGTTCAGACTCGTCCTCAGAAGTTCTGGACATCTCGTACGTGCTGAACCGGTCACCATGGGATATGTGGCTCTCAAGCGCCACATGCTCCGACAGGTCAGATTCTTCGCCACCCACGATCTGCAGATGGCGGTGGAACACAACCTGAAGAAGGTGAATCTGACTCGCCCATCTTTCAAGAATGCGGACGACTACCGAGAAGGCGATGTGATCGACGGAGACGATCCGGCGGTCGCCTACTCGAACTACAAGGGAAAGATGATGCTGCTGCGCTGCTCCGAAGTGGCAAAGTTCTCGGATGGGACGCTCACCATCATCCAAGACAAACTCATGAGGATTTGCCGCATCCTTTCGGAAGAAGATCCTCTCTGCCGATCCAAGTTCGCGAAGCTCATTGAAGCTATAGCTGATCGAATGGTCCTTCGAAGGAATCTCCGCGCCTTCGAGTTCAAGCTAGGACTTCACGAAACACTTACACGCTAATCCACCATCCCAACGCCCAAGATCCAAGACTCCCAACAATTGCACAAAGGGGGAGATTGTTAGGATATTTAGTGATTGTGTCAATAGTTTAAGTCTTGGGATTTGTATTGTAATTATCCTTTTAGCTTCGGCTTTGGACTTGAATGTAATTATTTTAATTTTTGGTGTATGGGCCTTAATATACCTAGGGTTAATGTGGTATATAAGGTTTTACCAACACCATTTGAAAGGTAATCAAAGATCAAAAGGCTAACCCTAGTTTTCACACACTACACACACTACAAGGTGAGAAATTCTCCCTTTTCATTCCATCAAAGCCTCTTTGATTCCCTGTTTGGTGCATTCGGGACCAACACTATCCATTTTACAACATATTTTTGTCTGCTTGACCGTCTGCGTGTTTGTATAAAGTTCTCCCATCTCTCTCTCCTCTGATCTTTTCTTGTCTTAGAGCTTTAATTAGGGTTTACTTTGAGAGATAATGCCTTGGGCCTAGTACGGAGATGCGATCGACTGGGCTGCGCTTTGGTGTTGAATTTCTGTTGCAAGCCTCATGTTAGTCTTAACTTATCACATACTTGCTAGCTTGAGGGTCCTAGTACCAACTTTGTGATAATATGTTGTTGGGCCTAGATGTCATATCTTTGTGTGAGTCCATATTGCGCGACGGTTGAGGGCAATCCGCTTAACATTCAAATATTCCCGTTTTATCCATTTTGCTCCGCCCTAGAGATAGCAATTATTACCAACAATTCGCACAAGACATTTTCTACAATCTCATTAACGCCTAAATGCACAAAAGCCAACAACTCTCACAATGATTTTCTCAATGCACGCGATGTGTTTACGGGTTATATGTGTAGAAGACGCTCAAGTAAATTATGGACGATTAAATATCACATTGCATTCACATAGCGACTTAAGTGTACAAAATCAAGAAGGCCTTTCTTTAGGTTGTAATGGGACTAGGGATTTAGGTAGGATATTTTGGGAAAGTAGGCTAAATTGGAACTGGATGATTATTTCATCACTCAAATCTAACAACTACCAAATGACATAACTACTTCTTGAGACTCATAAGTATCACCTCCATGCTGCGGATTTCATATTCGAGACAACTCATAACTAATCAAGACGGGTCATTTTTTCTTTTTTATTTTGTTTTCGTTTTCGGTTTTGAAAAACTTTAACAACTATTGTAACATATAACATGCCAAGTCATCCCGGACCCATTTTATAGAAACTGTGGAATCGAAGCAATTCATATTCATCTAATCCGACAATGGGTTGAAATGAAATCCAAAAAGATCGATATAGATAAAATATACTGGCTTAATTCAACAAGAAATAAGGGCTAAGGCTCAAATTGGCCCACTAAGTGGTCAAAATTGAAGGTAGGATCAATGTGAGGCCAATGGTTTAATCCTAAATGCCTTAATCACTTTTGTACACAAGAAACCACAAATGACATCAACATGTATAATAGAGAAAGTTCATATATGACTCACTCATGAAAGACAATTGAATATAAAGATAGCATTAAGTTCGACAGCATATTTACGTAGGCTTTGTGTCGACTCTTGGACATTCATTCTTCTAATCAATTGAAGGAAAATGAAAACAATCATCCTAATACCAAATCACTATCCCTAATCGTTTCCCTCATGTTCTACTAAATGCATATCGTTTGCTCTAGACAAGAGTTATTCTCATCAACTATCACAAAAATCTCCTCCACACCTAAATTCTGCATTGTCCTCAATGTAGAAAGCCAACGAAAATAGCAGCTAAAATCTAAAGACTTCTACCGCCATTTTCAGTAATATAACAGAGCATATGTGAAGGAGTAATAATAGAGATACTGCAAGTGGAAACCTCCCTGACAGTGATCGAGTTGTAGAGAAACTTTGAGCGAGATGATATTTGTTATCCGAGCCTGGCGCAACTCTTGTAGCGGATGTAGCAGAGATCAAGACTGCTTAATGATCATTGAAAACAAAGGGAAAAAGAAAGGATTGCAATAACCAAATAAAATAGGATAAAATTGGGTTGCCTCCCAATGAGCGCTTTCTTAATGTCTTTGGCTAGACGTTGTCTCCGTTCTTAAAATTCATTTATAAATGGGTGGGCTCAGCTTGAACTCTTCAAGGAAAGCCGTAAAAGTATTATCAAATAAGGTTTAAGCCTATGAACATTAATCTTGAAACATTTATTAGAAGATATGCTCTCAATTTCGATAACGCCATTTGGAAAAAAAGTTTTTAACAATGTACGATCCCATCCAGCGTGATTTGGTTTACGTGGCATGAATTTCAACCTCAAATTGTAAAGGAGAACTTTTTGGCCTACCATGAATTCGTTTTTATGTAAGAGTTTGTCGTGAAAATGCTTAGTGCGTTCCCGGTACATTCTTGCATTGTCGTATGCTTCAAGACGAATCTCTTCAAGCTCTTGTAGTTGGAATTGTTCCTCACCAGCTTTTGTGGCCTCCATGTTGCACTATTTAAATGCCCAAAAGCACGATGTTCAATTTCAACAGGTAAATGACACATCTTATTGAATACTAGGCGATACGGCGACATCCCGATTGGTGTTAAGCAGTGTGATAAACTGCATCGTCTAGCCGTAAGTTCCAATCCTTACTATTCGGGTTTACGATTTTCTCCAAAATATTCTTAACCTCCCTATTTGAAACTTCAGCATGTCCGTTTGATTGTGGGTGATAAGTAGTGGCTAATCTATGACAGACTCCGCGCATAAGCGCTTCCAACGTGCGATTGCCAAAGGCGTGCCTTGGTCGCTTATAATTGCGTGGGAACTCCGAACCTACTAAAGATGTTTGTTTTAAGAAATCATACAACACGTTCAGAATCGTTAGTTCAGGTAGCCTTTGCTTCCACCCACTTCAAGACATAATCATCGACAAGTAATATATAAAGGAAGCCAATGAACTTGGAAAAGGCCCCATAAAATACATTCCCCATGCATCGAAAATTTCACAAACTAAATAGGGTTTTGTGGCATCTCATCTCTATAAGAAATCGTACATGTTCTTTGACAATTAGGACGACTCTTGCAAAATAAATAAGCATCTTTGTTTCCCAATACAATCCACAGTCTAAAATTTTCCTAGCAGTTCGCTTAGGTCCAAAGTGTCCTCGACATGCATATGTATGACAATGAGTGAGATTTCATCATTCAACACATATACGTATTATTTGGTACGAACCAATATTCCAAAAATATGGCAAATCCCAAATATAATACTTAGAATCACTTTTAATTTTATTTCTTCTTGATGAACTCAAATATGGAGGTAACACGTCAGTTACCAAATAATTAACTCCGTCAACAAACCAGGTTCGTGATATTCCTCACCTTGAAGCCGAAATAATTGTTCGTCCGGAAATGTTTCATTAATCGGTTGAATCTCTTGTGGATGGAAGCTCGGTTCTGTGTGTAACAAGCCGTTTGAATAGCTTCGCCCCAAAGAGAATGAGGAAGTCCTGATTGGATGAGGAGAGTCCTAGCTGCTTCAACTAGTGTCCTATTCTTACGCTCAACGACACCATTCTGTTCTGGTGTCTTCACAGCTGAGAACTGCTGGGTGATGCCCTGAGTGGCATAGAAATCACTGAGCTTCTTGTTCTTAAACTCAGTTCCATTGTCAGTTATGATAATCCGAACCTTCTGTTGATGAAAGTTTGGGACGTAACAACAAACTCGATGATTAAATCAGGAACTTCATCCTTTGTGCGAACGAGTTTCGTCCACGTATAGCGTGAGAAGTCGTCGACAATCACAAGAATATACCGTCTTCCTCCGAGTGTGGCCGTAGGCATTGGGCCACATAAATCCATGTGTAAGAGCTCAAGGATGAGCTTAGAGGACGGTGTTTCCTTGGAAATGTGAGACGATCGCTTCATCTTCCCCAATTCACAGGCAGAGCAGAGGTGTTCCTTATGATATGTCAGTTGGGGTAGACGTTGACGAGTTTATTCTGACGCAGTTTGTTGATGGTCTTGAAATTGAGATGTGAAAGACGCCGGTGCCATAGATCGTTCAACTTGGGTGCGGCTCGAGAGAGAAGGCATATTGGTCGAGAGGTCGTAAGAAGATATTGAGGATTGACCCGAACGACAGAAATCAACATCTCGTCAATAACATCTGGAGATATATTGCGATGTGTGTCTGGCAAGTCATTCATCAAGCACGTGTGCTCACCAGGATACCTTGTTATCATCCAGTAACCTTTCTTCTTTTTTGGCATGCACGCAGCCTCCACACGCAGTTTGGATTATGGTTGCAGGTAATATGCCATAATGCGTTGTTACTCTCCAAAACTCAGTATTCTCTTCTTGCATGTTTAAGTGAGTAACCGTTGACTGCACTTTTTAAATGTGATTTGCTCTGGAGGACATCTTAACACCAAGGTGACCTTCGTTGTCGTCGTAGAATGAACCATGTCCTCCGTAGTCATCGTCATTTGCTTCTGGAGCCATCTCCTAAGTCTCGTAAAATGGTACAGTTGGGTGTAGTTCTCTTTGCATCTGTGACGAAGTAGGTTGATGTTCGACATTCGATTCATCGTCATCTTCATCATCAACAGGATCTGGTAGATCTTCTAATCCGCCTCCAATGTCACTTCCTGTTCATGCTTCGGCTCAATGGGATTATCAGAGGGAACGATTGTTGATGGACCTGCTTCGTCGAGTTGAGTTTGAGAGGCTGATTGATAGTATGCAGATTGGTCAAATACGGGTTCTCATATGTGAGGGTTTGATTGAGATCGAATGAATTTATGTGTTGGACTGAGTTGACGAAAATATGCAAACAGCTGATGCCAGAATCTGGATGAAAGAGGAACTAAACATCTTGATCGGTTTTGACCTCCAAAAGTGTATGAACAACTCTGTTGAAACGCTCGTACTCATACTTCGCATATTCTAAGAAAGAAATTATTGCTATCGACTCCTACAATGTCGTATAGCAAAGAAAGAAGTTGGAGAAAATTTGTATGACAGGGTAATGTTCGTTATGCAATGGGATTAATAATATATGAGACTTCGTCACCACTTTGTTGTATCTCACCACCAAAATATATGATGACTTGAATAGTAGACATAGTGTATTGTTGAGGCTTATGAAGAATGACTAGCACGATGGAGTTATTTATACGCCAAATTTTCTGAAAAAATAGTATAGTATGAAAATAATATTTAGATGAATGATTGAAAGATTTTTTCGACATGTATTAATATAATATTTCAAAAAATATTTTATTTGAAATGATTGAAAGATTTTTTTTTTGAAATTTATTAGTGAAGATTCTTTCTAATTTATTAATATAATATGAAAATAATCGTTGTTGACTTATCAATGATACATTACTGAAAAGCTGGCGCTGAATAATGGTTGTCGACTTATCAATGACAACCATTAATAAGGATGTGATGTGTCATTGTGAAAGTTCTGAAAAAGCTATGATATGTGACATATCACTGTGAATTTTTTGAAGGATAAAAACTGATACGACATATCACAAACATCTTTAAAACTTGATGTGACCAATCATAATCAATGACGATGTGATGTATCACTGCGAAATTCTGGAAAAGCTATGCTATGTGACAAATCACTGTAAAATTTCGGAAAAATAATATAATATGCATATAATATTTTAGACGAATGATTGAAAGATTTTTTCTGAAATTTATTAGTGAAGATTCTTTCTGACTTATTAATATAATATGAAAATAATATTTATTAGTACTTTAGATGAATGGAATGATTGTTTTATTTTTATAAATATAATATTTTTATAATATTTAATTTGAAATGATTGAAAGATTTTTTTGGAATTTATTATTGAGGATTTTTTTTAATTGATTAATATAATATGAAAATAATCGTTCTCGACTTATCAATGATACATTACTGAAAAGTTGCAGCTGAAAAAATCGTTGCCGACTTATCAATGGCAACCATTAATGAGGATGTGATGTGTCACTGATACATTTCTGTAAAAGCTATGATATGTGACATCTCACTGCGAAATTTCTAAAACAATTTTTTTATATTTCTTAATATAATAAAAAATTTTTTAAATATATTAATATAATAATTTCATAATATTATTTATGTTAATATAATATTTTTATTGCTAGAACTGGAAGATTACAGGCTCGGTAGAAATACAAAACAGTACGCAAATAGAACAACTTGAAACACAAATATCATAACTGAGGATCACGATGCAACTACTTCACATTCACTATATACTCTTTCCAACCATTCGGGGGTTTGTCCACGAAATCGTCGTCACTTATATCTTCATTGACCTTTGAATTAGACACACACGTTTTTTTGGGGCTTCTCCACGAAATCATCATCATTGAGGTCATATTTGACTCTTGAACTTGATACTTTCGGGTTTTTACCAAATTTTTTTCCAGACACGGTTTGTTGATAGAAATGGCTGGGGGTTTCTCCACAAATCATCACTGATATCGTATTTGACCCTTGAACTGGATACGTTCGGGTTTTTATCATGTTTTTTTCAAGATATGGTTTGTTGAAAGAAATGGAGGGGGGTTTCTCCACAAAATCATCATCACTTATATCGTATTTGACTCTTGAACTGGAAACATTCGGGTTTTTACCATGTTTTTTCCAGACATGGTTTGTTGACAAAAATGGCTGGGGTTTCTCCGCAAAATCATCATCACTGATATCGTATTTGACTCTTGAACTGGATACATTCGGGTTTTTACCATGTTTTTTTCCAGACATGGTTTGTTGATAGAAATGGCTAGGGGGTTTCTCCACTAAATCATCATTACTAATATCGTATTTGACTCTTGAACGGGATTCGGGTATTTACCATATTTTTCCCAGACTGTTGATGAATGTGTTTGCAGTGTGTCGATTTAACGTGATGGACGTCCTAATTATAGACACGACATGTTTAAAGATTTTTTATAATACTTAATATAATAATATTTATTACAATATTTTATTTGAAATAATTGGAAGATATTTTCGAAAATTATTATTAAATTATTTTTATAATATTTTATTTTACTAATATACTATTATTTTATTTTAAATGATTGAAAGATTATTTCGAAATTTACTAATATAATATATATATACATATATATATATAATGTTTTAGATGAATGATTGAAAGATTTTTTTCAAAGTATTAATATAATATATTTATATTTTTTTAATTGTGAAAGATTTGTTCCAAATCTATTAAGCTAATATATTTATAATATTTTTTTACGTGATTAGAGGATTTTTTAAGTTAAATTACGTTTAAATAAGTTCAACATACTACAACGTAAATAGCGTTAGAATAAGTTCAACAAACCACAACGATGATAAGTGCATATATAACTAGTGGCCTTGACATTGACCTGGTCGATATAAGCAAGTGCCAGTATAACACATGCGAGGCGTATTTGCTCGCTGGGTACGACGCCGGCCCGCTTCAGGCGGTTCATCTACTGCAGTAGACGTGGAGGGTCCGAAACTAAAGGGAACGGGAGAACGTGGATGATGATGATCTACGATAGTGTGCCTCGGATGCATCGTACCATGATAGGCTGCCCATAAACGGTGAGTCGTATGTTGTCGCACCATCGTGCTGAGCAGCAGGCGTCCTCCACATATTATCAGTGTCCGTCCGTTCAAAAACGTAACCTTCAAATCCCTCGTTCTGTCTAGAACTACCAGCCTCATCGTGTCGAGGACGGTGAGACCGACTCCTACGTGCTCTGCTCTGAGACGACCTCTCAGGACTGTTATTCCGCTCACGCATTCCTCTTGGTCAATCTAATGCGATCAGTCGAATTCGCTCGGCGACATTCGTAACTCCCATGTCATCTGACATTGCGTGAACTCGAGCTAATATATCCTCTGCGGCGTCACCTTACATATAGAGAAATAACGTGAATCATAAATAAACAATGTTATTATACCCGGCGCGCCATCCAGTCCCTTCTCCCACCTAAATACCCTGAACCACCATATACGTACTCAGCGAGACAAATCGCCGAGTGACATTATCATACCACCGATAGTAACCATTCACTACCGAGCGGTTACTAGAGGCTATAGGGTCACCGTCGACCACATTATCATCTCTATCATTCCACAATGCCAACCACTGCGCATGAAACGTCTCCCATTAAAAACTTTGACGGCCTCTACGCTCATTGATGTCATGTAGCCTTGTATGGTCAGGCACATGTGCTGAGGTTATGCCTTGCACCATGTTGAACTGACGTAGGACCCGGTCTGGATAATATAGTTCGGCGATGTTGAAGAAAATCAACGGACATCTCGACCTACCCGACACTGGCCTATAGTCATCAAGGGGGGGGTAGCGGATCCAAAACGAATTGTGCGAGATTCAAATTATCTAAAATTTCTCGCATCTGTCACACGTTCGAACGAGCCGTGGACGTGAATGTCAACGACGATCTCCATCTACGAACGTTCTTCATTAGTGAACAATAACACTAAAAGGAACAAGTCTACTACCGTAATAGTATAGACTAACTTACCTAGGCGCAATGGTCCGCCGATGTTCTGTACAATCCCACGAGAGGCTGCGCACAACTCTTGATACAAATACGCAAGCACAGCATTCCCCAGCTGTAGTTGCGGACCTCATCGATGCGCTCCAAAAATTGTAGGTAATTAAGATTAACCCGTGAGCCGCTATTAGCGGGAAACAAAATGCACCCAATCAATAAAAGCGCATATCCGCGTGCCCTTTCATCGACTACGTCCTCCGTACTATCATCAGTAACTGGATTCTCCAATAACTAGTTACTCAATGCCATTACACTCATCTTAGACGGGCTATCGAAATCTCGATCCTCTGGCGCAAATCCCGATATCATATGATGATATTCCTGGGACTTGCTCCTCGCATAAGCAACTCCAGTAACAGCTTCTCGCTCGATCGGTAAAGCACCATAAAGTACCAACATCCAGCAAGGTCACGATGGCTTCTCCTACAGAGAGATGGAAGGTGCGTGTCTCGCTACGCCATAGCACAACTAAAGCTTTAATGAGATGCGGATCAACCTTCTGCCACTTACAGCTATATATGCCGTAAAGCCCCCATCGACTCCAGCTTTCTAGGTACGCGAATATGAAGGTCTATCTGGTTGCCCACCGTACCCCATACAGAAACCATTTGACCCCTCGTTCGAAGGGTGACATCTAGCAAATTCTCATCTCGTAAAATAAAAGATGAACGATGCGACTGTTGTTGCGTCAACAAAGATGAATCTCTCGATCCATAAAGTGAAGTCTCGTCCATCGTGAAATAGAAAAGAATGCCGATAAATAAGGACCAAAACGTAATGCCGCTAACTAAATACCAACATTTAAAGCGACGAGCGCCGGCCTTGAAAGCCGATGACCATCGGCAACAAACGGCGGCCACTGGCTACAAATGCCGGACCACCGGCTAAACGGGCTAGGCCGCAGGCGGGCCGGCCCGCCATATATTTTAGTTGATTTATATTATATATTAAATATATATGAATTTAATTAGAGGAATTAATTAATGATTTTATTTGTAATTAACAATGCATTTGTTAATTAATACATTATTAATGTATATTTAAATATCATAATTAACTAAATAATTCTTAATAACTTAAAAATATTAAATAAAAAACAAAAAACTATTTCCAGACGGGCGGGCTTGCCGGCCCGGACCGTGGCCCGCTGGCGGGGCGGCTGGGCCTCAGTTTTGAAGGCCCGTCTCGCCCCACCGAACAGCAAGTATGGTAGGTTGCGGGCCGACGGACGCCCACTCCCGTTTTGACGGTACCGGCCGATCGTCCCTCACGACGGCGTCGGCACCGGCCAGCAGCGAGGCCACCAGTGCCGGCCAGCAGCGCTGGCGAGCCGCTCCGGCAAGCCTCGGAATCTCGGCCAAATCACAAAAAAAAAAGACACAGATCGCACTTACATGATGAAATTGGAACGATTTTTGGCTTTGCAAGCGTGAATTGACATCGGATTTGTCGAATTTGTGGGTTTGAGAGGTTGGGGAAGAAAGGAAATAGAAAGAAAAGAAGAGGAGGAAATGGGGGGTGCGGGCGATTTAGGTCACGTTTGAACGCGGCCTCTCCGTGTGACGCATTCAGAACGCGTCACTCTCTGTGGCGCGTTCAGAACGCGCCACTCACCTATTTTTGAAATTCCAGCTAGTTTGGCACTATTTTTGAAATCAGAATTAAAAAACGATTTGTAAAGCCCTATTCGAATTGCTTGTGGATGATCGCAATGAGAACGGCCAAAAAATAAAACTTATCACCTTGTTCACTAAATTTGAGTCTAGCGGAAGTAAGAATCGCCTCCACAGGGATTCTACTTCAAATCGATCAGATATTATTTAATAATAGATGGGGTTTTGTAGGTAAGTTTTAAATTAATAGTAAGCACAAATAGGTAGAAGGTCACGATGATAAAATAATAGTTGAAGGAATTATTCTCCGCCATGATTTGTTTAACTGATCATCGATCAAATAATATCATGTCTACGCAAGCATAATCGGCTATGGTTATCGACGAACGCCTAATAACCAGTCTCTTCGTAGTTTTTCGGTAATTAAGAGACGCTCTAACTTCCCTAATCGAAAGATAACCTCCGGGACGCCCTGCGAGATTTAAAATTCCAACAGTCTTAAATACGAAAGAGACCCAATTATTGACTAATAAACTCGAACGCCGGTTTAATAAAATCAAATCGTTTAAACTTACACTTACCGAAGGTAGAGCACTTGAATATTGTTTCCTCCTTATTAGAACTTACAAACAATTACGGATTTGTTGTTCTAATTAGCTATCGCCTAAACTAATTAAACATTGTCCATTTAATCGATCTAAGCTGCTTTAATTAATTCAAAGTTAGACTATACTCACACTTTCATGAATAAGCTCGTTGAATCTCACAGTTCATAATGAATCAAGACTTCGAACTATCCTTCAACTACGAAAAGATTAGCTATAAAGTATGTTAAAGTACATATAACACTAATCGGGATACGAAATAAATAAACTTGAGTTCGGCCTTGTTTATTGAGTTTTCCTAACAATACGTACGTTTAACCATACTCAACTTCTTAGTAGTATGTATAGAAGAGAATTTTAACTGCTACCCAAAGTAATTTTTAATAAACCAAAGAAAATAGCCTTATTGAAGTAGAAACAAACAATGAATCACTTGTATTACTGAAGCTAGATTACTATTCCAAGTTAAGCCCATAAATTATAAATAAAAAATGCTTTATTAGACAAATCCAAGGACGAGCAACATACGGGAAGAGAAACTAATAAAATAATAATAATATAAAATAATAATAATAATAATAATAAAATAATAATAATAATAAAATAAAGGTGTCAAAAGTTATCCTTAAGTCTCGTCATACGTCAGCTACCTGCTGCAGCTTTATCTCCCGACCTGATGCTCTTCTTGTGGCTTCCACTTGAGCTTCAGCAGCTTCGCAAATTCAGCTGAGTTTGCTGGTCAGAGTAGCCTGTTAGCCTTGTTCCTTGTCTGAATTATTTGTGGCCTTCTAAGCGGCAGAGCTTCGTCGTCTCCTTCGAGCCTGCGAATATGTGTAGGTGACTATCACCCTCTATATGTATGACAACAGCTTTATAGATTCTCTTTTCTTTTTCTTACTCAAAACATGGAGCGAAATTTTGGGCATCTCAGAAATTTTTCAACTGAGAAATTTTCGGAGAAAATTTCTCTTTAAAACTCACAAACACCGAAATTTCTCAACACATAATTTCTCGGATAATCCTTCATACAATCACGTCTCTACCTGCGAAGTTTTCTGACGTGTTAAATATTTTCCTCGTGTTAAAATTTTCTCGGGGTAAATTTTCTCAAACTTATTGAAGATTTGATCCTTACATTAGTCTTATCACCCTAGACCACTTTTGACATAAATATTGTTTTTCTTTCGCGCCCTCTAATCTCATTAAAAAAAAAAAAAATTCTAGAACTTCTCCTAATTTCAAAATATATTTATCTCTCATACATTATCGACCCATCACACACGCTCACTTAGTTCTAAGGAATTTTTTTAAACGATTTTTTTTCTCTCAAAAACTTATATTTCTCATCTCGTTCGATCGTTACTAACTCTTTGTCTATACAAGATCAAAACCACGGACGATTCGACTGCACCAACCATGTCTACCACGAATGACATCTCAACAGTGGCTCCGACACCAGGCCTCCGATGCTGCGACAAGGCGACTACAGCATATGGAAAAACCGGTTCCTCACGTTCATCAGGAACAAAGGCGCACCACTCTCTCAATACCTTCTGGACTCCATCTTCAACGGCCCAGCACAGTTCTGGACAATCATCCCTGCACAGCCAAACGCAAACCCTCCCATGGATGAACGCCGCACTCCAAGAGGTCCCATTAATGAGGATGAACAGGCTCGCGTACAGGCCGATGAGACTGCCAAAGGATATCTCTTCCAAGCTATGGGAAATGAGGTTACGCTCACATTGAGTGCTGCACAACTGCTAAGGAAATATGGATGAACTCGTGGAAATTATGGCAGGCACAACTGAGAGTGCCCAGGGAGGAAATCAACATGTCTCTCGCAGTATGAACACTTCCAGGCCTATGAAGGAGACGAACTGCGTGACACATACCTCTGATACTTGAAGGTCATCAATGAACTCAAGAAAGCCTGGATCTCGAGGGACAAATTCGATATCAACAACCGCTTCCTTGGTAGCCTCAAACCACATTGGGGCAATGCAATCGTGATGATGATTCAGAGTAAGGACCTCTCCAACACTTCCATCCATGCTCTCTATGACAGTCTGTCAGCCTATGCTCCTTACGTGCCCAACCCAGTCCATAACACTCGAGTCGACCCACTGGCCCTCCTCTCGAACAAGACCAATGAACGACCTTCCGCCACTAAGACCAACAGAACAAAGGGAAGCTACCAGCTACTGTATCGACATCTCTTCAGGATCCGAAGCTGATACAGAGTCTGATGAAGATGTTCGTGATCTACGCAAACAACTGGGCACCAAAGACCTATAGCGGCACCAAAAAGACCATCCCCACGGAGGAAGTCAAGCCGACAAAAAAAGAGGAGGAATCAGCACCTCAGAAGTCTGTGAAGTGCTTCGATGTGGAATGTCAGGCCACTTTGCCAAGGAATGCCATGCGCCACGCGTCAAGGACTCTGGCTACTACGACCGTAAGGCCAGATTGACCCGCAAAATGGAAAGTGGGAAAGTTCTTCTCACCGAAGAGCCTGCTGTGGGTGAACGACACTTCAGAAGACGAGGAGCCTAAGGATGAAGATTGCTGCATGGCAAGGCTGGTCGAACAAGACGAGGACGAGGAGATGGTTGACATCGGTGAGAACACAGCTAAGACTCCCACCAACGCCGAGCCTGAGGTACGAATCTCACAACTCGATGATGTTTTTAATCACCGACACACCATTAAGATACCCACCGTAGACGCTAGGGACTATGATAAACTTAAGCTAAAATTTGAAAACAACTATGCCTTACTTAGTTTAAAAGTAGAAGAGCTCGCTTGGGCAAACGAACGTCTAATGGCCTCTGAAGCATTAGTCAAACGTCTGCAAAGCAAGAACAAACCAAGTGAGACTAAGGTTAAGGAAACTACACTAGCCATCAGTCATGTGAAACTTCTCGCCTCCTGACGGCTCCCAATATGAACTGCTTACGAAGGAAAGAGTTAGGCTATACGCAAGGTGAAGAACTTGAAGAGCAACTTCACACCAGAAAAAGGCCGCACACATCTTATGCCTATTGAACCAACCAGTTGAAACAGAATTCTACGACGCCCGGATGGGAATCGGACTGGGCAGCAACTGCGATCCAACGCCGCTCATTGTTAAAATGTATAACATGTACAGTTCATCATTCCTACAAATGAGGAAGGGTATTCCCTCACAGCTCATGCCATTTGTAAGATCCTCCTCCACTGTGCTGTCAGAAGAGAAAAGGGAACAGAACATACTTTGGGCAGAAATCGCGTACGACTACACGGAATTGAATGCTAGTGATAAGACTAAAAAGCCTTCACTCTCTGAAGACATCAAGTCTCAGTTCCCAACCGAAGAACAGGAAATCGCTTTCCGAGAAGCACTTTCTCGCATCTATGTCCCAGAAAAACTTCTGATCATAGCAGAACTAGAACGAACCCTAGAATTAGAGCGGAAAGCCTTTGCACAAGAGCGAGAAGATCTACTTAACAAAATCTTTACCCTAGAGCAATTTCACAATACGAACGAACCCTCTACGTCTAGTCAAGTACCCGATTCTCGAACATGTACATGTAAGAGAACGGAGAAGATGTCTCCTGAAGCTGACATATGTTCAAACACTAACTCTCGTATTCTTATGGATACAGGAAATGTGAGTTCGACGTCTCTGGAAGGCAGTTCGTATGAAATTAAGGAGAATCCGCTCTTCGATGACAAGAAGAAAAGACCATCCTATATTCGTCTTTCCTCTCTATGTACTGAATCCCAATATCCTAAGGTTGTAGACAATTATGTTGCCAAAACTTATCTTTCTTTTACCAAGCTTATGTCTATGTGCTGCTGCGATGACTTCTTCTCCAACGCTTCATGAATATGACACACATAAACACGCAACACTCCGACCACGCAAGCGAACCTCCTCTACTACGTCTTTGAATTCTCCATCTCGCCTAAACCTAAGGTTAAGCGTAAACGTCTCTCGTCGTCAAACGCAAACTCACCGACTGCTCGCAAGCCAAAGGCGACCAAAACCGAAGCACGAAAACAACAACCACATCCCCCACGCCAATTCATGTATAAGGCGCAATACATGCAAGCACAAGATAGGAAAATATGGGTTAGAAAAACCATAATCCACCTCATCAAACAAATGACAAAGGGAAAGCTAAATTAGAACCGACACAATCTGATTTAGAAACCACATTTCCCATTAAGCGCATGAAAATTTTACTTGTATCACAAGAAGGGTCCCGTTTGTAAACGGGGACCCAACGTTTGCTGATGATTGCAGGTCTGTCATGTGTGGTAGCTAGACTCGGGTTGCTCCACACACATGACGGGGAACAAGGAGCTGTTGAGCAACTTCTCCGAGCGCTATCTCGGAAGGGTCTCCTTCGGAAACAGTCAAATGGCGCCAATTCTCGGAACTGGTGATCTCGTCCATGACAAGCTGACGATTAAGGGCATCTCATATGTTGAGGGTTTGAGCTACAATCTCTTCAGCATTGGTCGTTTCTGCGATAAAGGATACAAGGTTCTCTTCGAATCTGACATCTGCAGCATTATAGATGCCTCGGGACAACCTCTTCTTTCTGGAACGCGCACGTCTCACCTTTACGTACTCAATTTTACGACCTCTCGACCTATATGCCTTCTCTCTCGAGCCGCACCCAAGTTGAACGATCTATGGCACCGGCGTCTTTCACATCTCAACTTCAAGACCATCAACAAACTGCGTCAGAATAAACTCGTCAACGGTCTACCCCAATTGACATATCACAAGGAACACCTCTGCTCTGCCTGTGAATTGGGGAAGATGAAGCGATCGTCTCACGTCTCCAAGGAAAACCGTCCTCTAAGCTCATCCTTGAGCTCTTACACATGGATCTATGCGGCCCAATGCCTACGGCTACACTCGGAGGAAGACGGTACATTCTTGTGATTGTCGACGACTTCTCACGCTATACGTGGACGAAACTCATTCGTACAAAGGATGAAGTTCCTGATATAATCATCGAGTTTGTTGTTACGTCCCAAACCCTTCATCAACAAAAGGTTCGGATTATCAGAACTGACAACGGAACTGATTTTAAGAACAAGAAGCTCAGTGATTTCTATGCCACTCAGGGCATCACCCAGCAGTTCTCAGCTGTGAAGACACCGGAACAGAATGGTGTCGTTGAGCGTAAAAATAGGACACTAGTTGAAGCAGCTAGGACTCTCCTCTCCCAATCCGGCTTCCTCACTCTCTTTGGGGCGAAGCTATTCAAACGGCTTGCTACACGCAAAACAGGGCTTCCATCCACAAGAGGTTCAACCGCACCCCATACGAGATGCTAAATAACCGTCGTATCCCCGATATATCTTATCTAAGGGTCTTCGGTTGCCGATGTTTTGTGGCCAATGATCGCCAACATCTTGGGAAGCTTGATCCAAAAGCACTTGAAGGCATCTTTGTTGGATATTCGCTGAACTCAAAGGCATACAAAGTCTATCTTAAGGAGAAACGATCTGTCATTGAGAGCGCAAATGTCACCTTTGACGAAAGCAAAGGCGACATCATGGCTTCTGCTCATATCAGTCCAGAACCAGGTCTTCTACAGTCGTTGACAAAAGGTCAACCTTCAATGGCGGAAACTTCCTCATCTGAGGGCAACTCTGGTGAACTGGATCTCGATCTGCTTTCGAGTACTTCTATCCAGTGCCCAAGACTCCCGCCGTCACCACTCCACCTACCGCTGCACCCACTACACCTACACCACCAGCTATCGACAATGACGTCGTCCCTCCAAACTTGGATGCGCTCAATCTCAACGAAGACGACATTTCACCCAACCCTGGGAACATTGCTGATCCTGATGCTGAACCCTCTCAATCTACTACGGTTGAGATCTCTTCTTCGGATACCGGACCCCAATCCAATGAACCTCCAACCAATACAAATGCGGCTAGCTCATCTCAGACCAATATACCACTTTGGGCTCGCTCTCATCCAACAGATCAGATTATTGGGGATCCCACATCTGGTGTCTCGACACGTTCAGCTATGATGAATGAAAGTCTGTTTGCTTGCTATCTCAGTCAAGTCGAACCATCACGAGTAGCTGAAGCTCTCAACGATCCTGATTGGCTGATTGCAATGCAGGAGCAAATAAATCAGTTTGAACGTTTACAAGTTTGGGAACTCGTACCACGACCTCACAATAGATCCATTATCGGCACAAAGTGGATCTTCAAGAACAAAAAGGATGAAGACGGTGTTGTTATCCGCAATAAAGCAAGACTTGTGGCTAAGGGGTACAACCAACAAGAAGGCATCGACTACGATGAAACTTTCGCCCCAGTTGGCAGGATCGAAGCCATACGAATTTTTCTTGCCTTTGCTGCTCACAAAAACTTTAAAGTCTACCAAATGGACGTGAAGACTGCATTTCTGAATGGATTTCTCAAAGAAGAAGTGTACGTTGATCAACCTGAAGGGTCTTGAGCGAAGAGTTTCCTCATCACGTATATCGACTCTACAAGGTCCTCTACGGACTAAAACAGGCTCCCCGAGCTTGGTATGACGTCCTTTCATACTTCCTTGTTCAGTCTGGTTTCAAGAAAGGATCTCTGGATACAACTCTCTTCACCAAGCGGAGTGGCCCAGACATCATGATTGTACAGATTTATGTCGATGACATCATTTTTGGATCGACTGATCCACAACTGTGTGAAGAGTTCGCAGAATTGATGAAAGAGAAATTCGAAATGAGTATGATGGGTGAGCTGAATTTCTTTCTTGGTCTTCAAGTAAAGCAACTCCCCGACGGAATCTTCATCAATCAGTCCAAATACATCCATGACATCCTCGAAAAATATGGAATGAAGGATGCGAAGACTGCTGCTACACCTATGTCACCATCTGACCGACCCGACGCGGACCCATCTGGTGCTCCCGTTGACCAAACCGTCTATCGAGGGATAATAGGCTCTCTTTTATACCTCACTGCTAGTCGACCGGATATTGTTCTCTCGACAGGAATCTGCGCTCGCTTTCAGGCAACACCGAAGGAATCCCATTTCACTGCCGTCAAAAGGATTCTCCGCTATCTCAAAGGAACACCCAATCTGGGTTTTTGGTACCCCACTCGATCGGACTTCAAACTGGTTGGATTCTCTGACTCGGACTACGCAGGATGCAAGATGGACCGAAAAAGCACCTCTGGAGCTGCACACTTCTTGGGCGGTAAACTCGTAAGTTGGTCGTCTCGAAAACAAAACTGTGTCTCAACTTCATCGATGGAGGCAGAATATGTCGCCGCCGCTAGTTGCTGTTCACAGCCTTGTGGATGAGAACCCAACTACGAGATTTTATTTTCATGTTGATAAAATTCCCATTTATTGTGACTCAAAAAGTGCTATTGCGATGACGAGTAATCCGGTTCATCACTCGAGAACGAAACACATAGATATTCGTCACCACTTCATCAAAGAACATGTCGAACAAGGGACGATTGAATTGCACTACGTCACAACCGAAGATCAACTGGCCGACATTTTCACAAAACCGTTGGATGTCAAACGATTCCAACATCTAGTGACTATGTTGGGCATGTTGAATATTCAGTTGTGATCAATCGACCCTACATGAACTTTGATAAAGTGTACATATCTCCTTTTCCACTTCACTCCATTTTCTATGTGTCTTCTGAATTATGTCTTTTGAAGGGGAGTTTTCGATTAAGGGGGAGCGTCTGATTTTTCCATTTTTTTCAAAAGGGGAGTTTTAGATTAAAGGGGAGTTTCTGATTAATAAAGGCTAAAAATAAAAAAATAATAATAAAAAATAAAAAATAATAAATAAAAAATAAAAAATAAAAAAATTGGGTTGAAATTTTAAAGTTTGGTCAAAATGAGTCAAAGTTGGACCAATTAAAATGTTTTGGGTTGAATTTTTAATTTTCTGGTAAAAAAGGGCCAAAATTGGAACCAACTTTGACCAAGCCCGCGAAATTCAGCTCAGCTGAGGTTTTGACCAAGCCCACGAGATTTCGGCCCATTAACTCAAAATTCGCATGAACAGTCACAAAAACCCAAAAACCCCAAAACCCTTAACGTTTTTTCACAATCCTAAAGTTCCCGAGAAAATTCAAAAATTTCGCAACCCCTCTTTTCAAAATTTCGCAACTCCTCGCAACGTCGTCGTCGTCCAATCTGCATTCAAAATCAGCTTTTCGGTATGAATACACCTCTAATAAACCAAGTTCCGTTCATTTTATCCTGTTTTGCCCCGTTTGATCAAATATGTTAGGTTAGGATTAATTTTTCTCGGCTCTGAATCGAACGCATGTTAGGTTTTTGGTGTATAATACCCCCAAATATGCATTGCCCATCCGATTTCGAGTCGATTGAGTCCAGATTATTGCATTTTAATTAAGATTTGAGTAGGTCTAAGGCAAAAAATCATTGCGACGTTTCGCACGTTTTCGCACTGTGTTCTTCACCGCGAAAATTCTCAGAAAAAAACTTTAATCGTTAAATTTCGCTGCTACAGTGAGCTAAGCCCCGCGAAACTTTTATTTTATCCGCGAAATTTCTTGCACTACAGTGAGTGAGGTCCCGCGAAACTTTATCCGAGAAATTTCTAACGTTAAAATTTTCACTGCTACAGTGACTAAGGTCCTGCGAAAAACCTTTCACCCGAGAATTTACATGTGTTAAAACCTTTTTCTTCGCTGCTACAGCATGTGGAGTCCCGCGAAAGTTTATCCTAGAAAATCCCTTTCCCTCACGCCAAAACTTTTTCTGCTACAGTGAGTTTTGCCCCGCGAAATTCTCAGAACACATCACTTCATATTACAATTTTCGCATCTTCATGATTTCGCAACCACAGTGAAACAAAAGTTTCTCAATCCACAAAGCTTTTTCCTCCGCGAAACTTTCATAAACATGCAAAAAATTTGGACAACTTGAGAGATTTCTTAACTTGCGAAAATTTTCCATACTTGCGAAATTTTACTCAATCTGCGAAAATTTCTCACGACATGTCTATGTGCTATCACTTGCGAATTTCCTAATACATGCGAAAATTTTTTCTATCTGCGAAATTTCCCTGATATGCGAAAAGTAACATTACGTGCGAAAAAAATCTACGTATTACACTTAGCGAATTTTCCATTACATGCGAACTTTTACACAACATGCGAAAATTTTATCTATCTGCGAAACTGTTCCTTGACATGCGAATTTTCCATTACACAATATGCGAAAAATTTCTCGTCATGTCTACGTGTTATAATCTGCGAAATTTTCATTACATGCGAACTTTTACATAAAATGCGAAAATTTTCTTGACATGACTATGTGTTATGCTTAGCGAATTTTATCACATGACGATCATTCAAATCTTAACAACTATTTCAAAAAGACTCTAAATTAGCTTTAATTTGAATTTTTTTTATATATATGTTTGGGCAATTCTATGTTTCGTTTTATCATTTTCGCAACTTAGTCAGTACTAATCATTTTACAATTACTGTCGAGTACAGATATGACTAACAAAGATCAAGGTACACTTGAAGCGCTTGAGGCGGCTGCAATCCAAAGGGACGTCGCTCGCATCGAACTACACACGCGTACCTATGTCCCACCACTCGAGCAGATCTTCCCAATAAGTCAATGGGCGGCCTTGATTCCCAACAACTACATGGTGGACTTGAACAGTTTTCGGTGCGATGCCCCCGTCATTATAGAAATCCTCAAAGGGCACCCACTTCGCCAAGCCCTCACTCATGGCGAGCCAGAAGCACAAGTGTATCTTCAACAATTCTGGCATACGTTGCAAATAGCTGGACCACTCCATCTTGCTAAAACCTTATCCGCCAAAATAGATCAAGAAACGGTGGTCCTCACCCGCAAGATAGTCCAAGAAGTGCTTCAACTCCCAGTCTACTCACCCTACGATCCACTACCGACACACGAACAACTCATTGAAGACATTGATAGACTGGGCTATCAACCAGATAACAAGAAGAAGAAGGGCCCACTTGTCCTCAGTGAAGTCACCATCCGCAATCTACCTCAACCCTGGCGAACACTGTACTTGCTGGTGAACAAATGCATGCAGGGAAGCATGCTGGTCAGGACCGCGGAAACTTTCAAATCCTCACCATCCTCACCGGGATCGCCCACAACCGCAAGTACAACTATGCCGACATCATCTGGATGGATCTCGTCTCAATGATCCAACGTCGCGACCGGGAAGTCGCCAAGGGAGTCACAAACCGCTTCGTCCCTTACATGCGGTGGCTCCCAGCTTTCATCAAACATTTCCGCCTGCACTCCACCAACATTCGCATCTGGCCGGCAGCGGAACACTTCCTCATCCCCACTGTCGAGAAGTTCGCCAAGAAAAACACTCCCGCGAAGGATCGACACGCGATGATAATTCCGGACGAAGTTCTCGCCTACGCAGACCAGTCAAATCCGCACGTCCGAGAATATCGCGCCACAACCGCCACATTCCGCGAAAGCCCCCGACCTCTATCCACTGTTCCTACGGCGCAGATCAACCCCACTGCTCCTATCCCCGGAACTAGCCAAAACCGCACCACCACCTCCAAAAAGTCATCGAGTCGCGCCGCATCCTCTTCCACCTGCGTTCCGAAAAAACGGTCGCGTGAGGATGACGTAAGCCGCCCCACGGAGCGTCGATCGAAACAAAAACACGATCGACCTCCTCAGCCACAGATAAGCCGAGCCGAACCAATAGGTACAGGAGGTGATGTGTTCACCTCCGAGTAGAAGACGTGGCATCTGGCTCAACTACGCAAACGACCCCACCAACCCACTTATCTTCCTCTCTACAGGAAGGTACTTCATTCCACGAGGAGCCACGTATACCATCGACATCCCACTTGGAGATGGTCGATGTTGAAACAAGCAGTCCCTCGCCTCAGACTGCATTCTCTTCATGCACATCGAGTATAGTGCCCTCACTCCCCATAGTTTCACACGTTTCTAGGACACATACACCTTCTACCGCACCACAGAGTCTTCGTGACTCCGTCAGAACGCTCGATGATGTCTCTGTGACTGAGAGCGGAAGACCTAGCATGGCCAACATCACAACAACCGTGAGCCTAGGCCATTATTCGATTGAGTATGTCTCAGCGATGATGCCAACGGGAAGTCTGAGTGACCCCGTCTTTTCCCGTCCTGTGCAAACGGGCGGCCGATCGGCTATCTTCTCCGATTCGGTGACAGTTGGATTTCTTCGTGATTCCAACTTGTTAAACTTACCCCAGTTCGTGACTGAGACCGCGTTAGAGACTCGTCTTCAAGAGTTTGCAAAGACTCTTGAGGCGTCTATCCTCGATAAAGTCTACGCGCGTCTCGATGCGTCCACCGTCGACAAAGGAAAAGGTGTGGCCCCGGAGACGCCACCACCCATGCAAAATACGGACGCAGACGCTGTTCTCTCCTCCATTTCCGCCAAGGAGCTCTTCTACATCCTCAGAGGAGGAACGGCAAATGAAGGCCATTATGACTCAACCGATGACCTGCCGTGCTCAAGGCTAATCTAGCGGGATCAGGCGCGACGATCAAGACGATGATCAAGATCGCCGCGAGGGGAGAATAGGCAACTAGGCTCACAATCCCAAGGACTCATGCAATCGACGCCGCCCTCCTCCTCTGGACCTGAAACGACGCTCGCAACAGAAACCTCACACCCCACTAGCCAAAAATCCCACCTTGTTTACCCTGAGCCACTAACCAAATCACCCTCACCACCACCCATAACCGTCTCCGAAACTCTAATCGTCACATCGACATTAGAGACCACCTCCACACAGTCTCCACCCACCATCTCGGAACCTCTAACTGTCACATCGACGTTAGAGGCCACCACCACATCTACACCACCCGTCACCCAAATCATCCTCGCCAAAACCATTACCTCAACCGAACCACCAGAATCTCCACCACAACCATCCTCACAATCCACAAACTCCTCCGACGCAACACCCTCGCCACCACATAGCCATACCCCTCTCGATTCCAATCTGGCCTCCGAGGACGTCTACTGCGCACAAAACGAGATCGAGGCCTACATCTTCAACGATGAATGGTTGTACACACCCGCCGATGCAGTAGCAGCCAGGAAGTTGGTGGAAAATGCTCGACGTCTGCTAATGGAAGCCTCGCTCACGCTGATCAACACCGCAGACGACGAGAACGGAGAGGAGTACGACGCTGAACCTGCCGAGCTCGAGAACATCCTACAATTCCAAGCGCAGCAAACTGAGGCTCCTGCTGCTCAAACGGATGTGCCCACGGTGGATATACCGGAAGCACCGTGGGAAAACAAAAAGATCACCGCGCCGTTTTCAAGAAGAGTTCAGGAAGAGGATCTGGCGGCGCAAGGAGCAGATCATCACAACCTTCGACGAATATGAGCTGATGAACATCCAAAATTGGAGCGAGGAAAAGAAGAAGCTCTATCGATGGAGCCTTCCTTGCAACAAGTGCACAAAGAGGACGCTATCCGATGAGAAAAACATCGCTCTGGAAATGAATCGGGCCCCCATCTGCAAAGTCACTGACCTCCGCCAAGAGTCGAAAGGACCTGTCCACTACCCAGTCTTCACAGTAATGAGGCAGGATGAGAGCTACAGTGAAATCAGTGAGGCGGACTTCAAGTTTCTGTGCCTGGGTGACCTATACAGCATCCTGGAATCCATGAAACAGTTCAGACTCGTCCTCAGAAGTTCTGGACATCTCGTACGTGCTGAACCGGTCACCATGGGATATGTGGCTCTCAAGCGCCACATGCTCCGACAGGTCAGATTCTTCGCCACCCACGATCTGCAGATGGCGGTGGAACACAACCTGAAGAAGGTGAATCTGACTCGCCCATCTTTCAAGAATGCGGACGACTACCGAGAAGGCGATGTGATCGACGGAGACGATCCGGCGGTCGCCTACTCGAACTACAAGGGAAAGATGAGGCTGCTGCGCTGCTCCGAAGTGGCAAAGTTCTCGGATGGGACGCTCACCATCATCCAAGACAAACTCATGAGGATTTGCCGCATCCTTTCGGAAGAAGATCCTCTCTGCCGATCCAAGTTCGCGAAGCTCATTGATGCTATAGCTGATCGAATGGTCCTTCGAAGGAATCTCCGCGCCTTCGAGTTCAAGCTAGGACTTCACGAAACACTTACACGCTAATCCACCATCCCAACGCCCAAGATCCAAGACTCCCAACAATTGCAAGGGGGAGATTGTTAGGATATTTAGTGATTGTGTCAATAGTTTAAGTCTTGGGATTTGAATTGTAATTATCCTTTTAGCTTGGGCTTTGGACTTGAATGTAATTATTTTAATTTTTGGTGTATGGGCCTTAATATACCTAGGGTTAATGTGGTATATAAGGTTTTACCAACACCATTTGAAAGGTAATCAAAGATCAAAAGGCTAACCCTAGTTTTCACACACTACACACACTACAAGGTGAGAAATTCTCCCTTTTCATTCCATCAAAGCCTCTTTGATTCCCTGTTTGGTGCATTCGGGACCAACACTATCCATTTTACAATATATTTTTGTCTGCTTGACCGTCTGCGTGTTTGTATAAAGTTCTCCCATCTCTCTCTCCTCTGATCTTTTCTTGTCTTAGAGCTTTAATTAGGGTTTACTTTGAGAGATAATGCCTTGGGCCTAGTACGGAGATGCGATCGACTGGGCTGCGCTTTGGTGTTGAATTTCTGTTGCAAGCCTCATGTTAGTCTTAACTTATCACATACTTGCTAGCTTGAGGGTCCTAGTACCAACTTTGTGATAATATGTTGTTGGGCCTAGATGTCATATCTTTGTGTGAGTCCATATTGCGCGACGGTTGAGGGCAATCCGCTTAACATTCAAATATTCCCGTTTTATCCATTTTTCTCCGCCCTAGAGATAGCAATTATTACCAACAATTCGCACAAGACATTTTCTACAATCTCATTAACGCCTAAATGCACAAAAGCCAACAACTCTCACAATGATTTTCTCAATGCACGCGATGTGTTTACGGGTTATATGTGTAGAAGACGCTCAAGTAAATTATGGACGATTAAATATCACATTGCATTCACATAGCGACTTAAGTGTACAAAATCAAGAAGGCCTTTCTTTAGGTTGTAATGGGACTAGGGATTTAGGTAGGATATTTTGGGAAAGTAGGCTAAATTGGAACTGGATGATTATTTCATCACTCAAATCTAACAACTACCAAATGACATAACTACTTCTTGAGACTCATAAGTATCACCTCCATGCTGCGGATTTCATATTCGAGACAACTCATAACTAATCGAGACGGGTCATTTTTTTCTTTTTTTATTTTGTTTTCGTTTTCGGTTTTGAAAAACTTTAACAACTATTGTAACATATAACATGCCAAGTCATCCCAGACCCATTTTATAGAAACTGTGGAATCGAAGCAATTCATATTCATCTAATCCGACAATGGGTTGAAATGAAATCCAAAAAGATCGATATAGATAAAATATACTGGCTTAATTCAACAAGAAATAAGGGCTAAGGCTCAAATTGGCCCACTAAGTGGTCAAAATTGAAGGTAGGATCAATGTGAGGCCAATGGTTTAATCCTAAATGCCTTAATCACTTTTGTACACAAGAAACCACAAATGACATCAACATGTATAATAGAGAAAGTTCTAGAACATTCGAAACATATATGACTCACTCATGAAAGACAATTGAATATAAAGATAGCATTAAGTTCGACAGCATATTTACGTAGGCTTTGTGTCGACTCTTGGACATTCATTCTTCTAATCAATTGAAGGAAAATGAAAACAATCATCCTAATACCAAATCACTATCCCTAATCGTTTCCCTCATGTTCTACTAAATGCATATCGTTTGCTCTAGACAAGAATTATTCTCATCAACTATCACAAAAATCTCCTCCACACCTAAATTCTGCATTGTCCTCAATGTAGAAAGCCAACGAAAATAGCAGCTAAAATCTAAAGACTTCTACCGCCATTTTCAGTAATATAACAGAGCATATGTGAAGGAGTAATAATAGAGATACTGCAAGTGGAAACCTCCCTGACAGTGATCGAGTTGTAGAGAAACTTTGAGCGAGATGATATTTGTTATCCGAGCCTGGCGCAACTCTTGTAGCGGATGTAGCAGAGAATCAAGACTGCTTAATGATCATTGAAAACAAAGGGAAAAAGAAAGGATTGCAATAACCAAATAAAATAGGATAAAATTGGGTTGCCTCCCAATGAGCGCTTTTCTTTAATGTCTTTGGCTAGACGTTGTCTCCGTTCTTAAAATTCATTTATAAATGGGTGGGCTCAGCTTGAACTCTTCAAGGAAAGCCGTAAAAGTATTATCAAATAAGGTTTAAGCCTATGAACATTAATCTTGAAACATTTATTAGAAGATATGCTCTCAATTTCGATAACGCCATTTGGAAAAAAAGTTTTTAACAATGTACGATCCCATCCAGCGTGATTTGGGTTTACGTGGCATGAATTTCAACCTCAAATTGTAAAGGAGAACTTTTTGGCCTACCATGAATTCGTTTTTATGTAAGAGTTTGTCGTGAAAATGCTTAGTGCGTTCCCGGTACATTCTTGCATTGTCGTATGCCTCAAGACGAATCTCTTCAAGCTCTTGTAGTTGGAATTGTTCCTCACCAGCTTTTGTGGCCTCCATGTTGCACTATTTAAATGCCCAAAAGCACGATGTTCAATTTCAACAGGTAAATGACACATCTTATCGAATACTAGGCGATACGGCGACATCCCGATTGGTGTTAAGCAGTGTGATAAACTGCATCGTCTAGCCGTAAGTTCCAATCCTTACTATTCGGGTTTACGATTTTCTCCAAAATATTCTTAACCTCCCTATTGAAACTTCAGCATGTCCGTTTGATTGTGGGTGATAAGTAGTGGCTAATCTATGACAGACTCCGCGCATAAGCGCTTCCAACGTGCGATTGCCAAAGGCGTGCCTTGGTCGCTTATAATTGCGTGGGAATTCCGAACCTACTAAAGATGTTTGTTTAAGAAATCATACAACACGTTCAGAATCGTTAGTTCAGGTAGCCTTTGCTTCCACCCACTTCAAGACATAATCATCGACAAGTAATATATAAAGGAAGCCAATGAACTTGGAAAAGGCCCCATAAAATACATTCCCCATGCATCGAAAATTTCACAAACTAAATAGGGTTTTGTGGCATCTCATCTCTATAAGAAATCGTACATGTTCTTTGACAATTAGGACGACTCTTGCAAAATAAATAAGCATCTTTGTTTCCCAATACAATCCACAGTCTAAAATTTTCCTAGCAGTTCGCTTAGGTCCAAAGTGTCCTCGACATGCATATGTATGACAATGAGTGAGATTTCATCATTCAACACATATACGTATTATTTGGTACGAACCAATATTCCAAAAATATGGCAAATCCCAAATATAATACTTAGAATCACTTTTAATTTTATTTCTTCTTGATGAACTCAAATATGGAGGTAACACGCCAGTTACCAAATAATTAACTCCGTCAACAAACCAGGTTCGTGATATTCCTCACCTTGAAGCCGAAATAATTGTTCGTCCGGAAATGTTTCATTAATCGGTAATGGCTCCCCATCACGAATCAAACGGCTCAAGTAGTCTGCTACAGAGTTGTCCATGCCATTTCGGTCTTTGATTTCCCAATCAAATTCTTGAAGCAAAAGGATCAAACGAATCAGGCGTGGTTTAGAGTCCTTTTTCGACAATAGGTATTAAGAGCTGCATGGTCAGAATAAACAATAACTTCAGATCCCAATAAATAAGACCTAAACTTATCAAAAGCAAACACAATAGATAGGGGTTCTTTTTCAGTTGTTGTATAATTACACCGAGCTGAATTGAGAGTTTTCGAAGCATAATAGATGGGTGGCTTTTTCTTTCGTCTTTGTCCAAGTACAGGCCCTACGACGTATTTGCTTGCATCAGACATAAGCTCGAACGGCTGCGGGTCCTAGTACCAATTTTGTGATAATATATTGTTGGGCCTAGACTTCATATCTTTGTGTGAGTCCATATCGCGTGACGGTTGAGGACAATCCACTTAACATTCATCTCTGTTTTATCCATTTTGGTCTGATATCTGTAAGATATCAAATATAAGTATAATAATAGGATATTCGAAGCCTTTCGGAGACGTAACGATCAATAACACGTGGCATAAAATACTGTAAATTATTATGTTATCAGGCCATGAGAGAGTCAAAGGACCTCAACAAGATCATGCTACACGATCCTTTTGTCGATCTCAAGGCGTATGAGTTTGAGGTGCAAACTCGGTTAGAAGAAGTCGTAACAGAGTAAAGGTGAAGGAACTGGTTGCACGTGAAACCTCATCATCCAAGTCCGCTGAAGATCCGAGCGATCAAGTCATGTCGCTCTTCGTTAAGAAGTTTGAGAAGTTCATGAGAATAATTCTATTCACTTCCTCTACCAATAAACATAAAAAACGATCTATCGGTGAATGAAATCTTATGCTTTAGTTTGTGCAGAAAGAGAAGTCGATGGGTAACTGGTTTAGGGCTTCACCATCTGAAAAATGAGACTTACTACGGTTATTCCAGAGGATCTTAAAGACATCATCGGTGTAAAAATCATCAGCGTGATACCAGTTGTTCATATTGTAGTGGCAGAAAGGTTCATCGGGAACTCCTAGCATCACATTAATCTTCTTAGTGGTCCAGTTGATTCTGTCTCCCAGTACATAAGAGTTGATGCAAATGTGCTCTTCATGCCCACATAGTCGAAGTTGGCATAGGACAACTTAACGGCCTCTGGGTAGTATGGCTTGTCGATACTAAGGAACTGCTCCCAGCCGAAGTCTTCTAGCCAGGTGATAACTGTTCCTGCAGGCAACTTGTTGAAGGAAACGCCATGTCCTCTAGCAATATCTCTTTTGCTGAAACTTTTGTAGTTGGTTCGGGCACTTTCTTCCAGATAGAGGGCTTCAACAAGGATCTCATTGGTTTAGAACGATCAACAGAAGGTATGTCGGATTGTTTTGGAGATGGCTGAACTTGTTCAAGTGGCAAAGGAGGTTTCTCAGGAGTTGGGGTTCGTGATGGCAGTTTTGGGGTTTCTTCAGGAATTTCTTGACTTGAATCAGATTTTCAGGTTCGGGCGATGAAATAGGGGTCCTGGTCGGAGTGAGGCTGGCCTACTTGCTTTCTTCTTCTTCTTTTTGGCAGTTTTGGCAGGAGAGGAAATCGTTTCAGTAGAGTTGGCTTTGGAATGGGTTTTCCGAACAGAGAGTGATGAGGGCGAGACTGGTTCCGGTGATTCGGGAGGAGAGTCGAGCAAGGTTTCATCAGACATGGCTATTTTCGCTTGCAGCTTGAGGATTCCATGGTGACAGCTTTGGATCCTGCAGTTTTCACCATGTTTGGGGGTATGAAGGTTGAAGAGGATTATGGAGAACATGATTTGGATTTATGAAGATTGAAAAACGGTTCTGAGTTTTAAGGAGAGAGGGTCGGTTTATTTTAAGAAGAGGTAAGGATAGATTTTAAAATTCGAATTTTGAAATTCAAATGGATGAGGGAAATTTCCAATCAGATAGTCAGAAATAGCAGAGTAATTTGATGAGATCTCTTAATTATGGAAGGGATTTGTACAGAGCTGAATAGGGAGGATTTTGAATATCCGAGTTTCCGTAAATAACTGATGGGCTGAGATGATATCTCAACAAATTATTTCTTAAAATATCATAGTCACGTTCTAAGAAAAATTATTGGGATTCGGAATTCCTAAAATAATATTCATTGCTAAGGAGAGCTCTTATGCAGGAACTACTACAAATCTTTTCCTAAATAGGCCAAAAATCGCACTTAAGTATAAGGATTGTAAGATCCAAAAATAATATAGGGCTGAAAGAGTATCCTTAGAATAGGATAACTATGAATTTCTACCTAAAATACCATAATCTAGAGTAAATGGCAAAATTAGGCAGATTTACTAACCTTATTTAGCTCGATGATTCCCAATCGATCACGGATGTCGCAAGGTCTTGCCTTAATTAGGGGTTTCGTGAAGATATCAGCGAGTTGATCATTTGTTCCTACGAATTCCACACTGATATTCCCCTTCTGAACATGGGCTCGTATAAAATGATGTTTAATCTCTATATGCTTAGTACGAGAATGATGTACGGGATTTGGTAGTACTAATGGCACTAGTGCTACCACACAGAATAGGAATTTTGTCATAACCTAGCCCAAAATCACTAAAGGTTTGTTTCATCCAAAGAACTTGTTGACAACAATTTCCTAAGGCCATATATTCAGCTTCGGTTGTGGAGATGGCGACTGCATTTTGCTTTCTACTAGACCAAGTTACCAGGGAATTTCCAAGTAATTGGCAAGTTCCACTAGTACTTTTCCTATCTTCCCTACAGCCGGCATAGTCGGCATCGAAATATCCCATTAGTGGGAATTCATCTGTATAAGAGTACCACAGACCAAAATTCATAGTACCCTTGATATATCTAACTATAAGCTTGACTGCTGTCAAGTGAGATTCCCTAGGGTCAGACTGATATGTCGTACACATACCAACAGCAAACATAGTATCAGGGCGACTAGCAGTTAAGTAGAGAAGGCTTCCGATTATACCTCGATACTCTGTTTGATCAACTGGTGTTCCTGATTCATCACTGTCTATTTTGGTAGTCGGATGCCTAGGGGTGGAAATTGCTTTGGAATCACTCATTCCGAATTTTGTCAGTAATTCCTTGATATACTTCGTTTGGAGTACAAAGGTTCCGTTGTCAAGTTGCTTTATTTGCAATCCGAGGAAATAGTTCAGCTCGCCAATTAAGCTCATGTCAAATTCCTTCTGCATAGACAGAGAATTCCTTGCAAAGAAGGATATTAGTACTTCCAAATATGATATATAAACGTAGATTTGGAGCAGTATCATGTGATCACTTTCATACTTAATAAATAGTGTATTATCAATAGTTCCAGTCGAAAATCCTATGTCAATCAAAAACTTGTTTTAACCTTTCATACCATGCCCTAGGAGCCTGTTTTAAAAACCATATATGCATTATTTAATTTAAAAACATGATTTGGAAAATCTTCCCTAGCGAAACCCTGTGGTTGTTCTACATAGACCTCCTCATTTATAAACCATAAAAATGCACTTATCCATTTGGTTTAAAACGTTTAAAGCATGCATATGCAAGTAAGACACGTATAGATTCTAATCTAGCTACCAGAGCAAAAGTTTCATCGAAATCAATACCTTTCTCCTGGGAATAACCTTTTGCATCTAACCTCGCTTTGTTTCTAGTGACATTATCGTGTTCGTCGAGTTTGTTGCGGAAGACCCATTTGGTTCCTATGATGGATTTTTCGTCTAGTCTCCCTTCGAGTGCCCACACTTGGCTCTTTTCGAATTGAGATAACTCATCCTCCATGGCAGAGACTCAAGGTATATCGTCTAGAGCTTCATGGACCGTCTTTGGTTCCACATTGAAAGCAGTACATCATGGGATTTCTCCGTATCCTGATTTCGTGCAGTTGCTCGAGTTTTGATCCTAGATGTGATATTTCCTATTACTTGATCTGTTGGATGACTGAAACCATGTTTCCATTTTCTGTGTGGCTGTTCATCAGCTACAGGTTCCAGTGTCGCAACATTTTCGTCTTTCGGAATATCTTCCTCACTGTCTTTAGTATCATGTAATTCTGCACAAGGCAAATATATACCTTCCTCATCAGCATATGCGTTAGGTATCTCATAAATGAATAACATGTATGGATTCCTGAACAGTCAGCTTCCTTTTATTATAAACTCGATATGCCTTAGAATGAAGACTGTAACCAAGGAATATCCCTTCATCTACCTTAGAGTCAAATTTTTCTCTCTTATCTCTATCGTTCAAGATAAAACATTTGCATCCAAACACATGAAAGTAACCTATATTTGGACTTCTACCATGCCAGATTTTATAGGAGGTTTTTTAATATCGGCCTAAGGAAAACACGATTAGACACATAGGAAGCTGTACAACAGTTTCCACCCAGAACTCTTTAGGAATATCATACTCATATAGCATAGATCTAGCCATTTCCTGTAACACCCTGTTTTTCCGTTCAACTACGCCATTTTGTTGGGGAGTTATAGGGGTAGAGAAGTTATGAATATATCCATATTGATCACAGGATGATGCAAATGACTTACTAACAAATTCTACTCCGTTATCACTCCGTATCCTACATAGATTAATTTCTTTTTCATTTTCAAGTCTCTTTACTAGCGATGCAAGGTTATCTAATGCCTCATTCTTATGTGCAAGGAATATCACTCACGTATACCTGGAATAATCATAAAAAATGACAAAGGCATATATCTTTTACCTCGCAGAGACATCATCATCTGAGCAGGACCAAAAATGTCGAGATGAAGCAGTTCCAGTGGTCTGGATGTGGATATCACATTCTTTGCTTGAACGATGTTTTGGTCTGGTTACCCATTTGGCACGCTTTGCATGTTTTGTCCTTGACGAACTTTATGTCAGGAACACCTCGTACCAGTGCATTGCTTGTAATATGAGACAGTAGTTCCATGTTGGCATGACCTAAGCGTCTGTGCCATAACCAGATGTTATCATGTTAACTGCTAAGCACTTGCATTCTGGTCAGTGATATCATCAACAGTAGATAGTTTTATCCCTAGATGCACTAAATAACACATTATTATCATTTCTAACAACAGACTTATCATTTTCAAAAGTAACCGTATGACCTTTATCACATAATTGACTAATACTATTGATATTATGTTCTAGATTCTCAACCAAACATACGCCATCTATAGTAGTATGTAAAGTTTTACCGACAATTCTAACTCCAATAATCTTTGCTTTCGTGTTGTCGGCGTGGAAGGCATATCCTCCGTCATACGCTTTCACCGACACAAACTGATATCACCTGTCATATGGTGGGAACACTCACTGTCGAGGTACCACTTGGTTTTCTTGCTGAATTTTCTTCTTTGTACCTGCATGAATCGGTTCTCCTCTGAGGTGCCCAACTTTGATTGCGTCCTAAAAGGTTAGTAGCAAAGTAACTCCTATTAGCACGTGATATATCATGTGTCACAGACTCTCTTAGACACAGTTTGGCTAGTGTTAGAGGCTTGATTATTAGGAACCTTCTTTGGCCTCCAGACATATCTAGGCTTATCAACTCTCTTCAACAAACAATTGTTAGAATAATGACCGTGACAACCGCATGAAAAACACTTAGGCTTTCTAACAGTAAGTGGTTTAACATGTTCATGTTTAATGGAATATCCTATCCCTGATTTTCCAATGTTTCTAGGAATACTGAGTAACATATCAAAATTTGTGTTCCTTCAAGAAGTCTATCAATAGTACGAGAGTTTTCTTCTAAGGAATTCTTAGGAACAGAAATGTCTCTAGGTATATCACTATTTTGCTTTCTAAGTTCTTCACAATTACACAAAGCTTTTTCTTCAATAAGAGTTTTTAACTCGGCTCTTAAACATGCACTGTCTAGATCCATCTGGTGCTTCTCTCTTTCTATGTCATCTCGTTGTCTAACCAATCTCTTTACTTGAGCGTTCAACGACTTAATCTTCTTTTCTGCATTTTGAATTATTTCGAACATCTCTTTCTTTTCATCTACTTCAGAAACTAAAAAGGTGTTATCATGAGATTCATCTTTCCAAGCATATAATTCATTCAGAATAAGTATTTTCTTAATATGGATGAGGAAGATACATGATCGTCATCATCGGCCATGTAGGCCAGATCTTCCTCTTCTTTACTTCTGGCCTCTTCCCAGTTTGTGACCATGGCTTTCTGATTCTTCATCTTTTTGTCACCATTTTCCATTGGCCAGTTTGCGGCGAAGTGGCCTGCTTTGTTGCACTTCAAGCATCTCTAAACATTGTTCTCGGATGATGATATTCCCTTGTTCCGTGGTTGGAACTTCGAGTTTCCTTTGAACTTTCTTCTCAGTTGAGATTTTTCAAACTTTCTGGTCAGCATGGCGATCTGCTTTAGTATATTTTCCTCAGTTTCCTCTTCGCCCTCAAAGTTGTTTTCTTGCTTTGTGTTGAAGGCAATGTTTGGTTGATTTCGGACTGGTGGTTCCCTTTTGAATGAGATCTGAGTCATCTCGTATGTGGTTAGATCCGATCAGTTCTGAGACGGAAAGTTCATCCAGGTCCTTCGCTTCATATATGGCATCAGTTTGGGATACCATTCTCTTGGAAGAGATCTCAGGATTTTGCACACCTTCTTGTCGTCTGCTATTTTCTTTCCCACCGAGAACATTTGATTGATGATGTTCATGAATCTTGAATACATGTGGCTTATAATCTCGTCCTCCAACTTGAACAGTTCGTATTGGTGAGTCAATATTCTTTCTTGTACAACTCAAGTGGTTCCCTCATGTGTGACTTGAAGCATTTTCCACATATCTTTGGCAGATTTGCATGAGCTCACACGATTGTATTCTTCTCTGGTAAGCGCGCATGCAATCATGTTCTTTGCCTTTGCATTAACGGAGATTCCTCGCTTGTTTGTTGTATCATATTCGTCACCTTTCTTTGGAGTTCCACCGCCTTTTTGGGATTGTATGGTCCAGTAATGATGATCCCACAGATCATAGTCAGCAGCAAGCAGGAATTCCTTCATACGGTTTTCCCACATGGCGTAGTTAGTTCCATCGAAGAGTGGTGGCTTGGAATGCGATTGTCCTTATGCAAAAATATCAAAACTCAAAGACGCCGTTAGATCTTTAACTCAAGCTTGTTAGGCACATAGTTTGGGTAACCTGGCTCTCATACGAAATGAAGATAAAAAAAATGTGCCTAAGAAGGGGGGTGAATTAGGCTTATACAAAATTATGCTTCTTCTTTTCATAAATCCTAAGATGTACTTTGATATGCCTACTGATGTCTGTGACGAGTATGCCTGATATATCCTAGTAACGTCGATGTGTGTCGAGTCTGTCTCACAACGAAAAGGGAAGACTGTAAAGTAAATGCGAGACATGATTTTTATAGAGGTTGTATCCCCAACTGGGGTTTACTCCTCTCCTTGGGGTTTGCTCCCCAAGAGTGTAACCAATCACTATAGTGCACCATAGCTGAATACAAAACTGATTGATTTGCCCAGTACACAACCGAAACAAGTCGAACACTAGACACACTAGGTTACCACACGCCGAGTTTCATTCCTCGAAATCTCCCGATCCCGACAGACACAGCTTTCTACCGAAGGGTCCCCGGAACTCGTCCTTCCCTTCACGTGTGCGTAAACATCGACCTTGCCTCTAACCAATTCGTGGGGAGGTTGGAGTATCATAGGAGGGAATGTAAGAAATCAGGGAATTTGGAGTTACGAATGTGTAGCTGGGGCACATATTGTGTTAGAACTACTGAACTCAATCACTTGCTGCCGTTACTCTTCGGTTTTCTGTTAAGGTCTATCCTGTAGAGGTACTCAAATTGGATCATTGATTGATTTCTAGGTTTCGTCGTAAACCTAATTGGTTACTTCCAATTACGTAAGTCAATAGTTCAAACCGTACTCAAAGGAAGGGCATTTCCCATAAACAATGGTATCTCCAATTATAGCCCCCCTGGTATTGCTCACGTCCGAACACAACACGTCTGAAGACAGAATATATGGTGGAGGGTTGGAATATCTTAGTACAATCAGTACTTCGCAAGTGATCGCTCAGGTAGGTAGAAAGCTATCGCAAATGTACACTCAGGAATCTCTCAGTAGTGTTTCTGCTCAAAACTCTCGTGGTCGTAGGTTCGCAAATTCTAAGTGCCTCGAATTATGAATTGTAGTGCAAATTCTAAGTGCCTCGAATTATGAATTTCACATATAAACCTTTTCCATCAGCAGTTCACATGGAAAATCATATCATATAATACTCACAAATCAGGCATAATTTCCATACAATTTTCGAGAGTCAACATGCCATAAAAATCATGCCCATAATAAACATTCACAACGTTCATAAGCACATTAATGCATGATAATTTTCCATATAAAGGTTCAGAGCGTTCTCAAGGCATGTTCAATTTTTACGAATTGATCATAACATAACTTCCCATATGTGATACCCTGCTATCAGTTTATAGAACAAGACAATCTAGATTTACTTTCCAGGTATAGCACACGAGATAGCATCATATCAGTACGTTTTCCATATACAGCTCATAGTATCAAATCAATACTTTTACTATGTTTAGCACATAAATCAGATATCTTATTCGAATTATCATATCATGGCATAGCTTTCCATATTTCAAAGATATTTTCCAATACGCATATACCATATATACTAGCATGTCATCCACAAAGTCAATCAATCACATCTTCCCTAATTATAACATCATATCCAGTATAAAGAAAGATATCAAAACGATTTCGCACATTTAAATCAGTTGGATGCATGCAGACGGTTTTCTATGCGACTTTCATCCAGGAATAAACTAGTATCAACGGATATATCACTTTCCATATATAAAAGTATATTTTCCTTTTATAACTCAGTAGGATATTCATGCGTTATTTCCATATATAGCACAGAACAATATATCCTATCACATAGGCTGCCTATAACATGCGATCCCATAGTTTCATCAAATAATCACATAATCACATGTGAATCAAATATTCAACACTTTAACCAATTTATAGCTCATAAATAATGCATGGTCGAATATTATCATGAACTTACACATTATATTTAACACTTATTGAATTACTTAATTTATAGATCTAACGTCATTACAATTAAATACTTCATCAAAACTCTCTAACGCCCATGGACCAAAAAGGTCATGAAAAGACCAGCTAGCATCGCAACCGACTTGTTTAATTGTAAGTGATTCTAAAAGTTATCTCTGGCATAAACGTCTAAATTATTTGAATTTTAAAACTACCTCGTTCCTTAGGAAAAATGATTTAGTCAACTGACTACATAATTTGAAAATTCAAACAAAACAATCAACTACATGGCATACGGGGAAGTAGATTAAATCTACCTTTAAAAAGAAGGTCAATATCGAATCTAATTCATGCCTTGACCCACTGCATATTGATTGGACCCATATCCATAAAAGTCTCGGTGGAAACAAGTATACCTTTGTTTCACAAGATATACATAGGTAGTAATCTTAAAATTGAAAGATCAAACACCCCTCAGTTTATGTTTAGAAGACTTTTGAATGAACAAAATTACAGAGTTCGTCGTGATGTGGTACCGGATTTTAAACTTTTCCACTAACCAAATTTCTTGAGAACCATGGGATTCACCATGAGTTATCGCCGCCAGGACCTCAGCGAAAAGAGCACGGAAGGAGAAATCGAACCCTCAAAGAAGCATCTAGGACCACGCTGGATGATGCTGATATTTCACACATGTTTGGGCCGAAGAACCAATCAAGCGGCTTCGCCCAAAATCGGTCTATGATATGCAAGAAGCAAGGGAAGATACTCTATGAAGTATGGACCTGAGGCCCTCAGTCAGCTCTTTCGGGGATCAAGACAAGCATCACTTATCACTTATCGTTATTTAGCAATTAATTGTGAGTAACCTACTTCTCATCAACGGTATATGTCAACATACACTATTTTGCAGGTCCCACAAATTTTTGCTATTGCGAAAGTCTGTCATTTGGTCTATGTCCTTTCCTGCAGTGTTTTTCCTATTTATTCTGAAATGGATCTTCGGTGTAAGATCTAGCTAGGACCTAGAGCTATTTTATGTAAATCTTGGCCTAATCGGCCTACCTTCAACCTCCAAATATTATGCAGATTAGCGGGTGCAACAATGTATAGTAGTACTTAAAGTGTGGTTGACATTTAACACCTTTTTTATCTTCATGTGCCACCTAACAGACTTGTCCATTTTCCAAGGATTATTCTTTTGTCCAGAAGCACTTCCTCTCCTTTTCCATAGCTTCTGTATATACCACATTAGTCCTCCTGGGCATGAGGTCAGTTTCTTACTCCTTTTGTACCAAATTGGTATTCAGGGATGTAATTAACAAATAGCATGTTTGATTCTTTATGCTAGCAGAACGGTTTCTTAGTAGCCTACTTTGGAAGTATTCGATTCATGAAGTAGCAGATGAAGGCTAAAAGTTAATAAGCTCAACAGAGAAGAGCTCCATGAATTTGGACATTACGATCAGAGCTCCGATTCTAGGCTTCAAATCTTCTTCGTACGTACTACGCTTAATCACTTTCTTATGTTGACATATTGATATCGATCTGTTATGTATGCATGAATAATAGGGTTGTAAGAACGAAGATGGACTGATGACTGAAGAGGAAGTTAAGGATGTAGTCCCAAAAATAGTCATAGGATCGGTCTCTGGGATAGATATCTTGATAGAGAAGAACTAAATTCGTTGGGAGGGATTCACAAAACGAATGTAATCGACTGGCTTTTGTGTATGCGTGTTTGAGCGTCTTTCTCTAATTATATTCGAGAGCTATGTTTTTAATCTCCTTTGCAGAAATCTACGTGGAGAAAAGCAGAATTTTAATAGTAAGTAAAACAAATGTTAAATTTGAAGTCCCTTCGAAGTGTTGTTTTGTCGGATTCTTTAATTGAAATCTAATGATTTTCGATTCATTGTAAGGTAATGTTCGTTAACAGTGTTGGAGCCAATGGTGCAGAAAGCTATTCTACAAATTTGGTCCGTCATTTGTTGCTTGCATGAAAGAAGTGGGGCTACTCTTTGTAAGATTCAACGGGAGAATTCCCTACTCTCTGAACCAAAATTCCGTGCAATAATGGAGAATGTTGAGCAAATACTCAAGGTATTGATTTGTTTTCAGATACATGAAACTTTAGATAGAATACGCCAATACTTCTATAGCTATTGCTAGAGTTTGGTATCTTCAGTAGCTATTTTTGGGTTTCGTAAACCACAAGCAGATAAAGAATGGGTCTCGCCACGGGAGCCAAGTGCCATCTAAGACACCGGAATCCGAACTAATCAGCAACGATTTGAGCCAAAGGCTTCAACTGCGTAGGGCTGATTGTAGTCTATTCGTTCATGCAAGTGGCTAAGTTGGTGAACGTTCATCTCATTACATGCGAAATTATTTAATATGTAGATTTTTGCTAACTTCCCTAATGTCATTCTGAATGTTGCTTCATTTATCTATTTTTCAGAGATATTTTTTCAGCTAATTTAGTTCGCGTTATATACTTTTTTGGCAAATTCCTAAATTCGTTTATATAGTGTTCACATTAGTGCATATATAGTATTCTTACAAACGCTTAGAGTCTCCCAACAACTGCAAGTCGAGCTGTCGCGCATGTTTGCATTCTAGCGAAATTTGCAATCGTTCTACCAAGCTTGCAGTCGTGCAAGTTTGCGGTCTTACACTGGTGCAGTAATACAAGATTTCCTAATAGTGATTGTAGATAACCCTCAAAAGTCTCGCTCCAGTAAGTACTTTTATTTTACTTCTTGTTTGTGTCGTGTAACAATTTCAATTATTTTTCAGAATTTTTTCTTACTTTTTTTGTAATTAATGCTAAACGATTATGTCTTTTTTGTGTCATAGGTTTACTGATGACTGAAAACTAATTCTGTGCCTAGAGTAGTCGGCTTATCATATTCTCCATTCACCCTTAACTTTTCATCAGTTTTATCATTCACTCGCTAATATGGAATCTGACCCGTGATCATATTGCTTGCTATTAACCACCTTTAAGCCACCGTAGCACCTCTTTCTTTATGAGAGCTTATGCAAGCTTTTTCCATTTGTCTATTTGGCAAAATAGTGGAAATATTTGGCATGAAATATCGCAGAAGCTTCTGACTTCTTCTCAGGCGAAAATCGAATGGTCCTATTAGACGCTGTAAGTGTTCATTTGTCATCATCATCTTTGCTTTAGTTATTGTCGTCTTTGTGTTTCGTTGTACGTGATTGTGGAAATGTTTATTAGGCTAGAAACATTTTAATTTTAAATAGGTTTCGTATCTTTAAATTGCATGAAGGCCGGACTTATATGACTAATATCTCTGTGTCTCAGTATAGTTTCGGCTTTTAAATTTGTCGTTCATGTTCGGTATTGGGGACAGGTTATTTTAAGCACTTAGGTGATCTAACTTGGTGGATCATGGATCACTAATGGGCGTTGCTCATTCTTTTATGGCTAAACGAACCTCGATGTCTAGAGCTACGGGCGATGACAAGGCATGTGCCTTCGAAGATGACAAGGCAAGTGCAGATGGCTGCTTTCGAAAAGAAATTGAAAGACAGGCAATTCAAGAATGACAAGGGTGTGCGTTGAGTTTTTGGTTTCCCGTTTTATTATATTGTATCTCACGTTGTTGTTGAGATTTTTTACTTTATTAACTTTTGTTGCATAAGGACCTCATTAGTTGATTATGTGATAGGGAATTTACAAATGATGCAAATAATACAACTATTAATATTAGTGAAGAAAAATGTGAAGCAATATGCCAACGTATCTTAAAGGGTGGAAAGTCGATATGTTAATGATTTCTCATGACAAATAAGAAAATTCCAAGGCATTTCATGGCAAGATATCTCGTTTTATATTCATCTTCTCCTCTTGCATAGTAATGAAACTTAAATCGTGATCAGCATTATTGTATCCAAAAAAAGTGCTCTTTATGTTGCAACAATAAGGTATACTTGCAACTAGGATCACGGAGCTCAACAAACTGCAAGAATCTCTTCAAGAAGAACTTGCATATCAAAAGTATATGAGATTCGAGAAGTTTATAGAGCAGCGCTCCAAGATTTGTTGATGCTTCTCTTCTTTGTGGAGTTGAATACTATTGGTTTGCGAAATATCCTTGGGAAGTTTGGTAACAGGTTTTGGTACATGTTCAATAATCACTGTGTGAAACACAATGCTAATCATCCTTTCTTGCAGCTTTATAAGTGTTTAATCGCACCACTTATGGCTACTATTTGAGACTTGGCAAAACAACAACAGTCTGTGGTATGCGGATCGGGTGGCTCAGTTGTGCTCAGATATTTTCTTCCATGTATTTCAGTGCATGGTCTAATTGATAATACTTCATGCCTTTGAGTAACTGTTTTGTTCTTTTGTAAATATCGAATTGCAAGTTGCGTTTGAATTATATGCTTATTTCTATGACAGTGTTAACCAAAGTTCAAGATGAATAGTAACATGTTAATAGACTGGGTTTTGGAGCATAAGATTCTAAATATTTAGCGAGTTTTCAATATAACAATGGGAGTCAATAATGATAATGCTCATTAATCGATGAGCATGATGTCCCTATTCGTGGAGTTTGTTTTCACAATTATCTAACTCAGGTTAGCGTGTGTAGCTTTGAAATATTGAAACGGTCAAGATTGATTACAGCAACTTAAACTAAAGTAAATCTCGCAGACTGAATACAACAATAGTAGGCTGTTCCCGAAACGTAAGGTCGTGAATATGTAAGATTGTTGCAATGGCTTTACAGACTGCAATACTGTGTGACCGCACGCACAACTATGAGACTACACTCAGCAATGAAACTGCACTACTTAACAATGTAAGATTGTAACTGCACAACTACTACTTAAATATTGTAAGACTGTACGATACACAACTATCATGCGATACTACTTATACATTGTAACAGTGTAACACTGCAAGATTGCAAGACTGTAAAATATATTTATTATTATTGTTTTTATAAAGAGCTAAGGATAATCACGCAATAATTTTATATTACACAATATAAAGAATGATGTGTGTGACAAAACCTACTAGAAAATATTAACTTAAAAATTGTGTATATTGGACAAAGAATAACCCGGTGCATCTCAGGGGGCAAACCTAGTTACAAAACGATTAATTTGCCCTCTATTTATTGGCACAAACAGATAAAACTTTGCTAAACATTTTTGGGGTCTTTACACATAAATACACCCTCTGAGGAAAAAACTTGTAATTTAGTACCCTGTCAGAATTTCTTTATATGTAGGTACCTAACAGAATAAATTTTTTGCAGATAGGTACCCAATCCGCCGCAGGTACGCCATACAACACATTTGGGTACCATGTATCAACACATTTGGGTACCCTATATAGTAGAAAAATGGTATGCTGTATTAGCACATTTAGGTACGCCCTATTTAAAACATAGGTACGCCGTACGAACACATTTAGGTACCCTATATCAACATGTTATGGTACGCCATACACACACAGGAAGGTACCGCATGGCTGAAGAGACTAGTAAAAATTAAATCGGGTACCTATCTGTAAAATTTTCTGACATGGGTACCTATGTGCAAAAATTGTATTCAATTATGTATTTATGTGTACACGTCCTACCATTTTTTAGTGCTTAGCGTGATCAGTGAAATACGTACAAAAAATGTCTATATCATTCTATTATATACAGAGTAGTCATTATTCAATAACAAAAATATTCGTTTCATGATAAAAGCACAGTTCTGCAACTTATCGTGTCTTTTGGCAGATACAGATCTATCCATAATCATAAGGGGGGTTAACAATATATTCGATCTCACCAAGTCATTTTATAATACAAGTCAATGACAGCTCGTCAACTAACGGTGGAAAAATAAAAGAAACCAACAACTCGCACTTTATCCTTTTTTGTTTTCCGTGTGCATTCCGCGTTACATTTTCAAACTTACTATGGATTATTATTATTATTATTAAGAAACCAAACAAGTCGCACTTTATCCTTTTTTGTTTTCCGTGTGCATTCCGCGTTACATTTTCAAACTTACAATGGATTATTATTATTATTATTCTTGTTCTTATTATTAATTATTATTATTATTTTTATGCGATAACTAAAAGATAGTACTAAAGATGTGGACGTTTTTTTATTACGATGAATTGTTGAAAGTTGAAAGTATTGGAGGTCTTATAGTTGAATGTTGTAAAAATTAACTCAAGTATTAACGTTGATAAGATGAGGTGTATAATTATAATAAATGTAATTAGTTTAAGTTGTAGTAGCGAATTGTAGTAATATAAATACGTAATTTAGGTTGTGTAAGATGTATTAAAAAGTATTGAATAAAGAAGTTATTTATCTATCTAGTTATTTCTCTAATATTATTATAATCATAATTAATAAAATAATTAAGCGTTATAATATTTTTATAATATATATATATATATATATATGTATTAGTTTATACGTAATGTCCCCATAATTTATTATTTATTTGCTTTACGTGTGCTGATCCGTCTGTTGTCTTGCGTGAAATCCTCCAAAGTCACGTCGGACCAACGTGGAAAGTGTAAGAGAATATAGTCAATCATGAAAAGATATATACTCTCCAATTTTATTTACACGTCGTTTTAGCTCTTTAATTTTATTTCTAATTAGTTGTTTTACGGATTTCAAGACAAATATTTATTATATTTCCAGTTTTACCCTTTTAAATATTGTTAAATTGAATATATTAAATAGTTTTAAGCAATTAATTAAGGGTATATTAGACATTTTATTCTATTTCTTAATATGAGTCCAAAAACCTTAAACGACACCAAAATAAATATCGGAGGGAGTATTAGGTTTACACTAATTATATCATTTATCACCGGTAAAAGTGATTCTCTAACTTCGAAATGTTTATGCTATGACAAATTTATATCTCCAATCGTTTCTTTTATTTCTAACAAAACAAATCGTAAATCAAACATAACTGTATTTCCACCCATTTAACTGCATCAACTTGACATATGATTGATAACATATGATATTTTTGTGTTATAAAGATTGTTTGAGACTCATATTTGTTTCATCCAAGACCAAAATTTGGATATACTCATCTAAATTTTTAGATTTTTATTAATTAAGTTTTTCTTTAGAAACTACCCCAATAATATTTAACTCACACTTCACTTCCTTGTAGGGATAGAAAAATGTAGTGAGTTGAATGAGACCACATGCTGGTTGCTGATACCATACCATTATTGAATTGCATTTGTACAAAGATTAGTTACCAAGTTAACCCAACTCCTAATCATATTCCACACCTAAATATGCAATCGTACATTAAAAAAACACGATAACTAAGTTTAGCAAAAGAAATTACTGGTCAACTAATTAAATGGACGGAACCAAGAAAAAATTCTGTGTCATAGTATATAACTCGTAGAATACCTCAGTTAGTCTTAAACTATAATGAATGCTGAACATGAGGACATGACGATGTAATATATAAAATATCTACAGAGGTGCAATACGCCATATGCCCATTGGCCCGGCTTGTTACTAACTCCGCCGAGGTTAGGTGTAAGATGGCCTCTTATATTTTTCCTTGAACTTCGTCTACTAAACTTTAGTTCTTGGAAAGTTGTTCAATTCCTTTATTATAATTAAAATTTTGAACTTCATCTACTCTCATAAGTTTGTTAGATGCGTCAAGTATGGTGGGTTCGGAGCGTGTAATTGACTTTGCAACGACCCTATTCAACAAGCCCGTTTATAATTTAACTAATATTTTTAGCGCTGTGGGTGCAAATGTATCAAATTATTATAAGGATAAAACCGTAATAATAATAAAAAGATAAAGGGTAAAATTATAAATTAGCATATAAATTGAATGATCGATTTTACAGTTTTTATCAGTGCTTGGTTCTTTATATAGATGATGGAATACTTTTTATATAATATTGAGGATATATTTTTTTTATACGGTGGGTACGTTGTTTGTAAGTTTTAGTTTGTTCAGATTTGACATATGAAATTGTTTGACACTGTATTCAATCTCTAATATACATCTGATACGGACATAAATTAGGCAGGCTAAAAATAGGAATTAAGGAAATAATTAGCTTATGATAATTATTAAGAGAAATTAGTAAAAAATATGAGTTTCCTTTGAAAATACAAAGTTAGATTACGAAGGGAGACTTTTAGGGACCTCAGACGGGTTTTAGGGACCTTCGGCACACTTTAGGGAGCTAACAACAGGAAATAAGGGTTCTAGGGACCTCCAAAAGACTTTAGGGACCTAACGCCCATACTAGGGAACTATTTTGGGACCTATTGTGCTAACCATGTCCTGTCGTCCCGAGGAAGCGTCGTGAGGAAGCTTCACCAAACGGTCAGAAGTCTGAAAGGACGTCTGACACCACTGAAAAGCTATTCCAACAGAACCTGTCCCATCCACCTGTTGTACCTGACAGTGCAGAGCCAAGTCCATCTCCAGCCGCCTGACATCCCTGACAGCACAGAAGCTGTAACTGCTGCAGGAATGACTCTGACAGACGGCCTGCCATTCTGTAGCATCACAGTGTCCCAGGAGGTCATATCAGCAGGAATCTGGGCAATATCCAGGAGCCAGGGACGTACCTCCAGGCAATATCCAGGAGCCTCCTATATAAAGGGGACTTCACTATTTTCACGAAACAACTCTCATTCTAACACTTCTTAACACTTAGAAAATTCTCTCTCTACGTTAAACACAACATCTTTAACGTCCCATTAGCTATTTTATTATGTGTTATTGAGATAAATGTGAGAGAGTGAGTTGTTTGAGTGTGTAAATCATTCAAATATAGTGAAAGAGGTTTTAGAGCGCCCGTGGACGTAGGATCTGCAAAGATCCGAACCACGTACATCTTGTGTCCTTTTGTTACGTCCCTTTCACGTTCCAACACATCCCAACACGTCCCCAGACATCCCGAGATGTCCATATACGTCCCAACACGTCCCGACATGTCCCTACATGTCCCAGACATATCCCCAAACATGACCCAACGTCCCAAACACGTCCTAAAATCCCAAATACGTCCCTTTCAGTTCCTTTATAAATAAGCACCTTATGCACGTCTAAAACTTTGAGATATCTTATTTACCGACTATATCAATTTCCCTTCCCCACACATATAAATCTCCTTGATTGGGATTGCCCCACATCAACATCTGTTTGGTTATTTTTTTTCTCGTATGCTTACTTTTTCGTTATTTTGAATACTAGTAAGAAATGGATTAACTCCATATACATTTTTGGAAAAAAAATGATAAAAGGCATTAATGAGGGGATCGAGTTGTCAAATTATACACTAGGGTTGCTAATGGTAGTGTACGAGTGGGGCCCGACGGTCACAAATGCAAGAAATTTTTTAATTAAAATACTGATGTGGGGCTATCCCAATCAAAGAGATTTATACGTGTGGGGAAATTTATATAGCGGTAGAATCGGTCATCACAAAGTTTAAGAAGTGCGTAAGGTGCTTGTTGGTAAGGAAACTGAAAGGGATGTGTTTGAGACATGTTGGGACGTGTTGGGAACGTGGGAACGTGTTTGGGACGTGTCGGGACGTCGGGACGTATTTGGGACGTATTTGGGACCGGTTAGGGACCTGTTTGGGATGTGTTTGGGGCGTGCTGTGAACGTAAACGAAATAACATAGGGGTTACGTGGTTCGGATCTTTACAGATCCTACGTCCACGGACGCTCATGAACTCTTTTCACTATACTTCAATGATTTACACACTGACAACTACTCATATCTGGCTCTTCTCTCTCAAAAACACATAGGAAAATACATAAAGACGTTTTTATAGTGATAGTATTTTTCTAAGTGCGGAAATGATGAAGTCATGCTTTTATAGGAGCTCCTGGATATTGCCCGGAGGTACATCCCGAGATCTCTGGTGATATGACCCTGTGGGACAACGTGATGCGCAGCTTTTCCAGTCCTGTCAGGCAGCTTTTACAGCGTTGTGAGTCACAGCTTCTTCTCACCCCTTACCTGTTTTTTCACCTAGAAGCATATTCAGGAAGCTTTATTCTTCTTGGGGGTCGTCAACTACCTATCGGAGGTCCCCGAAGGTCCCTATCTCTGTTATTTATCATTATTTATTAAGTAAATATTTTCCAATGGGCCTAACGGGCCTTTTCTGATTTTTTCTGGCCCATCTAGTTTTAGTTCGTATCAACCATTCCCCACTCTAATTTGTTTTTTGGGACAAAAAGTAAATTAGAGTAAAATAGTAAGATGGGCTTTACCTCCCTATTAGCGATCTACCGTAATTACCTCTTGTAGGGACTTATCTTAAAGGTTCGGTTAGTGCCGGGGTCCCTTTGAGGAAGGTATGACGAGTTCTTGGCATGCTCTCTTGATGTGGAGGAAGAAACTACTTCGTTGGTTCCCCCGGTTGGATCGTCTACAGCAATGCCTATGCTCTCAGGGGTTCCCCTGGCGAGAGACGTCTGCGAGGAGTTCGCTCCTTCTTCTCCTAAGGACCAGGAGATCATGCAGTTCCGAAAGCTGCTCTTGCTTCCAGGGCTAGAGAAAAGCTGACGCACCACCAAATCCAAGCACGGAAGCCAAGCGGAAGTTGTCCCAGCCAGGAAGCGACAGTGGGGAGTCTCTGGTGGATGTTTCGCAAGGGAAATCCTCAAAGGACAACCTCCTTTTGTCCTTAGGTAAATTCTTGGTGCTGCCTCCATGGGTTTTTCTTTCTTTGTTGCCTCGTTCTGGGAACTCCCCTTTTGGTTTTCAGGTGCTAAACTATGTGACCATCCGTGAGCTCGTCTGCCCGAGAGTTGGAAGAGAACGATCGGGCCCTGCAGGGACGATTGGAGCAAGTTCAGGCCAGTTTGTCCGCCCAAAAGGAAGCAGCTAAGGAGGCTTTTTATTTTTCTATCTTTCTTGCCTCTTGACAAGTTTAGGACCTCCGTGGTTTTTCGGGGAGCTTAACTCCCCTATGCCTGCCTGTTTTCGTCGGGGTTCTTATTCCTCACGCTTTATCATTGCCCTTACATCCATCGTCCTTGGAGTCTGGGCGGGACCTATGATCAACACGTGGTGTGTGAATGAAAAGTGCGACAAGTAATGATTGAAACGAATACTAAATTACTGTCACCGACGTGCGATAGGCAGTGTGCCTATCGTTTGTAGTGTAGTAAAGTGAGAAAACGAGTATCGAACACGAGGAATAAACCAAGTACCAGTAATGACCTATCGACTCGATATTTAACCTAAATAAAATACGCAAATTGTTTGACGACTTAACCTAACAGATCGCTCCTAAATCAAAGAACGCGACTAACTGATGCGAGAGTTTCAGATGATAAAGACGTGCTGGGGATTCGAATCCCGCTAGGTAGTATCGGCTAAGACAATAAAATCGCTCCTAAGTGATTAAGACTAAGTCGCAGTAATTTCCTACCCGCTCGCGAATTTGCTGTCGCCCTAAACGCTCGCGGGGATCTAAAATTCAATAATTACTAACGGCGAGGATCGAGTATTTGCTTTCGCCCTATACTCGAATCATATCTTCTATGAACGGCCTAAACGTTGTTTAGCTGTCGCCCTAAACGTTTTTCCACACAATCACTTTAACACATAGACATATTAAAGCGACGAAACATATTCATAGAACGATAAATAGTCAAAAACACAAAGTCACGATAATATACGTCTTAACTACGAATTATCCTAGCGTTCATCCAATCCCCAAACACAAAAGGGATTTAGCTACTCATAATTGAAGGAGAAACAACTAGAGAATTAGAAGATAAAGATGAAGAACTCATGATCTTTCCTACTGATAAATCTGAGGTGATCTCGTGGCAAGATCTTCGTTCTTCGTTAGTTCGGCGTGAATTCTTAGTTGATCCGTCTCTTGCACTCGGGGACGGGATTTCCTGTTCTTTTCGCCCTATTTTCGTCTCTGGATGGTTGGGAATTGATCTCTGGTAAGTTGTGTCCTTTCTGGATCGAATTTGGGCTTTTTATAGAAATTTTCGTAACAGTCACGGCCTGGGACATGGGCCGTCACGGCCGTGACCATCACCGAGTCAACGCGCATATATCTCTGCCACAGGTCACGACCAAGTGCATCATCGGTCACGGCCGTGACCATCTTAAGTCGGCTTCTCTGCCGTGCGTCACGGTCTGGTGCAAGGTCTGTCACGGCCGTGACCAAGGGCAGTGGCTTCATGTTCGGCCTCTGGTGGGTGTCACGGCCAACTGCATAGTGTGTCACGACCGTGACACCCGGCAATGTTCTTCATTTTTGCAACGTTTTGCCTCGTTTTCGCTCGTTTTCGCACGAAACTCGTCCTAAGCTCATTCAACATAAGGATAAGTGTAAATATGCCGAATAAATGCATAAATTCATTGCTAAAGTTCTATTATACCCCAAATAAATACTATGATAAACGCATTAAAATACGTTTATCAAACCTCCCCACACTTAAACATTTGCTTGTCCTCAAGTAAATTAGAGTTCAAAGAAGGCATCATCTATGGCACGATTGTTCGCAATTTATCATCAAAGCATAGAAGCACGAAACGAAATCAAGCAAGCAATCATGGACGCTGCACTAATGACCTGCACCTGTCAACCTAAACTTCCTTAGCACTGCAAATCGAGAGACCTATAGCGCTGCAAATCGAGACCTGCACCTGTCAAACCTAGAACGAAATAAGCAAGCAATCATGGACAGCTAGATCACTAGAGCTAGGATATACTATAGGTATATATCGTCACAGCGAATGCCGTGTACCTAGGGATACTTATTACCGAGACCTATATCTTGCCAAAGGGTTATGGGCAGGCTTATGCAAGGGATCGGGTCATTTCAGAAAACGGTCAAGTAAGGCACGAGTCATTTCATGAAGAGAAGAACATCAAATCAAACGCTGAAATGGTAACTCTCAAGTTCGGCTTCTGCTCTATTCTAATCAACTCAGGCTCATAAAATCTCTGGAGGTTTATTCGGGTAGTGGCTTCTATAACATACGAGGTAAGCAACGAATAGACTCAAGCTCAACGTGGCTAACTAATGGGGTTCGTCATGGTTAAGAAAATTTTGGCCCTGGACTTGATTCCTATTGCCCTCATCATTTTCACACTAACACACCAAAACAGTTTCAACACGCATCAGACAGGCAAGTTCTAGAGAGATATAGACTAGGCACGTCACACAACCAAGAAAAATGAGCATAAGCTCGTCAGGCTCAAACTCTCACATGAAACAGGGTTATGTGTACGGATCTCTCAAAACAGTGCTGTATCTATTCAGGCAGATAAGATTCAATCAGTCATGCATGTCCTAATTGCTCACAGAATTTCATAGAATGCAGACCAACTCGAGATAAGCGCAAACAATCATGCCTGATTCAGTAATTCATGCCTTTCCAACGAACTCAACGACTCACGAAAACGTCATAAAAATTTGAAAATTTTCACGTAAGTTCTAAAACTAAATTCCCCTCCCCACACTTAAGTCAGACGTTGTCCTCAACGTAAAAATGATAAAAGGGAAAGAAAAAAAGTTTAAAAGAACGGGACTCCCCTGACGTGGTCGTGTCGTAGTGTTTATTATGTGCGTGAAGGTCGTGTTGTAATCCATTATGCGTATCCTGGCGCTAGCTATAGAGCAATCATAAGATTAACTAGAAACATAGTTATAGGCGCAATGTCATAAAACACACGCGACTACGCAAGCAAACGCAATGTCATAAAGGAAAAAGAAGAATCCCTAAGGTGGCGGCGGCGGTGGCTGTGGTGATGGTGGCCTCGGGCGCAGGAAGGCCATCGACTGCTGGGAATACTTGAGCGTTGTGTCCATGGTTTGAAGGGCCTGGTTATAGCGCTCTAGTTCTACGTCGTAACGGCGGTGGGCTTCTTCGTTCTGTCGGAGCCGAGTCTTTTCGTTGTATCGCCGGATCTCGTCGTCCCTCTGTAGCGGTTCGGCGTTCATGCGCATCATGTCCTGGCGCAGTGCTTCGAAGTCCGCCGTTGAAGCGTACGGGGCAACGCCGGATGATTCGCCCTGATGGTAGCCAGAGGAATAGGAGGGCCCTACAGTCGTCGTGTCCGTCTCCACTAGGTGGGGGCCCGCGAGGTAGAGCTGGTCGTCGGGGACGGCTCCGTGGTCGGTCTGGCCGCGATACATCTCGTGCCAGATATATACCTTGTTGGCGCGAGTCCAGGTGGGCGCCTTCACGAGCATCTTCATCTTCACCAGCATCTGCTCGTTCACTGGGTGACGCCCGCCTACTACCTCCATCTTGGGTGCATTCGCTGGCCAGTAGCGTAATCCCCGGACGACCTTGGTGATGAGTGCGCCTACGGCAATCTTTCCATTGCGTCTTGCTTCCGCCTGATAACTGAAGGCGTGGGCCACCGCCATCCCTAAGTGGACCTGTTCGCCTCGATACATCTTGGCCAGGTAAAATAGATCGCGGAGGGTGACTGCTCCTTGCGAGTCGCCCCTCGGTGTAAGCGAGGTCGTCAGGAGGCGGTGAATGTACCACAGTCCTGGGCTCCTTAGCGCAGATGTCTTCGACGTCTTCGCGCTGTAATCCGGCTCGCCGGGTCGAGCGATATCAGCCCAGCAACCCTGACGTCCGCCCGGTTGATCAAAGTACATCGCGTAGGGCTGGTGTGGGTATGGCTGTGGTACTCCAAGTGCATGGCACAGGTTGTCGGCCCTCACTATCTGCTCTTCATTGAATGCCCGGAATCTGATCTTTCGTCGTATTCGTCGTAGGAGAACGTGGCAAGGAACTCCAAAGTGAGTTCCTTGTATGCCGGTTCGTCGATGCCGAAGAACGTCCCCCAGCCGCTGAGTGATAGATACTGGCCGACTTGCTGGTCGATGCTGTACTTCCTCAGTGTGTCGTGATCGATCTGGTCCATGGAGATGAACTCCATGGCCTTCAGCTTGTTGTAGCGGGCCATCTGAGCTTCGTCCGTGAACTGACCCATGGCTTCTAGCATTGTCGGTGGGGGCCCGCGTCGCCTTTGACGAACGGGCGAACGCGAGGCGGGGTCACGTGAGGATGAAGGGCGGCTTTTACCCATAGTACCTGAAGAAAAAAATGTGAGCTCGAAGAAATAGCAAGTGAATGCAAGCAACTTGACTCGACCAAAATATTGCCAGGAGACATGTAGTAATCACGATCACATGCAAAAGTTGAAAGCGGCGTTTTGTCGAACACGTCACGGGCAAGTTGGGATAAGCATATCAAATCCAAGATTAATGTTCCAAATCAACAAATTACGCATACCCAACATGTCAATAGCATGTAATCATCATAAAATAGCATGAAGAACACGAAATTGGGCTGAATTTTGAAAAGCCCCAAAATCAAAATTAGGGTTCTTCGTAAACATGTCGCAATTCAACATCAATTCACGTAATTAAGCATGATTGAAGAGCTGCTAGCATGTATCTACCAATAATAGAGCAAGTCAAACACAAAATTGGTCCCAATTGCAAAAAGCTCCAATCTCAAAATTAGGGTTCTTCGTCGTAGCAATCGAATTTCGATATCAAATCCAACGAATTACGCATGCCCATGATAGACCCATTGTTCTTAACACAAGAATGAAGTAATTCATGCCCAAATATTATGAAAATTCACGAAATCTCGCGAATCAAAACCAAAGAGACGTGAGAAAAAAAACGTACCTTTCGAGCTTAGTAATGAGGCTTACTCAAGGTGATGTGGTTTCACCGGCGTAGTGCGGCGTTTTACGTCGATTTGTGGGGATTGTGGTGGTTTGGGGTGGTGATGGCGAGGTGAGAAGGAAGGATCGCGAGAGAGAGAGGGAGAAAAGAGGGAGAAAAAGAAGAAAAAGACGGATTTGTACTTAAATACGTGACCGTCACTGCCGTGACCTGTAAAGGTCTTGGCCGTGACGTTAGGCAGTGTCCGCCTCTGGTCATGGTCACGGCCGTGACGTATACGTCATAGGCCGTGACGCGGTCGGGTTAGGTTTTTTTCTTTTTCTTTTTGCGTAAGAGGTCACGGCCGTGATGGCTTAAGCCGTTGACCGTGACAACAGGCAGTAAGTGCCACTGGGCTGGGTCACGGCCGTGACTGCTTAAGTAGTTGGCCGTGATGTGGGGCAGAGTGATCGATACGAGATCTCTCGTGGTCACGGGCGTGATGGCTTAAGCCTCTGGCCGTGACTGCTTCCAGTGTGCATATGTATGAACGTCACGGCCGTGACTGCTTAAGCAGTTGGCCGTGACCGCCATTTTTTTAAGACGTAAATGGAAATACCTGGGTTGCCTCCCAAGAAGCGCTTACTTTACCATCTTTAGCCGGACGTCTCGTTGTTCGCTCAAGTTTGGAAGTCACACGGGTAACAGTGAACGGTCCTCACCAGCGTGATGTAAGCTTGCTAGGAAAAAGCCTAAGTCGGGAGTTAAAAAGAAGGACTTGGTCTGGTCCCCTTCCAGAAACTCTCGCCTTTGCCTAATCTTTTTATCATGATAGGCTTTGGAGAGTTCCTTATACATGCGGGTGTTATCGTAAGCCGATAAGCGCCACTCGTCTAACTCGTTGATTTGGAGTTGCCGCTTTCCGCCGGCGTTCTCCAAATCAAGATCCAAGGACTTGATGGCCCAATATGCCTTATGCTCTATTTCTACGGGAAGATGACATGCTTTTCCATAGACTAATCTATATGGTGTAGTACCTATGGGGGTCTTATATGCAGTCCTATATGCCCAAAGTGCATCATTCAACTTATTCGCCCACTCCCTACGGTTTCCCTCTATGATCTTCTCTAGAATGCGTTTCAACTCACGGTTCACTACTTCGACTTGACCACTAGCTTGGGGGTGGTACGGGGTGGATAGGCTATGTCTAACACCGTAACGTTCTAAAGTACGTGCAAACTGGGTGTTACAGAAGTGAGTGCCTCGATCACTAATAATGCACCTAGGTGCCCCAAAACGTGAAAACAATGCTCGCAAAAATCTAACGACTACCCTAGCGTCGTCCGTGGGTAAGGCTTGCGCCTCGGCCCACTTAGACACATAATCAACGGCTACTAGGATGTACTTATTGTTGTACGAGCTAGGAAATGGACCCATAAAATCTATACCCCATACATCGAATATCTCGTATACCAAAATGAAATTCTGAGGCATTTCGTCGCGTTTGGAGAGATTACCTGCGCGCTGACACTGATCACAAGTGTCAACCTTTGGGCGTCCTTGAAGATCGTGGGCCAGTAAAATCCACTCTCCAACACCTTCTGAGCGGTTCTGTTGGCCGCGTAGTGCCCTCCGGTCGGTCCATTGTGACAATGTCTAAGGATCTGTGTCGATTCTGGGGCCGCCACGCATCGCCGTATTACCTGGTCTGCACATCGCCTGAAAAGATACGGGTCTTCCCAAAAGTATTACCTCAGCTCAGAAAAGAATTTCTTCTTTTGCTGACTGGTGTACTCCTTTGGTAGAACCCTCCCAACAAGATACTTAGCATAATCTGCAAACCAAGGGGTGTCGTCACTTACCATATGTATCGCGTAGAGGTGCTCGTCTGGGAACCGATCGTGTATCGCCCTTTCGTCCTTTTGGTATATCTCGGACTCCTCTAGTCGAGAGAGGTGATCTGCCGCCAAGTTCTCTGCACATTTTTTATCGCGGATCTCGATGTCGAACTCTTGCAGTAGCAGGATCCACCTAATCAGCCGTGGCTTGGCATCAGGCTTTGCTAACAAATACTTAAGGGCAGAGTGGTCAGTAAAAACAATAACTTTAGATAGGATTAGATATGACCTGAACTTGTCGAAAGCGAAAACGACGGCCAACAGCTCCTTCTCGGGGGTCGTGTAATTGGCCTGGGTTGCGTCTAACGTCTTACTCGCATAGTAGATTGGTCTGAAATGGTTGTCCTTACACTGCCCTAGCACGGCCCCAACTGCATAGTCACTAGCATCGCACATTAGTTCAAAGGGCAGCCCCCAATCAGGGGCTACCATATTAGGTGCTGTGACTCATCGCTCCTTAAGCAACTTAAAAGCATGCAGACACTCGTCATTAAAATCGAACGGGGCATCTTTTTCTAGCAACCTAGACATGGGTCTTGCGATCTTAGAGAAACCCTTAATAAACCTACGATAAAATCCCGCATGTCTTAGGAAGCTTCTAATCGACTTCACGTTCGAGGGAACATGCAATTTCTCCATAGTTTCTAACTTGGCCCGGTCAACTTCGATTCCTTTAGAGGAGATCTTGTGACCGAGGACTATACCCTCTCGAACCATGAAGTGGCACTTTTCCCAATTAAGTGCCAAGTTCGTTTCCTCGCTTCGTGCGAGTACGAGCTTTAGATTTGACAAACATGCATCAAACGACGACCCAAAAACAGAAAAATCATCCATAAATACCTCCATCACCTCACCTACCAATTCGTCGAATATGGCCATCATGCATCGCTGGAAGGTGGCTGGGGCATTGCATAAGCCAAATGGCATCCTTCGGTACGCGTTCCGAACGGGCAAGTGAACGTCGTCTTTTCTTGGTCCTCGGGTGCTATGGGAATCTGTAAATAACCTGACAAGCCAACAAGGAAATAGTAAAATGAGTGACCCCTTAACTTTTCTAGCATTTGATCAATAAATGGTAAAGGGAAATGATCCTTTCGCGTGGCATCGTTCAACTTCCTGTAGTCGATGCAGACGCGCCATCCGGTTACGGTCCTCGTCGGGATTAGTTCGTTCTTGTCGTTGGTGACGACCGTCATGCCTCCTTTCTTTGGAACTACTTGGACCGGACTGACCCATGCGCTGTCTGAAATGGGATAGATCATCCTCGCGTCTAGCAATTTGATCACCTCCTTCTTTACCGCGTCCTTCATGTTGGGGTTGAGCCGCCTTTGGCGTTGAGCGACCGGCTTGAAATCGTCCTCCATGAGGATCTTGTGCGTGCAATAGCTCGGGTTGATACCCCTTTTGTCGGATATCTTCCACGCCAACGCCTTCTTGTGTGCCTTCAACACGTCTAAGAGCTGGCCCTTCTGTCCGTCGTCGAGGTTCGACGTGATGATGACCGCCAGCCCTCTATTGTTACTCAGAAATGCGTACTCGAGGTGGTCAGGCAGCGGCTTCAATTCCAGGACTGGTGGCTCCTCGACCGAGCTCTTTTCCTTGTCATCTTCGCTGCTCTCGTCGATAGCTATGATAGGCTCGTCGACCTCCTCCTCACACTCATCGACCGCCATAAGTGTATGCATGTCGTGATCGTCGACCTGTGACAGACCTTGCACGGAGAAGAGAAAATCGTGGTCAAATACGTCCAAAAAGTAACATTTATCATCTTGCTTGCCGCTCTTTTTCATCGAGTCGACCATATTAAAAGTAACTTTCTCGCCGTCTACTGTCAGGGTCAAAGTCCCATTCCTAACGTCTATCATGGTCTCCCCGTCGCTAGGAAGGGTCTACCTAAAATCAAGGGAACATTCTCGTCTTCCTCCATATCTAAAATAACGAAATCTGCGGGAATCACAAACTTATCGACTTTAACTAAGACATCCTCGATAACACCTCGAGGGTACTTCAACGACCTATCAGCTAGTTGGAGTCATTCTAGTGGGTCGTGGCTCACCTAATCCTAAATGCTTGAACATAGAATACGGCATAAGATTAATGCTAGCGCCGAGGTCTACTAACGCACGCTCAATCACTAGATCTCCTATAAGACAGGGAATAGTGAAACTCCCTGGATCCTTGAGCTTCTTAGGGATCTTGCTTTGGAGTATCGCCGAGCACTCTCCTCCTAGGCAAACGGTGGAGACGTGTTCGAGCTTCCTTCTGTTCGTCAGCAGGTCCTTGAAGAACTTGGCGAAGCTGGGCATCTGCGTAATAGCTTCAACGAAAGGTAAGTTAATATGCAACTCTTTACACATACACATAAATTTACCAAACTGCACCTCGTTCTTGTCCTTCTTCAGTCGAGCCGGGTATGGGATCTTCGGCTGGTATGGCTTCACTGGTGGCTGCTGGGTCTCCGAGAAAATCACCTTTTCCTTCTCGGGCTCGACCTTCTCCTTCTCAGCGTCGGCTTTCTCGACATCGTCGCCCTTGATCTCCTCAGCTTCGGGCTCGTCGTGGCTCTCAAAGTTGGCATTCTCCTAGGCCTTCTTTTTGGCGGGCACTTCTTGCAATTCTCGCCCATTCCTCAGCGTCACCGCCTTGCAGTACTCCTTAGGATTCGGCTCGGTGTAGCTTGGGAGCACTCCCTGAGTATGCCCCGCCAACTGCTTCGCCATCTGGCCCATCTGCTGCTCCAGCTTTTTGAGCGAGGCGTCTGTGTTCTGAGCACGCAAGTCATTCGCCTCCCTGTACTCCTCCATCTTCGTCATACGGCTCTCGTGGGCTACGGTGGTGCTACTGAAATTCGTGAGGAGTGTCTTCATCATGTCCTTCATCTCTCTCATGTCGTCGATCCTCCCGCGGGCGCGTTCTGGTACTGTCGTGGTGGCCCGTTTTGGAATCCAGAAGGTCTGGGCTGAAATCCTGGTGGTCCTTGGCTCTGATGGTTCTGATTCCCGTACGCCAGGTTTGGATGTGCCCGAGGCTGGAAACTTCGTTGGCCGCCTTGGTAATTTCCCATATAATCTACGTGTTCCAGCGGCTGCCCAAGTTGGCAATCTGAGGTCTCGTGGGCTGCGCCGCAAATCCCGCATAATGGTACGCAAGGCGTGTGCTGTGTCGGTGTGGTGGTGGCCACGGCATTCACGGGCTGAGTCTGCCCGGACTTGGGAAGCAATGCACCAATCACCGTCTGCAACTGAGAGTTCGTCGAGGTGATTTGTTGCTGGAGCGCCTCGACCTTAGCGTTAGTGGCCGTCTCCTCGCTCACTCCAAATACGCCTATCGCCTTCATCCTGGTATTGCCCCTCATGAAACTGTTCCTCGAGTAGTCCTCAATAAGGTTCCAAGCGTCGGTCGTGTTGAGCTTCACGAGTCCTCCTCCGGCGACTCCGTCTAGCATATGGACGGTCTGGTCGTTGAGCCCCTCGTGGAACCTGTTGATCTGGGCTGCCTTCGACATCCCGTGCTGTGGGCATCTCTTCAATAATGCCTTGTAACGCTCCCACACCTCGTAAAGATTTTCAGACTCCTTCTGATGGAATAAAGAGATTCCTGTCTTCAATCGTAGCACCTTCGACAGTGGGAAGTAGTGGCCGATAAACGCGGCTCGCAGCTCCTCCCAGGTGGTGATCGAGCGAGGTGGTAACATCTCAAGCCAATCCTTGGCTCTGAACTTCAAAGAGAACGGGAACAACATGAGCTTAATCGCATCGCCCGGAACACCATTGATTTTGATGGTGTCGGTCACCGTCAGAAACGCCTTCAGATGGGAGTAAGGATCGTCATCGGGGTTGCCCTCGAACTGGGCCATCTGAAAAATCATCGCCAAGAATGCTTCAGTTCAAAATTGTTGTTCTCGATCGGCGGGATGACAATCGCCGATTCCGTACCGCCTAGCGCGGCATTCTTGAGGAGGTCCTGAAGCGGTGGTTCCACCCCTGCAATGTTGTGGACGGGCACGCGGTGGTCCGCCATTGTTACTTCCGTGTTTGGGCTATCTACGGCTGTCTCTACACGTGAGTTTTGGATGGATTCCTGCAAACTATCCTCTGAATAACAAACTAACGGATCCTGAGAGCTGGTGGATGCTCCTTCGGTATCGTACTTAAGTTTCCTTCGTAACTTCCGCTCGAAATCCGAGTCTGCGTCAACGATGGGACACGATGGATGGCTTCGGGTCATTCACCGCTGAATCGTACCTTCAATGAGTGAGAAATAAAAAATAGCGAAAAAGTAAACAAATACGCCGAATAAGAATACGAAATCAATAACGACGCAGGAAAACAACTAATGCAAATAGCACAAATAACGCAAACGGTAAAAACAAAGAAAACGTCAAAATCACAGTGGTTAAAGTACCGAACTACGGTGTTCCTAATATCAATTTACTCCCCGGCAATGGCGCCAAAAACTTGATCAACACGTGGTGTGTGAATGAAAAGTGCGACAAGTAATGATTAAAACGAATACTAAATTACTGTCACTGACGTGCGATAGGCAGTGGACCTATCGTTTGTAGTGTAGTAAAATGAGTAAACGAGTATCGAACACGAGGAATAAATCAAGTACTAGTAATGACCTATCGACTCGATATTTAACCTAAATAAAATACGCAAATTGTTTGACGACTTTACCTAACAGATCGCTCCTAAATCAACCAGAAATTCAAAAAACGCGACTAACTGATGCGAGAGTTTCAGATGATAAAGACGTGCTCGGGATTCGAATCCCGCTAGGTAGTATCGGCTAAGACAATAAAATCGCTCCTAAGTGATTAAGACTAAGTTGCAGTAATTTCCTACCCGCTCGCGAATTTGCTGTCGCCCAAAACGCTCGCCGGGATCTAAAATTCAATAATTACTAACGGCGAGGATCGAGTATTTGCTTTCGCCCTATACTCGAATCCTATCTTCTATGAACGGCCTAAACGTTGTTTAGCTGTCGCCCTAAACGTTTTACCACACAATCACTTTAACACATAGACATATTAAAGCGACGAAACATATTCATAGAACGATAAATAGTAAAAAACACAAAGTCACGATAATATACATCTTAACTACGAATTATCCTAGCGTTCATCCAATCCCAAACAAAATTGGGATTTAGCTACTCATAATTGATGGAGAAACAACTAGAGAATTAGAAGATAAAGATGAAGAACTCATGATCTTTCCTACTGATAAATCTGAGGTGATCTCGTGGCAAGATCTTCGTTCTTCGTTAATTCGGCGTGAATTCTTCGTTGATCCGTCTCTTGCGCTCGGGGACGGGATTTCCTGTTCTTTTCGCCCTATTTTCTTCTCTGGATGGTTGGGAATTGATCTCTGGTAAGTTGTGTCCTTTCTGGATCGAATTTGGGCTTTTTATAGAAATTTTCGTAACGGTCACGGCCTGGGACATGGGCCGTCACGGCCGTGACCATCACCGAGTCAACGCGCATATATCTCTGCCACAGGTCATGGCCAAGTGCATCATCGGTCACGGCCGTGACCATCTTAAGTCGGCTTCATGTTCGGCCTCTGGTGGGTGTCACGGCCAACTGCATAGTGTGTCACGGCCGTGACACCCGTCAGTGTTCTTCATTTTTGCACCGTTTTGCCTCGTTTTCGCTCGTTTTCGCACGAAACTCGTCCTAAGCTCCTTCAACATAAGAATAAGTGTAAATATGCCGAATAAATGCTAAAATTCATTGCTAAAGTTCTATTATACCCCAAATAAATACTATGATAAACGCATTAAAATACGTTTATCAACCTACCAAGCGGGGACCTGATGGCGGAGCTCCTCTTCGAACCTTGCATTTTGAAGGAGATCTCCAGATCTTTCTGCACGTTCCTCCTAGCTCCTGGGACATCCTATTTGTATGGACTTCTCATTTTCCATCATGGTGATAGCCTGTAAAAAATACTTTCTCATTTTTTTTGTTTCGGGACATAATGGTGTGGGGAGCTTAACTCCCCATGTTTGCATATTTCACCGGAGTTTCCTTTCTCATGTATTTCATGTTTTTGTGCTTTTCCTTTCAGGACTTGATGGGTGTTCTAGAAACACCAGTATCGTGGCATGATTATAGCGCCAGCTCGCTTAGATGCATGATTATAGCGCCGGCTCGCTTAGTAATTCGTAAGCCAAGTACGAATTCATGCCATCGGTTGCAATGACCGTCGTCATTGTCCTCAGGTGTCATCTGCGCTAGGCTCTCTATGTCCTTAGCGAATTCAGTATTTGTGTAGACCCTTATCGATTTACCCTGGTTATAGCGCCAACTTTGCTTTACGTACCATTCACGTCGCAGGCTTACTGAGAGCCTTTGATGACCTGTACACCGCAGCCCGTCAACGGCGACATCTTGTACACCCTCATGGGCATCATTCACATCGCAGATGGATTATCTTTGACATCCTGTACACCGCAGGTCCGTCGACCTTTGGCATCAAATCACACCGCAGATATATCATCTTTAGCGTCCTGTACACCGCAGGTCCGTCGACCTTTGGCATCGATTATATTATACGGTGCATCATTTTATTACATAATAAAATATTTATATTCCGACAAAGGCGGTATTCCTTAGGGACATCATTAGTTTACCCTGGTTATAGCGCCAGCCTCGCTTAAATGCGTGGGTATAGTGCCCGCTCGCTTAAATGCGTGGTTATAGCGCCCGATCGCTTACATGCGTGGTTATAGTGCCAGCTCGCTTAAGTACATGGTTATAGCGGCCACTCGCTTAAATGCGTGGTTATAGCGCCGGCTCATTTAAGTGCGTGGTTATAGCTCCCGCTCGCTTAAATGCGTGGATATAGCGCCCGCTCGCTTAATATTAAGGCTTGTTGGAGGCCTGGAATTTGAAAGTAATGGCGAAATGGAGCTCCTTTCTTCTCAGTTAATGATGAGGTCCCTGGCTCCAGATCTCTGGAGGTTCGGACCTTCGGTTGCTCAAGTATGCAATTTCGGGCTCTGTCGGAAATTGGAATTCCTCTGGCCTGGAGCTCCTATTATGTTAGGGATGTGAGCCTTAAATGGAGCTGGCCCTTATCTAGAGGAGGTGGGAGTCTTTGATCGGCACAGATCCCCCCGACTCCTTCTTGGCTACCTCCCAACCTTGGTCGATTCCACGGTCAAGGAACTTCATCAGTTGTCCCACTAAGGAGGGCACTTCGATTTCATCCTTCAAATAATAGTAGTCGTTAGTATGATGTATGGATTTATTGTGGTATCGATGATATAAATGAGAATAAGGTTTAGAGGGCCCTGGAATTCCGGCTAAGAGCCTTATGAATGCGGGATGTCCCCCGTGGATCTTTAGGCGTCATCGCGAAACTGGCTTCTAGGTTCCATATGTGGTAACTAGGCTCTTCAGACCAACGCGGAGCTGGATTTGTAGGTCCCAAATATGGAGATCCGGGTCTGCTCGCCAGCGTGGATCTGGACTTTTATCTCCCGTGGATCTTCAGGCGTCATCGCCGAACTGGCTTTTGACCTTCTGTGGATATCTGTACGCCAACGCGGAGTTGGGCTATTGCTTCGGGCGGACTTCGATCGGTTTGGCATGTGTCTTCCTAGCCTGATCGGAATTTTCTCTACTAGGACTCCCCACTATAATGAGAATAGGGGCCCTAGGTGGTGGTGGAGATGGTCTGTCCTTGTTTGGGGAAGACCCTATGGATTTTGCTCTGGGACCTAGAACGGGACTTCTGACAAACTCCTTTAAGCCAACTTCCTGGATGAGCCTCTCTATTTCGTCCTTCAAATGATAGCAATTATTAGTACTATGCATACCCTTAATATGAATAATATAAAATAGAGAGCGTAATTTTGGAGGGTCCTGAGCTCTTGGTTAATAGCCTTATCAACTCGAGATATCTTCCGTGGATCTTCATGTGCCCGGGTGGAACCAGACTTTTATCTCTCACTGGTCTTCAAGCGTCGGCGCGGAGCTTACTTCCAGGTCCAACGGACCTTCATGTGTCCATATGGAGATGGACTTCGATCTCCTGCGGATCATCATATACCAGTGCGGAGCTGGCCTCTGGGTCCCAAGGATCTTCATGTGTCAGCGAGAAGCTGAGCTTATATCTCCCGCGGACCTTCGGACGTCAGCGCGGAGCTGGGAGGCCCCGAAGGCGGAGCTTCAGATCTTCGTGCCAGCGCATAGCTGGGAGGTCCCGAATGCAGAGCTTTGGGTCTCCTTGCTAGTGCGGAGCTGGGCTTTTAGGTTCCGAAGGTGGAGCTTCGGGTCTCATTGCCAGCGCGGAGCTGGGCTTTAGGTCCCGAAGGCAGAGCTTCGTGTCTTCGTGCAAGTGCAGAGCTGGGGTTTGAGATCCATCTGACCTTTGTACACCATTGGGAGCTAGGCACCATTGGGAGCTAGGCCTCTAAGTCCTTCAAATGCTCAGGTGCATGATTCAGGCTCTGTTGGGCATTGGGGTCCCCAGTGCCTCCCGCTCCTACTATGACAAGGACATCAGTCCTGAACTGAACTGGCCCCTATCTGGAGGAGGTGGTCGTTGTCTGCCTTTAGTTGGCACAGTTCTTACAGACTCCTCCTCATCTACGGATCTTGTTCGAGGCCATGATCAAATATTCCCTAAGATTTGTCGCTAGGATGAGTCATTCGATTTTATCATGCAAGTGACAACAGTTGTTAGTATGGTGGTCATATTATCATGGTATATAAATGAGAATGAAATTTAGACAGTCCTGGAGTTCCAGCTAACGGCCTCCTCATCACGGGAGCTCCCCAGGCTAATGGCAGAATGTCTTCTGAATAGTGGTGTGAATCTCCGTTGGATTCTTGGCGGAGATTCTCAGGGTTACCTGTGGTGAGCCGTGGCATTGGCTTCCCTCGTCCATGGTTTTTTTTACATCTCTCTCCTCCTTTGTATGACGACTAGCTTCTCATCTTGGGATTGAATAGTATACGGATTTGGGGAGCTTAATTCCCATGTCCGCATGTTTCATCAGAGTTCAGGACGTAACCTATTTGAGGTCCGAAAGTCAGTCTCGCAGCTCCCTTTCCTTTTTGGCCCTAATTTCTTTCTTTTTTCCCGACCGTGGCTCACTTTTCCTTCTTTTGGAGCTCTCAACTCCCTTCGCTTTTTAGGATGGTTCACTAGTGGGACTCGTGGAGGTCCGCCTGCGTGTTCTGAGATCCATTTAAGACTTAACTGTACCCTCTTGCTCGTCTTCATCATCTCTGGCCTGTGTTTTAGGTTCCGACCGTTTCTCAACACGTTTGCTAGTTTCTGGAGGTCCTCCTCCGTGGTTCACTTCGACCTTGACTGCCTTTTGGGTGTTTCGGGTGTTAGCCTCACAGAGATGGACACTGGGATGGTGGTCTGCTCCATATTCAGTGGTTCCGCAAACTGTGGATCTATGTTCTTTCGTAAGGAGGTCCTTCTTCCATTGACTTTTCACGCGTCCTTTGTCTCGTCCCGACAGAAATAAAGAAAAGAAAGAAGAATAAAAAATGTTAAGCACAGCTTCGCACAATATAGGCAAAATCACTACGTCTTCAACTCTGAATTTTCCCACCACAGACGGTGCCATTTGATGTGGGGCTATCCCAGTCAAAGAGATTTATACGTGTGGGGAAATTTATCTAGTCGTAGAATCGATCATCACAAAGTTTAAGACGTGCGTAAGGTGCTTGTTGGTAAGGAAACTGAAAGGATGTGTTTGGGACATGTTGGGACGTGTTGGGGACGTGGGGACGTGTTTGGGACGTGTCGGGACGTAGGGACGTGTTTGGGACGTGTCGGGACGTTGGGACGTATTTGTGACCAGTTAGGGACCTGTTTGGGACGTGTTTGGGGCGTGCTGGGGACATAAACGAAATAACACAGGGGTTACGTGGTTCGGATCTTTACAGATCCCACGTCCACGGGCACTCAGGAACTGTTTTCACTATACTTCAATGATTTACACACTCATAACTACTCATATCTCGCTCTTCTCTCTTAACACATAGGAAAATACATAAAGACGTTTTTATAGTGAGAGAGTATTTTTCTAAGTGTTGAGGGGTGTTGGAGTATGAATTAGGTGCGGAAATGATGAAGTCCTCCTTTTATAGGAGCTCTTGGATATTGCCTGGAGGTACATCCCGAGATCCCAGGTGATATGACCCTCTGGGACAACGTGATGCACAGCTTTTCCAGCCCTGTCAGGCAGCTTTTACAGCGTTGTGAGTCACAGCTTTTTCTCACCTCTTACATGTTTTTTCACCTAGAAGCGTATTGACAAACGTATTTCACTACGTTTATCGTAGTATTTAATTGGGTTAAAATAGAGCTCTAACCATCATTTTATACATTTATTCACTATATTTACACTTCTTTCGACATTGAAGGACCTTAGGACGACTCTCGGGCGAAAAGGAGCGAAAATGAGGCAAAACCGAGCAAGTATGAAGAAATCAGTCATGTGTCACGGCCGTGACACTCATTGCACCAGGCCGTGACAATGGACAGAACCGAAGCCAAGAGAGAATGGTCCCCATCACGGCCGTGACACATATTGCACCAGGCCATGACAAGAGACAGAAAAGGAAGGCAAGCGATGCAGAGCACAGTCACGGCCGTGAAGCCCGCCTCAAAGATAGCAACGGACTGCAAAATTCATATCTGTCACTATAGACCTCGGATTGAGAATCCCTTTGGTCAGAATCAAGACTGGCAAGTCTTAGATCTATGGTTAAAATTTCACATCAATCGGACATTGTTTACCCCTCCATCTAGAGAAATACAAAACTGTCGCAAAGCTATTGAAAGTGTCACGGCCGTGACACTACTGCACGAGGCCGTGACGCACGGCAGCGAGCTCATTTTGTGCCCCGAGAGTGTCACGACCATGACGTATCATGTCCCAGGTCGTGACCATGTCGAATTTCATTATAAAAGCCCAATCTCAGAAAGAGGGGATACTTACCAGATACTAACCCTAAACCCTCAAGAGACGAAAAAGGGCAGCAAAGAACAGGGAAACACGTCCCGGAGTGCAAGAGACGGATTAACGACAAATTCCACGCAGAATTGAACGAAGAACGAAGATCCTTGCACGAGACCATCTCAGATCCATCAGTAGGAAAGATCATGAGTTCTTCGCCTTTATTTCTTATTTCTTTCGTTGTTTTTCTTTCCATTATGAGTAACTATAATTTATTCTTAATCACGTAGGAGCGATTTTATTGTCTTTGCCGATAGTACCTAGCGGGATTCAAATCCCGAACACATCTTTATCATCTGAAAACTCTCATACCAGTTAGCCGTGTTCTTTGAATCTCTAGTTGCTTTAGGTTTGGTCTGTTAGGTTAATTGTTAGGTCCTCAGATTAACAACTCTACGATCCTAGGCTAGAATCCATAGTAATTCGATCGTTTAGATAATCAATTGAATTCGATTGAAAAACTCAAGTTAAGAACGCGAGAGAGAATTCAATTAGAGTGAGAAAGTTACTGTTGTTTCTCTCTCTAGAAATGAATTGCAAGCCCTTCGGATCAATTCTCTAACCTTTCTCTATTCAGCTCAATTCATTTACAAGTATTTATACCAAACAAGCTTGGTATAAATATCAAGCTAGTCCTTAATCTAAAGACTAATACAAGTAAAGCCCCTAATTACAAGGACAACTAATGAAATCAAGCACAATTACAAATGATATTCTACAATCTCCCCCTTTGTGCTTGATTGCATCTCCTCGCTGTTCGTAGTCCCTAACGGTCCGTAAGCCCAGCGCATGCTCGTAGTCCTTAACGGTCTCCCTGAGCTTCAGGCGCTCCTCGATGTCATCCAACAATTCCATCAGGAGCGGCTGTTCTCTCACAAACCGGTGGATACTCAGCATCGTGTCTCTATTTATCTCTTCCAACCTCTGTTCGATATTTCTCCTGACGATGTTGAGGGTTCCGTCGCAAAACTTGTGAATTTCTGTCTTCAGCATCAACCTATTCTTCTTGGTAATTGGGTTGTTGTAGGTGATGCCGATGACAGAGCTGATATGCACGTGATTGCTTGGAAGCCTCTCGATCTCAGGTCCTTTGAAGAGTGGTTCGGCCATGTTGACCTTCTTCATATTGCTCTCAAGCGCCATTTGAAGGTCGTGAGCGGCAAAGTACTTGACTTGTCGCAACATGAACCGGTAGAGCCCTTCGAGGCCTTCTTTCTTGATGAAGCCCTGAGGACCTTTGTACTTCTCCACGTATAGCTGATAAAGATGGTACACTTCATCGGCGGGGAGGTACGGCAGGTCGCTCTCGCTCAGTTCCTCTCGGGTCCTGTCCTCGTTCGATGATGTAGTGAGGTGTTGGAAGTCCTTCTTTGGCACAATAGACACTGAGGAGTTGGCAAATTGGGGAGAGTTCCCTGAAGTGACTCTTCAGTCGATTCTTTGGGATCCCCAGCCTCACGTCCGGTCCTAGTTGGGTCAGCATCCACAGATATGTCATTCTCTTCTACTGATCCCAGTGAGAGATCCCTCTCAGCTCGAACTCATCCGGCTTCTTAATTCGAACCGGTGACCTCCAAATGTTTTCCCTGACTTCTTCAAGGAAAGGTATCTCTATGTCAGTGTTCTCCCACGGCGTGTCGATCCGAACGGTCCCTGGCATTTGTCTTGTAGGGGAGGCTGCTCGTTGTGCGATCAACTCCGGTAGCCTTGGGATTTCACTTTGGTAGTCTATACCTTCTTGAAGTTCGTCGTCTTCTATGACGACGAGGTCCACGGATGCTTGTTGTAAGAAGTGGCGTACATCTTGAAGCCGTTGTCTCTGATGCTGCTCGGGCATGGAATGGATCATCCATTGGCCTTCAAAAATGTACTTGTCTAATACTTCCTGTGGATTGACGCCATGTCCAGAGGGTCCCGGTTGGTCTGGAGCGACGGAGGGAGTAGCTTGGGTAGCTGCCAGAGCTACAAGCATTGCAGCACTTGCTTCTTCTTCCGGAAGCAAGGGGCTTGAGTAGATCGGCGGTGTGGGCGGAGCATCCGTAGGGTAAAGGTTGGTTGGTCGATATTTGGTAGAGTGGCGGTACGGTGCGTGGTGTGGGTGGTTTGTGTTTGTATTTGTGTTTGGGTTTCACCAGCTCCAGCACTTGTCTGCGTAGCGTCCGAGCCTTGTCCTTGGCCGGATGTAGATGTCCTCGGCCTCTCCTCCCCCTCATGAGGGTCCTGATCGTCAGGATCGTCATGTCTGCGCGGTGAGTGGGAGCTTTGGCCTCGGCAGGTGTCAGTCGGTGGCTCACGATGATCCACCAATCGTCGATAGAGGGATTCCTCTTGAGGCGACCGAATGGACAGGCCGATAAAGCGGGCGAGTAATATGTCATGGAGCTCGGTTATGGGTATGTGTATGGGTTGATGAGGATGGAGGAAGTGGCTAAAGGGTCAGAGGGTGTGGGTTGTGGAGGTGTGGAATTGGTTTGTGACGAAGGGCATTCAGAGACAGGTGCTTTCTCGGTATCTCTTCGGGATGTCTCGATTGCTTGAAGTACTCTCTCCGTGATTTTGTCTTCCATAGACTGTACAGCGGCAGAGAGAGCGGCCTGAAACTGCTCGTTCGTCACAAAGGGTGCGGACGCCTCCTTTGATGGACCAGGACGACTGATGTCGCCTGTTATCAACCCTTGAGTAGACACCGACTCGTCAGGTTGGCTCATAGTCACTTGAGGTTGTGACTGTAAGAGACTTCTACCCAATCCTCGAGTCGAATCCAGAGGATTCATCTCTATGGGTGTTAAGGCAGGCTCCTGTTGCGCCTGCGAACCAGACACCACGTGAGTTGGTTGCGGCTCAAGATTGAGCGAAGAAGTTCCTGCAACACTTGTCGATGTGGTCAGCGTAGTATCTGGTGCGGCAGTGACGGTCGAGAAGAGGGACTCCAGCTGAATGCTATGGGAGTCCTCCTTATCAGGCTTATTTCCTCGTCAGACTCCGTGTCAGACGGGTGGCCGTGTGAGGAGTGAGGTCACGATTGACGTCCTCCAGTGCCTGATCCGTCACCGATGGAAGAGAGCTTTGCCCCATTTCAGTTTCGGGCTGTGCTTCTTGTTGAAGAACCTCCTCAAAAGTTTCTTCGAGCATGCCAACATGTACGGGCACTTCCACTTGTAATTTGAGTGCAGGAGCCTCGAGCCACATCTGTGTAGCCACGACGTCGATTAGGGTATCTTCCACGTTGGGCATTGGCTCTTCGATCAAAGAGGACTCCTGTTGAAGCTCCTGAGCGACGGCGTCTATCATCACGTCGTCGGGGCTTGGTTGGTGTTGGGGAGGGCTCACATGGTGATATGCTGGGGGCCCTCTAATCATTTCTTCCGTTAAGTGGTGTTCCCGGCAGAATATCTGATATTCAGCTCCTGCGGGGTCGGCGAGCCTGAGTAAGTTGAGTGGAATTGGCATCGACGGTTGGTCCAGGTCCGTGAGCCGTGGATTGTGGAAAAAATTTAGCCTTGGTGGCTGATAGTTTCCACCAGGAGGTAGCTGGGGAATGTTCTCCGCATGTAACTCCATGAACTCCCTAGTGATCACGTTGAACCATCGAGCATATGGCACGTTCTTCGATCGTCGGTTCTCCTTCTGCCGAATCTGGTCCGCGAGGTCGTTCCAGATCAGCTGTGCGTAGTCATAATTTCTTGAGAAGGCGATGCCGTGGAAGATCCTCAAAATATTGCAGTTGCCCGAATCCTGCGTGCTTGGGCGACAGACACTTATTCACTATTCCGAATAGTGTCTTCCAGGGGTGAGGGATACCGATGCTCTGGACCTGAGCTAATCTTGTAAGCGGCGGTTGGTATCCCATGTGCATGAAGTCCTGAATCATCTCTGCGTCCGTCGGGAGCGGATCGTAGTTGTCGTTGTGGGGCAAGTCCAGCATCATCCCGAACTGGCTCTTGCTCATAAGAATATGCCGTGTCCCAAGTTTTGTTGTGAAGGAGAATGCCCCTCCTTGTATATATCCCCAGAATTGCTGGAGATAGGCCATCGGCACCGATGCGGTGACCGTTAACGCATGCCAGATGGGGTGGCCTCTGAGGATGGATACGATGATCTCGTCCGGGCATCGAAATGTGCTCAGATCGATTATACGAGGGGCTACTGAAAAGATGCCAACAACATGGGATGTCGTAGGCAGCCCAGATCAACCGATTATACGAGGGGCTCAATGATCAGATCGTTCACATGCTAGATGGAGCCGCAGGAGGAGGACTCATGAAGCTCCACGGAACTGACGCTTGGAATCTGATTGAGGACTACTCGAGGAACAACTTCATGAGGGGCAATACGAGGATGAAGGCACCAGGCGTATTCGGAGTAAGCGAGGAGATGGCCGCCAATGCCAAATTAGAGGCGCTTTAGCAACAAATCGCTGCGACGAACTCTCAGTTGCAGACAGTCATCGGCGCACTACTCCCGAAATCCGAGTAGACTCAGCCCATGAATGCCATACATACCATTGCGCGGGATTTGTGGCGCATCCCACGAGACCTCAGAATGCCAACTTGGGCAGTTGCTGGAGCACGTAGATTACATGGGGAATTACCAAGGTGACCAGCGAAGGCTCCGACCTCGAGCACACCCCAACTTGGCGTATGGAAATCAGAACCACCAGGGGCAAGGACCGCCAGGATTTCAGCCTAGGCCATCCGGTTTCCATAACGGGGCACCACGCCAATATTAGAACGCACCCGCAGGAGGATCTGATGATATGAGGGAGATGAAGGACATGATGAATGCGCTCCTCAGGAACTTCAGCAGCACCACCGCAGCTCACGAAAGTCGAATAATGAAGATGGAGGAGTACATGAAAGCAAACGATGTACTTGTCCAGAACACAGACGCCTCGATTAGGAAGCTGGAGCAGCAAGTGGGCCAATTAGCAAAACAACTGGCGGGGCAAAATCAAGGATCACTCCCTAGCTACACCGAGACAAACCCTAAGGAGTACTGCAACGCGGTAACCCTGAGAAGCGGGAGAGGATTGTAAGAAGTTCCTGCCAAGCAAAATTCGAGGGAGAAAGTCGATTTCGAAGGCCACGACAAGCCAGAAGTGGAGCAAAGCAAGGGCGATGGAGTCGAGAAGGTCAAGGATGACAAGGGAAAGGTGCGATCATTTGTGAAGTCGTACCAACCGAAGATTCCGTACCCAGCTCGGTTGAGGGAAGCCGAACCTGAAAAAGAGAAGGTCGAACCTAAAAAGAAGGAAGCCGCGCCTGAAAAAAAGAAAAGGTGGAGGAGAATGCGCTACCACTAGTGAAGCCGTACCAGCCGAGGATTCCCTACCCAGCACGATTGAAGAAGGACAAAGACGAGGCACTATTTAGCAGATTTATGGGTATGTGCAAAGAACTACATATTAACTTACCATTTATTGAAGCTATTACGCAGATGCCCAGTTTTGCGAAGTTCCTGAAGGACTTGCTGACGAATCGACGGAAGCTCGAACATGTCTCCACGGTATACCTACGAGGAGAGTTCTCGGCGATACTCCAAAGCAAGATACCGAAAAATGTCAAGGACCTAGGGAGTTTTACTATTCCTTATTGTATAAGTGACTTAGTATCTGAGCATGCTTTAGCTGATCTAGGCGCTAGTATAAATTTGATGCCGTGCTCCATGTTTAAGCGCTTAGGATTAGGTGAACCACGACCCACTAGGATGAGTATTCAATTAGCTGATAGATCGTTAAAATACCCCCTAGGTGTTATCGAGGATGTTCTAGTTAAGGTCGATAAGTTCGTTATCCCTGTTGATTTTGTGATCTTAGAGATGGACGAGGATGAAAATGTTCAATTAATTCTAGGTAGACATTCTTAGCTACAGGCGAGACCATGATATATGTTAGGAATGGGACGTTAACTTTGATGGTAGACGGCGAGAAAGTTACGTTTAATATGACTGTCTCGATGAAAAAGTGTAGCGAGCATGATAATAAGTGTCGTTTCTTGGATGCTTTTGAGAACGGTTTCTCGTTTTCTATGCAAGGTTTATCACAGGTTTTGAGCAAGGAGGAAGTCGATGAGCCCACGATAACCATCGGCAAAAACAACAAAGAAGTTAAGGACAAGAGCCCAGCGAGAAGCGACCGCCACTAGAGCTGAATCCGCTACCCGACGAAAAGCGACAACTCCAAGGTATGGATGTAGGCGAGGGAGACGTAAGCAGAAAAGAGGTGTTGTACGTCCGGCTGAAGACAGTAAAGGAAGCGCTACTTGGGAGCAACTCAGGTTTTAACTATCTAGTACTTTCTTTTATTTACCTATGACTATGATGCATATGAAATCTACTATTATTATTATTATCTTGGTCTAGTTCCTTTTTACGTTTTATTTTCTTTTTAGTTAAGTTAGGTCCTCAATTATCAACTCCTATGATTCTAGACTCAAATCGTAAGAAATTCGATTAGAATTGTATGAAATTAACTTCGAGCGAAAACCTTCAATGAAGAACACCGAGAGAGAATTCAAGTAGAGTGAGAGTGATTTCTGAGTTTCTCTCTCTAGAATTGGATTTGGCAGCCTATCGGATCAATTAAATTATTATTCTGCTCAATGTTTGTACATGTATTTATACCAAACAAACTTGGTATAAATATCAACTATTACAAATAACGCCCCTAATTACAAGGACAGCTAATTAAATTGCAGCACAATTAAAATCGATATTCTACAATCTACCCCTTTGTGCTTGATTTCTCTTCCACGCTGTCTGTCCTCGTCGGGCGTAGTATGACCTGCGCAAGCTCAGCGCATTTTCGAGATTCCTGAGCGAGGCACTCCTCGATGTCGTCAAGTAGTTCCAACAGGAGCCGTTGTTCTCTCACAAACCTATGGATCCTCAGCATTGTCTCTCGATTGATCTCTTTCAATCTCTTCTCTATGTTCTGCCTGATCATCTTGAGCATTCCATCGCAAAACTTATGAATCTCAGTCTTCAGCATCAACCTAGTCTTCTTGGCGATTGGATTGTGGTAGGTGCTGCCTAGGACTGAGCTGATGTGCACATGATTGCTTGGAAGCCCTTCGATCTCAGGTACTTTGTTGAGCAGTGCGGTCATGTTGACCTTCTTCATGTTGCTCTCCAGAGCCATCTGAAGGTCATGCGCGGCGAAGTACTTGACTTGGCGCATCATGAATCGGTAGAGCCCTTCGAGGCCTTCTTTCTTGACGAAGCCTTGAGGACCTTTGTACTTCTCCACGTATAGCTGATAGAGGTTGTATACATCGTCGGCAGGGAGATACGGTAGGTCGCTCTCGCTTAGTTCCTCTCGGGTTCTGTTACTCGCTCGATAACGTAGGTTGCGGTTGGAAGACCTCCTTTAGCACAGTAGACTCTGAGAAGCTGGCAGATCGGGGAAAGACTCTTATAGTGGCTCTTGACTTGTCCTTTAGTCATCCCCAGCCTTACATCAGGTCCAAGTTGAGTCAGCATCCAGAGATAGGTCATCCTCTTCTGTTGATCCCAATGAGAGATCCCTCTTAGCTCAAACTCCTTCGGTTTCTTGACTCTGTCTAGTGACCTCCAAATATTTTCACGGACTTCTTCAAGGAAGGGTATCTCTATTCGAATATTCTCCCACGGCGTGTCGATCCAAATGGTCCCCGGCATTTGTCTTGTGGGGGAAACCACTCGTTGCGTGATCAACTCTGAAAGCCCTGTGGGATCTTGTTCATGGTCTACACCTTCCTGAAGTTCGTCGTCTTCTATCAACACGAGGTCCACCGAAGCTTGTTGCAAAATTTGTCGAACTTCCCCGAGCCGTTGTACTTGATGCTCCTCGGGCATATAATGGGTCGTCCACTGTCCTTCAAATATAAATTTATCGAGGAACTCATGTGGATTGATGCCATCCTGAAGGGCCCGGTGGGTCTGGAGCAGTTGAGGGAGTCGCCTAAGTCTGCGCTAGGGCGATGAGCATGGCAGCACTTGCTTCTTCTTCCGGAAGCAAGGGGCTTGTGAAGGTCAGTGTGTGGATGGAGACGTCCTTAGGTGAATGATTGTTGGGTCGATGCGGGTTAGAGTGGTAGTGCGGTGCGTGGTGTGGGTGGTTTGGGTGTGGGTGGTTTGTGTTTCACCTGCTCCATCTCCTGTTTGCGTTGCGCCTGAGCCTTGTCTTTGGCCACTTGTCGTAGATGTCCTTGGCCTCTTCTCCCCCTCATGATGATCCTGATCGTCAGGGTCGTCATGTCGTCGTCTGGAGTGAGAGCTTTGGCCTCGGCACGTTTGGGTAGGTGGCTCAGGGTGGTCCACCAGTCGCCTATAGAGCGATTCCTCCTGAGGTGACCGGATGTAAGACCAATGAGGAGGGCTAGGAGAATGTCGTGGAGATCGGTGATTGGGATGGTGTATGGGTTGATTAGGATGGATGAGTTTTGTAGAGGGTTGGTGGGAGTGAGTTGTGAGGGTGTGAGGTCGGCTTGTGCTGACGTCTCGATTGTCGTACACACGCTCTCCATAATTTTGTCTTCGAAAGATTTGAATGTTGCGGAGAGAGCGGCCTTGAGGTGGTCTTCAGTCACAAAAGGGGCGGACGCCTCCGTAGATGGACTAGGACAACTGATGTCGCCTGTTAACAACCCTTGAGCAGACACCGGCTCCTTAGGTTGGCTCGTAGTCACTTGAGGTTGTGACTCTTCGAGACTTCCAACCCAATCCTCGAGTTGAATCTTGAGGATTCTCCTCTATGGGTGTTTTGGCAGGCTCGGTTTGGGCCTGCGAACTAGTCACCGGTAGATTTTGTTGCGGCTCAAGATTGAGCGAAGAAGTGTCCACAACACTTGAAGAAATGATCAGCGCGATATCTGGTGTGGTGGTGACGGCGGGGAAGAGAGACTCAAATGATACACTTAATCGCCTTGGAGTCCGTCTTATAAGTCTGAGCACCTCATCGGACTCCGTATCCGATGAGGTGACTGTGTGAGGAGAGAGTTCATGCTCCATGTCCTCATGAGCCTGTTCTGTCACCAATGGAAGTGAACTTTGCCCCATTTCAGCCTCGGGCTGTGCTTCTTGTAGAGGAACCTCCGCAATAGGCTCTTTAAGCACTCCAACATGAACGAGCACTTCCAATTGGAATGTTTCTGCTGGAGCCTCTTGTTCCAACTCTGTCGCCACAGCATCGATCAACGTGGCATCTACATCAGGAATTTGTTCGTCCTGAGTTGGAAGCTCCTGCTCTAGCTCCTGGGCCACTGTATCAATCATCATTGTCCTCAGGGCTAGGTTGCTGTTGCTGTGGAGGGCTCACATGGAAATATGCCAGGGGCCCTCTAATCATCTGCTCGGTGAGATGGTGTTCCCGGCAGTTTCTCTAGTTGGAAGTTCATGTCATATACATTAAGGTACATAGCCTTCTCGTAGATGTGGTTGTAGGTAGGGTAGTGATCCATCTGAAATACAAGCTTAAGTCATTAGCTAGATAAAAAAATTTTATTCGAAATTCGAATTTATCAAGCCATAATGATGAAGCTGTTGATAACATGTTTGATAAAATTGTAGTGGAAATTTAAATGCACATATAGGTCATATAGAGTGAATTTTTGAAGAAATAATTTCATTTAGACATATGCATGTACGTTCAAAGAAATTTGATTGAAAATTTTTACTAAGTGTTTAAAGTACTGTTCACTTCTGCTATTTATCGTGCGAGAATTGAAATTCTCAATTGAATTGCCCAAATGTGATTTTGAATAGAATATTTGCGATCAAATATTTTATTCGCTAATGATAGCTACAGTTTAGAAAAGGACTTAGAAAATTTCTAAGTGTTTGAACTTAAAGTGTGGTACTATAGCCGAGAAATTTTACGATCGAGAAAAATTTCCGTGTAAATTTACGATCGAGAAATTAGATTTCCAAGTAAATTTACGATCGAAAATTTTTCGCGCGTGAATGGAAATTATCAAGCGAGAAAGTATTTCGATTTTAAAGAGGTTTTCGCTGCAAAATTTTACGATCGAGAAAATTTTATCGTCGAAAAATTATTTTTATCGCCGCTAAAATTTTTCGACCGAGATCAAAACTGAAATCGAAATTTTCAACAGTAAGTTTTTGCGCTCGAAAATTAAAGGGATTGCATCTATTTTATCTATCCATTCATTAATATTTCGCTTGCATAAAATCAAACTTGTGTTTCTCGATTGTAAGTAATTTTCGATCTACGTTATTAATCTTAATGGCTAAATCAAAAGGTTAGCGATCGAAAATCTTTTACGATGCAAACAGTGACTTAATCAAATTGAGATTCAATTTTCACTGTTTGCGTGCGAGAAAGTTCTTCAACGCATTTAACAGTTTAGACCTCAGTTTAGTCTTATCCTTCAATCGAACACCAATAACGCAGAAAATCGAAGTTATATTCACTCAAAATGATCAAGAAACACCAAAACTAGCTTATTATGCAGTTTTTAACCTAGATTATACTTAGAGATGGTCTAAAATACTGCATACAAGTGTTCGAGTTCTCAGAATATGACCAATCGAGAAATAAACACAGAATCATGCAAAATATTCTAAAACACAGATGCAAATGTAGTTTAAATGCACGATAATCCCTAACAGAAGTCAAATCTACCTTTAGACGAAAATCAGATGAAAAATCGAAAGATTTAGAAGATTTTGACGTTCGTCTTTTGAGAGAAGAAGTTTTTGGCACGAGAAATTTGACTGTTGAATTTTGCGATCGAGGGTTTTTAGCGTGTCTTTAGGGTTTCTGACTGCAAGTAATGATTTCGTTTAATTTGGGCTGATTAGAAGTTTTTGTGAGACTTAGTGAATTTGAGCCCATTACTATTTGCGATTGAGAAACTTACGATCGAGAAACTATCTTTGTTTACTGTTTAAATATTCGCTTGACAAAATCCGATCGAAAATTTACATTTGATTCCTGTTTAATTTTCGCTCGTCAATTTTGAGAGAGTAAATTAACACTTGGTCCCAAATCAATTTTCCCTCGAGAAACTGTGATTGAAAATTACCAAATTCACCAGAGTTTCTCGATAGTAAGTTTTCCTTGATTTTTCAGATTGGTCCTAAATTTTAAAATTAAACCACAAAATTACTTCTTCTATGTATAAACGGAAGTGCAATTAACTCCCTGTATTTTTGAAGAAATGACATCTGGCACCAAGATTGATCTTCGATAATTCTGCAATACTTAGAGCAAAATGTCGAGAATTTTTAGAGTTAATTAAGAAGTAATTTTTCTAATAAGGCTCCCCATGTATTGTTTTACCAATGTCTTGAGTCCACAGTCATGAAGATTTGTGAAGTTCTCCTTATTTAAGCGCTGTCCAAAGCGATTCAAAACGAAAATTTCTCCAACCTCAAATAGTGCTCCCCCTCAAAAATATTTGGATTTCAAAACATGGAATCATTGTAGATGCTCCCCCTCAAATAGTGCACATGTATCGATTTATCACGTAATCAAGCAAATCAATACAAGTAACAACCATTATAACACACAATTAATCACTCTAGTCTTAGTACCAATGCAAGTTAAATATGCATTCAAAATGTGTGAAATATATATATATACATATATATATATATTTAAATATCGTATATCTATCTATATATATATATATATATATGTGTATAATTTTCATATGTATATTAATATTATTAATAGTATTGGGTCAGATTATTTTGCTTCAATCGATCGTCACGCCTAAGTTTTCGTATGACACTTGAAAGACACACTGCCATCAAGTCTAGTCATCAAACTTAAGTCCTAAGCTCATAGGGTGATCCATCTCGACAACTCTTACTAAGTTCACTCTAGCGCTCTTATTATTTTTGACTCGGGGATTATATATATATATATATCGCTCAAGTCAGCACAAACAATTTTAAGTCAATTTTCCTATGATCAGGGCATAATTAGTCATTTCACCTAAGCTAGAGATCGTCGTTTGGAATCAAAAGGACTTTTAAGGGTTTAATTTGGCTAGGACTTAGGGAGGAAGGAAATTTATAGGAAAAGGTGAGCTTATCTTTATCGTCTTCCATTTCTACGTCCGTCTCCTTCTTTTTCTTTCGGAAAAAATTTTCATCTTTTCAATCCCATCCCATATGTTATCCCTTTTATGCTCAAGCTGAAGCTCCGCTTCTCCACGAAGCTCTAGGATATTATCGTAGGCGAACTTCCTGTTGGTTCTTGGACCAATACCGTGCTCCTCTGCTCTTAATCCCTAGAGAGGTTTCAGAGATTATCAATTTGGAAAAGTTAACGGTTATGGAATTCGTACCCGAGGCTGTGCTCCTCTTCTCGTTTTCCGATATAAGACCGGACTATCGTTGGAGAAGTTCACTTCGAGGTGCTCCTCTTTCCAGCCGTTCTGATGAGTGTACGAGATTATCGACGGAGAAGTTCACAGCAGGATCCATGCCTTCTTTTGGTAGTTTGAAAAGCAGGTTCCTTTGGTCTGTTTTTGTGCGTTGAGCATTGCCTTCTTTAGTCATCTTCTCGTTTTCTCTTACTTTTCCCCCTACTTTTCTTATTTGAACAACCATTTGATGAAAGTAGAATCGGTTGAAGGTTGAAATGGGTTTCAAATGAAGAAAAGGAAGTCGGAGAAGGTCCAAAGTGGATGACTAAGGGCTATGATATGGAAAAGGATTTGAAAAGGCCGAGTGAGGAATTGCCTAGATGCCCCAAATCATTTTCCTGACGATCTAAAGAAGGGCGAGTATGAAGCCGAGTATCACTAGAAAAGACATTTAGTTGACGTGTGACTTAACTCGAGAGATAGATCCAAGGAGAGAAAAATTGAAGGGCTAGAGTCCTCACATGTGAAAGGTGACTTTGTGTCTAGTGGAGCAAACTTAAGACCTTTAGACACAAGAATGTGACTTAGACTGATAGAATTAAACAGTTGAATCAGTCGTACGTTGGCAAAAATTCTACGTGACTTAGACCGAAGCATCCTAAAGGATTTCGTCATTCCCCTCTATTAGAGATATATGTATAGTTTTTTTTATCACGCAAGATAAGACAAGTGAGCATGGAAAACACATAGAATAGAGCATGTGATAGCACAGAGATCAGGTAATGCACATATCAAGGGAGATTCAACATGCCTAATTTTCCGACAAGGAATTGAAATCGTTTTTCATCCAATGCCTTGGTGAAAATGTCGGATAGTTGATATTCCGTGTTCACAAAGTACATGTCAATGGTGCCTTTTTCTACGTGATCTTTGATAAAGTGATATCTAATGTCTATGTGTTTCGTGCGTGAATGGTGAACAGGATTGCACGTAATCGCAATGACACTTTGACTATCACTATATATGGGTATATTATTTAAATTGTACCCAAGTCGTGAAGCTGAGTCCGCATCCATAGGATCTGGGAGCAACAGCTGGCGGCTGCGATGTATTCAGCTTCAGCCGTCGAAGTTGAGACGCAATTTTGCTTTTTGGATGACCAGCAAACTAGCTTTTCGCCTAGAAATTGAGCACCACCGGGGATACGTTTCCTGTCCATTCGGCAACCTGCATAATCAGCATCAGTATAGCCGATAAGTTTGAAATTCGTACCTTTAGGATACCATAGTCCTAAGGTAGATGTGCCCTTAAGGTAGCGAAGAATGCGCTTCACCGCGAGCATGTGGGATTCTCTGGATCGGCTTGGAAGCGGGCACAGAGACAAGTGGCAGACATGATATCCGGCCGGCTTGTTGACATGGGAGTGCTGAGAGGCTTGCTCTGATCTTGATGGAACTTTTTCAGAATGTCCTTAATATACTTTGTTTGATTGATAAATATTCCATCATTGAGCTGCCTGACTTGATGTCCTAGGAAGAATTGCATCTCTCCCATGTAGGTCATTTTGAATTTACTCTTCATGAGATCTCCAAACTTCTTGCAAAGCCGTGGATTTGTTGAACCGAAAATGATGTTGACGTAAACTTGAACGACCATCAGATCATTGTCTTGCCATTTGATGAAGAGGGTCGTATCAATTGTTCCACGAATAAATCCAGACATTACGAGGAAGTCGCTCAAGACATCATACCAAGCATGTGGGGCTTGTTTTAGTCCGTAGAGAGCTTTATCCAATCGATAGACGTGATCGGGATGTTCTTGATCAATGAAGCTGTCTGGCTGAGCGACATAGACTTCTTCTTTAAGTACGCCGTTGAGAAAGGAGGTTTTAACGTCCATTTGATAGACCTTGAAGTCTTAATGAGCCGCGTAAGCCAATAAGAGACGAATGGCTTCGATTCGGGCAACAGGAGCATACGTTTCGTCGTAGTTAATGCCTTCCAGTTGGTTGTATCCCTTGCAACTAATCGTGCCTTGTTCCAGATCACTTCGCCATCTTCGTTCTTCTTGTTCTTAAATACCCATTTTGTCCCGATGATAGTTTTGCAATGCGGACGGGGTACTAATTTCCACACTTGAAGACGTTCGAATTGGTTGATTTCCTCTTGCATTGCAATTATCCAATCCGGGTCTCGTAGTGCGTCTGCTATTTTAGTAGGCTCGTTTTGGCTTAAGAAGCCGCTTAAAAGACCGTGTTGATGTCGTGTCCTTACTACGCTCGAAGGATTGCCAATTATCTGATCAACCAGGTGAGCTCTAGTCCACTTGCGCTCATGTGGCAAAGCTGAACATGAAGCATCAGCCATTTGTGGGTCTAGATTTCCAATGATCTCCAATTGTTTATTTGTGTGAGGAAGTTCCATATCTGCAACGGGAGGGAGCGACTCTGATGATTCTTCCTCAATACCCACGGTAGGTTCTTCAATGTGCTGTGGCAAATCTGAATCGGGTGAGGTAGGGACTGTTGAAGAACTGGTACGTAGGCCTCGTCGGGTATAGTATTGACGGTGAGAGGCTCAAAGAGGGAATCCAAGTCTTCTAACACAAGTCTTAGCGCTTCGTCAGGCGTTGATTGCTGAGTTGTTGCCATCTTCTGTTGGTTTTGTGCCAACACACCAGTGAATACGGGTTCTGAGATGTTGTCTTCAGAAGCCGACGGGTTAAGCACGGGTCCTGAACTGGTTTGTTCAGAAGGCATCTCGTTCACTTCGTGAAAAGTGACATTATAGCTTTCCTTAATCGTGCGGTTGGACTTGATGTATACTCGGTATGCTTTTGATGTTGAAGAATACCTGACGAAAGTTGCTTCGAATGCTTTAGGGTCGAACTTTGCACGTTGCTCTCTGTCGTTCGCCACAAAGCACTTGCACCCGAAGACTTTAAAGAATGAGATGTTGGGTACTCTCTTATTGACAATCTCGTACGGAGTGTTGTTGAATCATTTGTGAACCACCGTCCTGTTTTGGGTAAAACAGGCGGTATTTACTGCTTCAGCCCAAAGAAAGTATGGAAGGCCGGAGTGGATCAGCATTGTACGAGCGGCTCCACTAGGGTTATGTTTTTCCTTTCAATGACCCCATTTTGTTGAGGTGTTTTTGCGGCTGAGAATGGTTGACTAATTCCAAGTTTCTGATAAAATGCACTGAGATATTTATTCCTGAACTCAGTGCCGTTGTCTGTTCGAATAACTTGAATAGTCTATTGCAGCAGTTTCTGAGTAGTGTTCACAAAGTTGATAATCAAGTCCCCTGTCTCAACTTTGGTTCGGAGGAACTTTGTCCACGTATAGCGAGAGAAGTCATCGACGATAACTAGCACGTACTTGCGTCCGTTGATACTCTGTGTCTGAATTGGCCACAAAGGTCCATGTGGATTAGTTCCAATGGGCGAGAGGTAGATGCAATTTGCTTGAGATGATGAGACGCTCGCTTTATTTTTCCTAATTGACATGCCAAACATTGATGCTCCTTTTTGTAGTAGTATAGTTGGAAGACCGTGAACCAACATTTTCGTACAAAGGCGTTCGAGAGCATTCATATCCAGATGAGACATTTGTTGATGCCATAAGTTGTTCCTCTGTACGACAGTCTAAGAAATGAGGCATACAACTGTCGAGGGCCACACGGACGTCGGGTTGATCATGAAAAGATTCGATTTGCAAAGTCCGTAGAGGAGTTCCGTGTCCTAACTATCCAAAATTCTGAACCGGTAAAGACCACTTGAAATCCTTTATCATAGAATTGGCCTATGCTGAACAAGTTATGGCGGAGGCCTTCGACATAAGAGACATCTTTTATCGTCAGATTTTCCAAAATAATATCCCCGCATCCAAGAATGGGAGCTGAATCATTGTTTTCGAATCTGACTTTGCCGTTTGGTCGGTCTTTGTAGTTGCTCAGCAACTCTTGACTTCCAGTCATGTGTGTGGAGCAACCTGAGTCGAGGTACCACACATGATGGATCTGCAAAAACACATTAGAGAACAGGCATGTATAGCGCCATAAGCTTTCTTTATGGTTGGATCTTGTTTCCTACGGGTCTTCCTTGTGGCATTTGTTTCAGAATGATTATTTTTAGCTTTAGATGTAGAGCCAATTTCGAAATTAGTACTTCTAAGAATGGTAGGCTGTAGAGTACATGTAGAAACAATTATTTGAAACGATGAAATGGCTCTTTTATTTTTACGAGTGTCATTTATTTGTACAGAAGGAGTAACATTCTAAGACATACTCAAATCTAATAGCTCTTTCTTAAGACTAGACACTCTTGCCTTCGATTCTAGTGCTTGCCCTACGCTCCCTGTAGACGTGGGTAAAATAGATTTAGTCTTTAGCACTTTTAACAGAATTATTAATGCACTTTTGATCTTTCGAAGGTGATTTTTCGATTTTCACGCTTCATAATGGCGTGAGAGGTAGTTTGGGAGGATGAGGAAGCCTTGGGATTTTCCATCTCTTTTAAGAACTTTTCCTTTTCAGCTTCGAAATTCTTTCTTTCTTTATCTAGTTTTGCTTGGGATTCCTCTATTTGTTTTATTATAGAAGGTTTGTAGAGAGAATTTTTATAATGAACATCTTTGGATTCCTCGTGGACTGTTTGAGGGTCAGGAAGTTGAAGTAAGTCAGAGACAGGTGATAATGATGGTTTCGTATTTCTGTCTCTTTCATTTAGTGTTGTCTAGTCAAGGGGGATTTCAGGCCTGTGTGAGGTTTTTCTCATATGAATCGAAAGTATTTTGGTACGTCGATTCAGTAAAATCTCTAAGAGAGGTTACTCCTAAACCCATGTGTCAGGAACCTAAACCAAAACTTTATATCATAATATCATGCATTTACATAAATTTATTCATTCATATAAGTAACTTTAAAACAAGAAGTATATGTAGGATGAGGTATTTAAAGTATTATAATCCTAGGTTCTCAAAGAGATAAGTGGTGAAGAAGTAAATGTTATGGAATTAGAATTTTTCTAAGTTAGAATTTCTAGGGTTTTCTCAGGTTCTGAGAAACTTTATATGTACTAATTAAAGTGATCAAATAAATTAGGAAGTTTAATGATATTCTTAAGATTCTTTAAAGTGGAAGAAATAATTAAATAATACTATAGTATGGCTAAACAAGAATTTCGAAACTCTTTAGATATGGACCTCGAAATTGGTCAATGAAGACTTCGAAATTCTTTAAGCAAAGGTCTCAAGATTCATTAACATAGATATTGCGAGAACTTTGGTTCTCAAAGTGAAATTGTAGCAATTTAAATAATTCATAGAACTACATATCGGAAACAAGGATCTCGAGATTGGTTCAATGGAGACCTCGAAATTCTTCAATAAAGAATTCGAGATTCCTGGAGTTCTCGATATATAACATGCGACAGTTAAACAATTCTTAGGAACAGATATCAAAAACTTAGTTGTAAAGGAAACGTTTTAATAATAATAATATAATGTGTATGATAGGAACCTATGATAAGTATTAACAAAGGTGTTGATGTCATTTGACTACTAACACACGCAAGTATAGGATAAGAAGAAAGGAGATTAACATTCATATAATTTTCGATAACTCATAAAGGAAAAAGACCGAGAACAGACAAGCTTGAACACTCAGATGTCGAAAACAAAATTCTAAAGGAAGTCAGGAGTCTGATAAGGGCAAGGGCAAAGCTGATTAAGCGAACGAAGAAAATAGACGAAACTTGTGAGTATGATTGCAACATGTACCTTACGTGCCTTATATGTTTACATGTTTTCTAAGAATTAATTGATTAGTACGTGATATATGTGCTATTTATGAATCGACGTGAACTATGTGACCGTAACATGCTCTTATATGATTTATGTGTTATATAAGGTATTTTATGTAGCATTGCATACATTTAAAATGAAGGGAGAAACCGTTATGACTGCTACGACTACAGATGGTATGATACGGATGCTACGGCATATATCCCTACAAATCGGAGAATTTTACAGAGTCCTGTACAGGCAACACGTATCCCTACAAAAGGGGGATTACGACATGGTTACAGAGTCCCATGCATGGGCGCCGACTGTGCGTACAGTACAGTCTAGCTAGTCTATAACGGGAGTATCAAAATAAATGGACATATAGAATGGCATGTGATCTACGGATCTTATGAATGACAGCTGTATGCATAATGATTTTATGATGGCATAATTACGATATTGATGGAAAGGAACGGACTACTGTTTATTTTTATCGTTACTTGTTATTAGTTAACATGTTGCGATCATACTCTGAATTGGTGTCTTCACAGTTGTGTAGAGCAGGCTGCGTAGAAAGCATCTTCATAAGCATGGATTCAAGGTTGGCCGACTACGCTCTCCTCCGGCTTCCCTCTGGTTCATCGTTAGCATATAGAAGAGAAACGGATTTAGACTGTTACATTTTGTGACTCGTATGATAAGTACATATATGTACATTATTGTAAAGGAACTAGATCGGATGTACGCGCCCTTTTTTGTTAAAGAAAATGGTTATGAGAATCGCAAAAAATTTTATATGAATATTTTTTATAGTTGCGTAAAAAGGTAATAGGAAACGGGGCGCTACATGTAGTGGTATCAGAGCCTACGCTTTAGGTTCTGTAGACATTTGCATAGTATGTGCATGTTATGAATTGCACTTAAATTTTTCTTGTAATATAGGCAAAGGGCAATAGGTGAGCGAATGCATGTAGAACATGATGAACAAACAATAGAGGGAGGAGGAAGAACGGCCGTACCTGAATCCCACTCATCACATACACTTAGACCGTTTGAGTCTGAACATCCCCTGACAACTCCCCGAGAACGACGGTATGATAAATTAAGGAAAATGGGTGTTGTGGATTTCATGGGTACGACAGGTCCTGCTGATGCAGAAACATGGCTGAAAAGAACTGAAAGGATATTTAATATGATGCAATGCACCCCGGAAGAGAAGTTCGATTATGCAGTCTCACTATTACGGGGACATGCGTATGAATGGTGGAAAACTGTCCCAGATAGTATGACCCAACCCCCGATACTGACTTGGGAAGATTTTCTGCGGGACCTATATGCCCGAGGCCTACAGAGATCAGAAAGAAAAGGAATTTTCAGAACTTAAACAAGGAAACAAGTCTGTGAGCGAATATGAAGTATTGTTTAATCAGTTGTCCCGATACGGTCCACACATGGTTGCTATGGAGAGAAATAAATGCCGTGGATTTGAAGCAGGACTCCGTTACACGATTAGAAACCGTATTACACCATCAGATATGGAGTCCTATGGAAAACTAAGGGCGGCGGCTATTCGCGCCGAAAGGTTGGAAACAGAATCGAGGAATTTTCAGAGCAATAAAAGAAGGCCCGGGGAAGAATCGGCAAGTGGATGAACCAAAAAGACATATAGTGCATCTAGACCAATGAGTACACATGGCAGTTCTGCAAGAAGCAGTACAGGCGGGATGAGACCGGCCGGATGAGAAATTTCTCAACCAATACCGGCATGTGAAAATTGTGGAAAGAACCATCTGGGCATCTGTAGGTGGCTTACAGGCGAATGTTTCAGATGTGGTCAATCCGGGCATTTAGCTAGAAATTGTCCGACATTACGAGCGGAACCTACGGTCGATCAATCAAGAGTTAGTGTAACTTATGCAAACCGCGGAAGAGGAAGGGGCCGTGGATCGTTTAGCCCAAGTTCTGGAAGAGGAGACTCGGGAAGCCAAGCCTATAGGCCGCCAGCACAAGCAAGGATTTTCACTATGACTCGGGACGAGGCTAAAGAGGGATCATACGTAATTACGGGTAAACCATCTATCTGTGATACTGATGCATACGTTTTATTCGATCCAGGTGCCACTCATTCATTCATATCACGAACATTTGCATCATTATTACCTGATAAACCCGAACCCCTAGAGGATGAGTTACACGTTCGACTTCCAACAGGAGAAATAGTTGTAGTAAACACCGTATGCCCAGAATGCAAAGTTGTCAGTAGCTAGATATCGAGTCAATAGATAACTAGTAGTACTCAGTTTATTTCTCGTGTCCGATACTCGTCTACTCACCTTACTGAACTGCACACGATATGTCCAATGCCTATCACACGTTGGTGATAGGAATTAGGTATTCATTTTATATTATCACTTGTCGCACTCGCAAATCATATTAGCACACCACGTGTCGATCACGTATTGAGGAAGCTTTATTCTTCTTGGGGGTCGTCAACTACCTATCGGAGGTCCCCGAAGGTCCCTATCTCTGTTATTTATCATTATGTATTACGTAAATATATTCCAATGGGCCTAACGGACCTTTTCTGATTTTTTTTAGGCCCGTATAGTTTTAGTCCGTATCAAATACCATGTATATATAGCTTTTAGAATATACGTTTGTATTGGTGTTATATTAAACATGTATTCTAACTATAAAGACATTATCTTCGCAAGGGTATGAATTGGAATGTATCACAATTTATATATGTTGTATCATATATCTATTATATAAAGGGATTAGGATGTCTGAAAACCGTTAGAATATGCCATCGGAATGCCAATGAGCAGGGGCGGATCCAGAACTACATACTCGGGGGGCCGTGAAGAATAAATAGAATAGGCAAAGCTAAAGTTAATATATCGTCAATAGAAAAAACAATAGGTTAAACGACAATGATAAAGCATAAGAAATAAATTTTCTAACAAAAAGGAATCCGACGTTCTTTTAGATTTTTGAAGTCTTCAATTTCCGTACTTTTGAATCTTTTAGGAGGAATTTGGGTTGAACGATCATCGTCATTTGATATCGGCGTTGACGATTCGATTATCGGAGAAGATAGTTCTTCACTTGCCCTCTTCTTTTTGAAAAAAAAAATCAATTGTAGCAGATTTTTCAATGAATTATGTGTAATCTTTCACCATAAAATATAATAAATTTAGTGTATCAAACAAAAATATAATATAGAAACATACAAATAAACAAAGAGAGAACTCACATTTTTTTCACCTTGAATTTTTTCTGCAAATTATCTGCAATTCTGCAAATTTACTATTGTATTTTTCTCCAAGCTTCCATTTATTTGTTTAGGCAAATAAGATTCTGTTTGTATTATCAAACATCGCTCATCTCGAAGAAAGAACAGGTATATCTCTATAAACTAGTTAAGCTTTAATTCGCATGGATCCTGTCGGAATCGGTTGATATGTTGATATAAAAATTTTAATTTTCGCTGCGTGTAATACATGATTATGTGCACCGTAAGTTTCTGTTTGTATTATCAAACATCGCTCATCTCGAAGAAAGAACAGGTATATCTCTATAAACTAGTTAAGCTTTAATTCGCATGGATCCTGTCGGAATCGGTTGATATGTTGATATAAAAATATTTTAATTTTCGCTGCGTGTAATACATGATTATGTGCACTCTCCTCGTTATTATTGAAATTACGGATGCTGATAGCAGTCGTTGTTCGTTGACTGTCTCTGCCAAAAATGAATACTTTCAACATTCCCGCTACTTTCATCAGCTACTCCAAATCTCCAACGACAACGACTTACAATTTTCATACATCCCGATTCGGAGAACGACTGTCTTGAAATTTTTGTTGAGGCGGTTGAAAATTCAAACTTCGATTTGAACGAAGAGCCTCATCGCAATTTTGAGGAGCAGTGCGAGTTTCCTGCTTTTGAAGTTGGTTCTTCCAGTTATACATGTTCGAATTTTCCCAACATTGTCTCAGTTACGGCAGGCTTGGTGTTCCATTCAATATGCCAGAATCCGTGTCAGAACCCGTGCCAGACTTCGTGCTTGAACCCAAGGAAGACATTGATGTTAGTGATTCGGAAGCAGACGATGAGGATCCACTGGCCGAGTTACCCGAATTTAAACTTACGATGGTCTCCATATATACCGCATCCCCCATCTGGAAGCCCTGTGACACATGTATCTCGTGTGGAGATATGTAGAGGCGAGTGATCCGATGAAACCACTCGTAATATCCATCCTCCATCGAGTTGAAGCTAGTCGCGGGAGGACGATCCACGACGGTGTTCTCTCGATCCTCCCATAGCCCAATCCAGCCTGCATCCTGCGATCTCCAATCCATCCCCGACCGCTGTTGACGCTCGTAAGCATGAAGATTGTTATCTCGATACGGCGGGTTGATGGAAATCCCTTGGATAATTCCAAATTACCGCAGTACTCGTTCGGGGTAATGAAACTCCACGATATTGAAGAATATCAATGGACACCTCGATCGACTAGCGCTCGGTGCAATCTCCGGGAGCATCATGTTGTACGGAGTCCATGCAAATTGATGCGGCTGCATCCGATCAATGCACTCGCAAATGGTGCGTACGTTCGAATTCGTCGACGTCGTAAAATCAAAGAATGAGTTCCACCTGTCAAATACTTATAAATGTAAGAATGAAAAAAAAAATTAGCAACTTTCGCAAGAACAACCATACCTCGAGCATGTGGCGGGGCCGGTAAGACTATTCCGTCGACTGTTCGGGGCTCCATCGTGATACGATTATCAACCTGTACTGGCTGAAATGGCAAAATCCTCACATATGCCCATGCCTAAAACTAGGGGTGGGATCGGGTCGGGTTTGTCGGGTTTCGAGTTTTTCGGGTCGGGTACCCGACATTTGCGGGTATCAAAAATGAAACCCGACCCGACGAAAATCGGGTACCCGACAATCGGGTACTCGAAACCTGATTATCGGGTTCGGGTAGGGTTCGGGTTTTGTCGTTTTTTCTTTTTTTTTAGTTTGTGCCTGTGAATGACTTCCAAGTTCCAACGTTGATCGCCTCTTGCTTGTGTGTACCTGAACCATGTGAAAGCAAGAACTTGTAAGATAATTGTTTACTTATCATTAACGAGTTGTGGATATTACAACTTAGAAACAGTAAACTACGTCCCATGGAAGAAAAAGATCAAAACAATAGAAGGATACACTGGGAGGCTATATTATAGCTCAAATAACCATAACATTCTTTCCCTGTGCAGAGAAACGGATGAATATTAGAAGCAGAAACTCCACAAAAATAATATATTAACACATTAGTAGATATCAATTCCAAAAATCTTTTATTTATGTATTACTAGTATATATCTATACACATACTACTAAAATTTTCGAAAATTTTCGGGGGGACCATGGCCCTCGACCCATGAATAGATCCGCCACTGCATATGAGGATTAGATGAATATAGGGCACTGGCTATTATTTATCATTATACTAGTATGTTTCGAATAATGTGAAATATTTATTGTTCTATCATAGCATTATTATTCATTTATTGATATATGAGGTTTTTACTTAGGCATCCGGTAAAATAGTAAATGGATAAAATTGACATTTTGCGAGCTAAAGTCACTAATTCTCGATGGTACGAGAGAGGAAATGCCTCAGTGGACTTATAACCTCGGACATAAAAACCGTCATAAGCCTACAGACTCTAGATGGGTGCTAGCTGACCGATTACGGCTTATTTGTTAATGACTTGTAATGAACGTGCCTATCATTCGCTTGAGAAGTGGAAGTCATGACATTGATATGAATCGAATCAGGGGATTGGTTAAATTTGGACACCGACTCGCAATAGCACGGTACATGGCATATTACTCGGGGAGTGTCAATGATCGACGATTTACTATGGTAGTCTGCGTGAACCTTTGACCGAAAGGGTCATTCACGGAGTTGACAAAGTCTTGACTTATCATTAGTTTGCTAGGCTCAAATTGCTAATGCATGGGTCAGTGGAAATACGATTTTGATGACGATTTCTGATTGTCGGTCGTAGATCGGTGAGTACGAATTCACAGTCTTGAAGTGTCCTATAAGAAGCGGGGACTAGGAATTACAAAATCCTTGGCCAGGGTAACTAGCTCATGTGGCGACATGGAGGGTAGTTCGGTAATTCGCCAAGTCGCGATTTTATCATAGTGTCAAGTTAGTGAGTTAGACATGCACCATGACTCTCACTAGATCGGGGCACATGTGAAGGGTTTATACATACGACAATAGTCTGTAGACGGTTCAAAGAATTTTCAGAGATAAATTTGTGCTCGAATCGAGATCAAACCGGTACTGCGAGATTGGCTAGGTGAACACCGGACTCTTGGATTCCTCCGTTAAGTCAAACTTAGAGAGTTGATCTTAAAAAGGATCATCAATGTGTACCGATGAGGAGAGAATGTTTTTGGGTCTTAACGGGCATTGGATCGTTAGGCCACGCCTTATTGGGCCTTGGGCCGATTATTGGACCCAAGTCGGACTGCGTATGAAACTAACTTTACAATTTGGAATTGGCAAAATGCTTAGAAGGCTTGAGAGCAAAATTGGAGTCTAACCCTAAGCCAGATTCGAAGTATGCATTAGATGGCATTCTCGGATTTACATATTTGATGTATCTAAATATGGAAATTGTATGTCCAGATTATCCAACTAAACTACTAAGAGGAACGATTTTACCTCACAAATGATGAATATTTAAATGCAAGGGCGTGGGTGCTTGTGCGTGTTTGAGAGGAGACGAGTTTCTTTGTCTAAAAATTATCTCACTATAATTCTTACACAAACACAAGACAACCCTAATGTTTAGGATTTTTCAGTACATATACCACATGTTATATTGTATTTGGGCTTCTTGAAAGCCCATTACAGATAAGCTAACTGGGCCGTACAAAATAAAATCCCAGTTCACTTAAATAAAATTAAAAACCTAAGATAAAATAATTAATTGAACACAATAAGTAATTCCTAACAATATCCCCATTTGTGTTCAATTTGCAGTTTGCCGCTGGTTATCTTCGTCTTGTAATAGTCCTGAGTTCTCTAAGGACACGTATCAGAGTTGCGTACGCGAAAGCGTTTGCATGCGTGTTCTTCTTCAATCACATCCACCTTTTCTTTAAAAGATCTTCAAGGTCACCATTTCTTGAAAGTCTCTTCTCTTAAGTGTTCAAAGCTACTTGTTGGATCGTCTCTTTGTGTGTCGATCTCTCCGTTGGATAGTCACCACTCCCCCTGCATTTGATCAACCTTGCGTTCGGATTATGGATTTCTCTTTAAATTTGGAGAGGCATACACGAGGCGGATATTATCTTTTTGTGTTCGATCTCTCCTATGGATAGTCACCACTCGCCCTAGCTACATTTGTTCAACCTCTTGTTGGGATTGAGGAATTCTCTTCAAATGTGGAGACGTACACGAGTCAAATCTTCTCTTATGTGTTCCAACTCTCCTTTCACTTGTCACAACTCCCCACATTTGTTCAACCTTGTGTTGGGATTGGGAGCTTTCTTCAAACTCGAAGAGCTGTATACGAGTCGGCAGCTTTGATGCTTGAAGTTCATGCTAAAGTTGTTGGTCGTATCTTGTCATTTGAGTCCGATCTCTCCGTTCGCTTGTAGCTCAACTCCCCGATGTATGTTCAACCTTGTCTTGCGATTGTGGTGTTTCTTAAAATCGGAGATTCGTACTTGAGGCGACAACTTCAATCGTTGGACTCTGTGGTCTTCGCTTGATTCTTTCACGACGCTTGAGATTTGGTATTTTCTGATCTATATTGCACTTTCGTCGTGGTGTTGCTCCCATTTTGCTCTAGTACTACTCCCCCTCATGAAGATCGAGTAGGGAGATCGTCATGCGATAGATCAAAATGGGGCATCGTCTTTTGGCAAGAAGATGGCATCGTCGGGACAAGATGATGGAGTTGATTGGTGCTCACGGTTACTTTTCTCGGTGTCTGACTCGTCATATTCGAAGGAAGCTGTCTGGCTTGTCCTTGAAGAAGCTTATCTGGCTCCGAAAGAAGGTAGGCATGGGTGGACTTCTTCGCGGGGCCAGACTCATCGTTGTCAAGGGAAGTTGTCTGGTTCGGCCCTGACAAAGCTGGTCTGGCTCCAGAAGAAGATGTACGTGGGGTGTGTTTCCGAAAATGTGTCTGTGCTCCTTCGGATTATTCATTCATGTTCATGATAGCCCAGCTCCAGAGTGGGTGCGCGCGGTGGAATTGGCGGGTACTCAGTTGGGTAATAACCTGACGGAGACACAGAGGCACATCGTCGACACGACTTCAGAGTTTAACTCCGAGACATGGCCTGTGAGAACATGGCTTGAATAACCGGGGCCACAGAGGCATTCCGTTAACGTCGTTCTTGAGACTAGCTCGAGAGGATGGCCTGAAACCATTGTTGCTTTGATGTTGCAACGGCATGATTTCCTTCCAATCTTCGAATCAGATTTATGAGAGAAGTGTCTATGGAAGTTCTGATCTGGTCACAAATAGGGGTGTGCGTTATTCGGTTAACCGAGTTGAATTACCGTAATATCGAAAATTCGGTACAAAATCGAACCGAACCGAAAAATTCGGTTCGGTATTCGGTTATTAAAAAAATTTCGATAATTCGGTTCGGTATAGGTTTTCGATTTCGGTAATATCGGTATACCGAATTACCGATATTTCAAATTAAAATATATTACTCCCTCCGTCCCAACAACTTTATCACATAAGTTGTTGGGCACGCAAATTAAGATGACATTATTATAATAATATAGTACAATGAAAAGGTAAAAAAGTGTATATTTTAACACGTCTTTTAAGGATATTTAATATTATTATATTGATTGTTTGTGACAGTTTTTTGCTAAATAAGGAAAGGTGATAAAATTATTGGGACGCCCGAAATGAAAAAGTGTGTTAAAATTAGCAGGACGGAAGGAGTATATTTTAATAATATTAAAGCATAACTATAATTATATTAAATTATATATTAAAAAAAGAATTTCAGAAATATTTAAATTAATATATAATTTAATATAACTTTTTTGATAAAACCAAAAATTATACTAAATTAAAATTTAAATATTATTAAAAATTCTTTTTTATTGAAAATTAGGTTAATTCGGTTAAACTTCGGTAATAACCGAATACCGAATCGAGAACTTTGGTTCGGTATTCGGTTTCGGAAATGAGAGGACCAAAATTTCGGTTCGGTTGTACCTAACGAACACTTCTAGTCACAAAGTCCAGATGAGGAAAGGTGTATGTGTCCTAGAAAAATATAAAACATTTAGGTAGTGAGGACATACTATACTCGATGTGTCAAGCAGTTTCAGCGGAGTGGGGCTGACTACCACTTAGTTCAATATGTCCCAGTTCCAAGTGAAGTGGTGATAGCTTACATGGCTCCCTGTGATTTTAATGAAACATCGGTCTGTTGGGAGATCGATGAGTGGATAAGGCTCGGCTGTATATGCGCCTTTAGGCCAGATGAGGCGACTTCTACCCTAGACCTGATAGAAATCAGCTCCTGCACCTATGTAGGATGGTCCTGATGTTGTGTGAGGTAAGGGATTTGTGTATCATTCGCTCTGCGGTCTTCGAAAGAATTTCCAAATAGGTGTGGCTTTTATGGGCTCGAAATCTTTACACGCTGGGAGTTGTTCACGGTGCATACATGATCGACACGTGGTGTGTGAATGGAAAGTGCGACAAGTAATAATTAAAACGAATACCTAATTACTATCACCGACGTGCGATAGGCAGTGGACCTATCGTTTGTAGTGCAGTAAAGTGAGTAAACGAGTATCGAACACAAGGAATAAATCAATTACTAGTAGTGACCTATCGACTCGATATTTAGGCTAAACAAAATACGCAATTTGTTTGACGACTTATCCTAACAGATCGTTCCTAAATCAACTAGAGATTCAAATAGCACGCTTAGAACTGATACGAAGCTTCAGATAATAAGAAGTGCTCGGGATTCGAATCCCGCTAGGTGTTATCGACTAAGACAATAAAATCGTTCCTACGTGATCTTGACTAAATCGCAGTAATTTCCTACCCGCTCGCGAATTTGCTGTCGCCCTAAACGCTCGCGGGGATCTAAAATTCAATAATTACTAACGGCGAGGATCGAGTATTTGCTTTCGCCCTATACTCGAATCCTATCTTCTATGAACGGCCTAAACGTTGTTTAGCTGTCGCCCTAAACGTTTTTCCACACGATCACTTTAACACATAGACATATTAAAGCGACGAAACATATTCATAGAACGATAAATAGTCAAAACACAAAATCACGATAATATACGTCTTAAGTACGACTAATCCTAGCGTTCATCTAATCCCAAACACAAACGGGATTTAGCTACGCATAATTGACGAGAGAACAACGAGAGAATTAGAGAACAGAGAAGGAAGACTCATGATTCTTGAATACTGGCGAATTATCGGCGCTTGCTTGATGAATCTTCGTTCTCTGATCAATTGGGCGTGATTTCTTCATCGCTTCGTCTCTTGCGCTCCGGGATGTAATTCTGTGTTCTTTTGGCCCTAAATTCGTCCCTAGATGGTTTGGATTTGATCTCTGGTGAGTTGTGCCCTTTCTGGGTATTGGGCTTTTTATAGTGAAATTCGACACTGTCACGGCCTGGGACAAGACAGGTCACGGCCGTGACACTATCTGGGTCGAATTTGGGCTCACTGCCGCTCGTCACGGCCTGGTGCAGCAGTGTCACGGCCGTGACCCCCTCAACAGCTTTGCGGCAGTTTTGTATTTCTCTCGGATGGAGGGGTAAACGATGTCCGATTGACCTAAAATTTTAACCATAGATATAAGACTCGCCAATATTGATTCTGACCAAAGGGATTCTCAATCCAAGATCTGGATTGAGAGATCTGAATTTTCTAATATTGCTTCTCCTATGGGTCACGGCCTGGTGCAATAAGTGTCACGGCCGTGACCATCTTCATTCCAACTCTCTGCCCAACGTCACGGCCTAGTGCACTATGTGTCACGGCCGTGACACATGCCTGTTTCCGTCGTTTTTGCTCCGTTTTGCCTCGTTTTCGCTCCGTTCCGCCCTAAACTCGTCCAAAGCTCCTTCAATAACAAAATGAGTGTAAATGTAACGAATAAACACATAAATTGATTGCTAAGCTCTTATTATATCCCAATTAAATACTACGATAAACACATTGAAATGCGTTTATCAAACCTCCCCACACTTAAGCATTTGCTTGTCCTCAAGTAAATGGAAAATCAGATAAGACATCAAATTAGGATAACGGCACGATTGTTCGCAATTTATCATCAAAGCTAGAAAGCACAAATGGAATCAAGCAAACAATCACGGACATTACACTAATGACTTGCACTTGTTGACCTAAACTTCCTTCACTGCTAATCGAGACTCATACCTCGCAGGGATTCGCTCAAATCACTCAGTGTATAGGTTAACATATAGTGAATCACTCAAATCGTGCACTAGTCTCACCCCTACCATAAACTTGCAAGCTAGTCGCATCTCTACTATTTAAAGTGGCAAGCATAAATTTGAGGGTCTTTTCGGGGGAAAACGGGTCGAGTAATCATGAAGTGACAAGTATGTATAATGAACACGTAATCGTATAGCTAGAACACGTAAGCGAAAAGTATCAAAGAACATAGCATGATCAAACTAACAGTCACATGCTCCAACATATACTCAACGTTCTCGCTCTGAAATCCTAGACTTTTCTGCCCGACCCTCTCAACTCAGTTTCCTTTCATTTTCTGCCCTTTCACCTTAATTACGCTCTAATTTTATGCACTGCCCTTATTCCCTAAACATCAAGGTTTGGCTTTTGTCGCAAAGAATACATCGTCACAGCGAATGCCGTGTACCTAGGGATACTTATTACCAAAACCTATATCTTGCAAAAAGTTTATGGGCAGGCTAATATAAGGGATCGGGTCACTTCAGGAAACGGTCAAATAAGGGACGAGTCATTTCACGAATAGCAGAGAAGAACATCAAATCTACACTGAAACAGTAACTTTCAAGTTCGACTTCTGCTCTATTCTAATCAATTTGGGTTCATATAATCTCTGGAGGCTTATATGGGTCAAGGGCATTTCATATCATATGAGGTAAGCAACGAATAGGCTCAGGCTCAAAGTGGCTAGCTAGTGGGGTTAGTCATGGTGGGGAACTTTGGCTCTGGACTTAATTCCTAATGCCCTCATCATCTTCACACTAACACACCAAAAACAGTTTCAACACGCATCAGACATGCAAGTTCTAGAGAGATGTAGACTAGGCACGTCACACAAGCAAGAAAAATGAGCATAAGCTCGTCAGGCTCAAACTCTCACATGAAACAGGGTTATGTGTACGAATCTCTCAAAACAGTGCTATATCTATTCAGGCAAACATGATTCAATCAGTCATGCATATCCTAATTGCTCACAAGGATTTCATAACATGCAAACCAACTCGAGATAAACGCAAACAATCATGCCTGATTTTAATAATTCATGCCTTTCTAACAAAATTGATAGCTCACGGACACGTCATAAAAAATTTTCACATAAATTCTCAACCTAAATTCCCCTCCCCACACTTAAGTCCGACGTTGTCCTCAACGTAAGAAGGATAAAAGGAAGGGAAAATAAGATTAAAAAGAATGTGACTCCCCTGACAAATGGATGACGTGGTCGTGAAGTATTCGTGATTGAACGCGTGAAGGTCGTGGATCGTGACTCGTGATATCCTGACATAACTAAAAAGAAAATGAAACGTAAAAAGGAACTAGACATAGCTAATAATAATAGTATATTTCATATGCATCATAGTCATAGGCAAATAAAAGAAAGTACTAGATAGATAAAACCTGGGTTGCCTCCCAAGAAGCGCTTCCTTTACCGTCTTTAGCCGGACGTGCTTTCGTTCGCTTAGGGTGGCTGAAAGTCGAGGTACAACACCTCTTTTCTGCTTAAGTATCCCTCACCTACATCCATGTCTTGGAGTTGTCGCTTTTCGCCGGGCAGTGGTTTCAGCTCTAGTGGCGGTCGTTCCTCGACTGGGCTATTGTTCTTAACTTCTTCATTGTTCTCCTCAACGGCTATAATGGGCTCGTCGTCTTTCTCGCCGCTCAACACCTGTGACAAACCTTGTACAGAAGACGAGAAATCGTACTCACGAACATCCAAGTAGTAGCATCTATTATCGTACTCGCTACTCTTTTTCATCGAGTCAGTCATATTAAACGTAACTTTCTCGCCATCTACATTCAAAGTCAATGTTCCGTTCCTAACATCTATCAGAGTCTCGCCTGTGGCTAAGAATGGTCTACCTAGAATTAATGGAATATTTTTATCCTCGTCCATCTCCAGTATCACAAAATCAGCAGGGATAACGAACTTATCGACTTTAACTAGAACATCCTCGATAACACCTAGGGGGTATTTTAACGATCTATCAGCTAATTGAATACTCATCCTAGTGGGTCGTGGTTCACCTAATCCTAAGCGCTTAAACATGGAGTACGTCATCAAATTTATACTAGCGCCTAGATCAGCTAAAGCATGCTCGACTACTAAATCGCCTATCAGACAGGGAATAGTAAAACTCCCTGGGTCCTTGAGCTTTTCCGGTATCTTGCTCTGGAGTATCGCCGAGCACTCTCCTCGTAGGTGTACCATGGAGACATGTTCGAGCTTCCGTCGGTTCGTCAGTAAGTCCTTCAGAAACTTTGCGAAACTGGGCATCTGCGTAATAGCTTCAACGAATGGTATGTTAATCTGTAGTTCTTTGCACATACCCATAAATCTGCTAAATAGTGCCTCGTCTTTGTCCTTCTTCAATCGTTCTGGATAGGGAACCTTCGGCTGGTACGGCCTCACTAGTGGTCGCGCATTCTCTTCCACCTTTTCTTTTTCAGGTGCGACCTTCTCTTTTTCGGGTTCAACCTTCTCTTTTTCAGGTGCAGCTCCCCTCAACCGAGCTGGGTATGGGATCTTTGGTTGATACGGCTTCACTAATGGTCGCATCTTTCCCTCGTCATCCTTGACCTTCTCGACTCCGTCGCCCTTGCTTTTCTCCACTTCTGGCTCATCGTGGCCCTCGAAATCGACTTTCTCCTTTAAATTCTGCTTGGCGGGAGCTTCTTGTAATCCTCTCCCGCTCCTCAGGGTTATCGCACTGCAATACTCCTTGGGATTTGTCTCGGTGTAGCTTGGGAGTGATCCTTGATTTCGGCCCGCCATTTGCTTTGCTAATTGCCCCACTTGCTGCTCCAACCTCTTGATCGAGGCGTCTGTATTCTGAGCACGGATGTCATTCGCCTCCATGTACTCCTCCATCTTCGTCATTCGGCTCTCGTGGGCTGCGGCGGTACTGCTGAAATTCATGAGAAGTGCCTTCATCATGTCCTTCATCTCCCTCATGTCGTTGGATCCTCCTACGGGCGCGTTCTGGTACTGTCGTGGTGGCCCATTTTGGAATCCGGACGGTCGGGGCTGAAATCCTGACGGTCCTTGGCCTTGATGGTTCTGATTCCCGCATGCCAGGTTTGGATGTGCCCCTGGCTGGAAACTTCGCTGGCCGCCTTGGTAATTTCCCACATAATCTACGTGTTCCAGCGGCTGCCCAAGTTGGCAATCTGAGGTCTCGTGGGCTGCGCCGCAAATTCCGCATAATGGTACGTAAGACGTGTGATGTGTCGGTGTGGTGGTGGTCACGGCGTTCACGGGCTGAGTCTGCCCGGACTTGGGAAGCAATGCACCAATCACCGTCTGCAGCTGAGAGTTCGTCGAGGCGAGTTGTTGCTGGAGCGCCTCAATCTTAGCGTTAGTGGTCGTCTCCTCGCTCACTCCAAATACGCCTGTCGTCTTCATCCTGGTATTGCCCCTCATGAAACTGTTCCTCGAGTAGTCCTCAATCAAATTCCACGCGTCGGTGGCGTAAAGCTTCATGAGCCCTCCTCCTGCGGCTCCGTCTAACATATGGACCGTCTGATCATTGAGACCCTCGTGGAATCGGTTGATCTGGGCTGCCTTCGACATCCCGTGCTGTGGGCACCTCTTCAGTAGCGCCTTGTAACGCTCCCACACCTCATACAAGTTTTCGGAGTCCTTCTGGTGGAACAGAGAAATCTCCGTCTTCAATCTTAACACCTTTGTGAGTGGGAAGTAGTGGTTGATGAAGGCGGCTCGCATCTCCTCCCAGGTAGTGATCGATCTGGGCGGCAACATATCCAACCAGTCTCTCGCTCTGAACTTGAGCGAGAACGGAAACAGCATCAATTTGATTGCATCGCCTGGGACACCGTTGATCTTGATAATGTCGGTCACTGTCAGAAATGCCTTCAGATGGGAGTAAGGGTCGTCATCTGGGTTGCCCTCAAACTGGGCCGTCTGAAAGATCATCTGAAGCCAAGAGTGCTTCAGCTCGAAGTTGTTGTTCTCGATCGGTGGAATGACAATCGCCGACTCGGTACCGCCTAGCGCGGCATTCTTGAGGAGATCCTGTAGTGATGGCTCCTCCTCGTGGACGGGTACTCTATGGTCCGCCATATCTACTTCTGTATCTGGACTAAAAGAAATTGACTCGTAAAAGAAATAACGAAAATAACAATAACAAGAAGAACAAATAACGCCGACAGTAATAAAGAAAAGAAAAGGAAAACTTCAAATAAAAATGGCTAAATTACCGAACTACGGTGTTCCTAATATCAATTTATTCCCCGGCAACGGCGCCAAAAACTTGATCGACACGTGGTGTGTGAATGGAAAGTGCGACAAGTAATAATTAAAACGAATACCTAATTACTATCACCGACGTGCGATAGGCAGTGGACGTATCGTTTGTAGTGCAGTAAAGTGAGTAAACGAGTATCGAACACAAGGAATAAATCAATTACTAGTAGTGACCTATCGACTCGATATTTAGGCTAAACAAAATACGCAATTTGTTTGACGACTTATCCTAACAGATCGTTCCTAAATCAACTAGAGATTCAAATAGCACGCTTAGAACTGATACGAAGCTTCAGATAATAAAGAAGTGCTCGGGATTCGAATCCCGCTAGGTGTTATCGACTAAGACAATAAAATCGTTCCTACGTGATCTTGACTAAATCGCAGTAATTTCCTACCCGCTCGCGAATTTGCTGTCGCCCTAAACGCTCGCGGGGATCTAAAATTCAATAATTACTAACGGCGAGGATCGAGTATTTGCTTTCGCCTTATACTCGAATCCTATCTTCTATGAACGGCCTAAACGTTGTTTAGCTGTCGCCCTAAACGTTTTTCCACACGATCACTTTAACACATAGACATATTAAAGCGACGAAACATATTCATAGAACGATAAATAGTCAAAACACAAAATCACGATAATATACGTCTTAAGTACGACTAATCCTAGCGTTCATCTAATCCCAAACACAAACGGGATTTAGCTACGCATAATTGACGAGAGAACAACGAGAGAATTAGAGAACAGAGAAGGAAGACTCATGATTCTTGAATACTGGCGAATTATCGGCGCTTGCTTGATGAATCTTCGTTCTCTGATCAATTGGGCGTGATTTCTTCGTCGCTTCGTCTCTTGCGCTCCGGGATGTAATTCTGTGTTCTTTTCGCCCTAAATTCGTCCCTAGATGGTTTGGATTTGATCTCTGGTGAGTTGTGCCCTTTCTGGGTATTGGGCTTTTTATAGTGAAATTCGACACTGTCACGGCCTGGGACAAGACAGGTCACGGCCGTGACACTCTCTGGGTCGAATTTGGGCTCACTGCCGCTCATCACGGCCTGGTGCAGCAGTGTCACGGCCGTGACCCCCTCAACAGCTTTGCGGCAGTTTCGTATTTCTCTTGGATGGAGGGGTAAACGATGTCCGATTGACCTGAAATTTTAACCATAGATAGAAGACTCGCCAATCTCCATTTTGACCAAAGGGATTCTCAATCCAAGATCTGGATTGAGAGATGTGAATTTTCTAATATTGCTTCTCCTATGGGTCACGGCCTGGTGCAATAAGTGTCACGGCCGTGACCATCTTCATTCCAACTCTCTGCCCAACGTCACGGCCTAGTGCACTATGTGTCACGGCCGTGACACATGCCTGTTTCCGTCGTTTTTGCTCCGTTTTGCCTCGTTTTCGCTCCGTTCCGCCCGAAACTCGTCCAAAGCTCCTTCAATAACAAAATGAGTGTAAATGTAACGAATAAACACATAATTGATTGCTAAGCTCTTATTATATCCCAATTAAATACTACGATAAACACATTGAAATGCGTTTATCAAACCTCCCCACACTTAAGCATTTGCTTGTCCTCAAGTAAATGGGAAATCAGATAAGACATCAAATTAGGATAACGGCACGATTGTTCGCAATTTATCATCAAAGCTAGAAAGCACAAATGGAATCAAGCAAACAATCACGGACATTACACTAATGACTTGCACTTGTTGACCTAAACTTCCTTCACTGCTAATCGAGACTCATACCTCGCAGGGATTCGCTCAAATCACTCAGTGTATAGGTTAACATATAGTGAATCACTCAAATCGTGCACTAGTCTCACCCCTACCATAAACTTGCAAGCTAGTCGCATCTCTACTATTTAAAGTGGCAAGCATAAATTTGAGGGTCTTTTCGGGGGAAAACGGGTCGAGTAATCATGAAGTGACAAGTATGTATAATGAACACGTAATCGTATAGCTAGAACACGTAAGCGAAAAGTATCAAAGAACATAGCATGATCAAACTAACAGTCACATGCTCCAACATATACTCAACGTTCTCGCTCTGAAATCCTAGACTTTTCTGCCCGACCCTCTCAACTCAGTTCCCTTTCATTTTCTGCCCTTTCACCTTAATTACGCTCTAATTTTATGCACTGCCCTTATTCCCTAAACATCAAGGTTTGGCTTTTGTCGCAAAGAATACATCGTCACAGCGCCGTGTACCTAGGGATACTTATTACCAAAACCTATATCTTGCAAAAAGTTTATGGGCAGGCTAATATAAGGGATCGGGTCACTTCAGGAAACGGTCAAATAAGGGACGAGTCATTTCACGAATAGCAGAGAAGAACATCAAATCTACACTGAAACAGTAACTTTCAAGTTCGACTTCTGCTCTATTCTAATCAATTTGGGTTCATATAATCTCTGGAGGCTTATATGGGTCAAGGGCATTTCATATCATATGAGGTAAGCAACGAATAGGCTCAGGCTCAAAGTGGCTAGCTAGTGGGGTTAGTCATGGTGGGGAACTTTGGCTCTGGACTTAATTCCTAATGCCCTCATCATCTTCACACTAACACACCAAAAACAGTTTCAACACGCATCAGACATGCAAGTTCTAGAGAGATGTAGACTAGGCACGTCACACAAGCAAGAAAAATGAGCATAAGCTCGTCAGGCTCAAACTCTCACATGAAACAGGGTTATGTGTACGAATCTCTCAAAACAGTGCTATATCTATTCAGGCAAACATGATTCAATCAGTCATGCATATCCTAATTGCTCACAAGGATTTCATAACATGCAAACCAACTCGAGATAAACGCAAACAATCATGCCTGATTTTAATAATTCATGCCTTTCTAACAAAATTGATAGCTCACGGACACGTCATAAAAAATTTTCACATAAATTCTCAACCTAAATTCCCCTCCCCACACTTAAGTCCGACGTTGTCCTCAACGTAAGAAGGATAAAAGGAAGGGAAAATAAGATTAAAAAGAATGTGACTCCCCTGACAAATGGATGACGTGGTCGTGAAGTATTCGTGATTGAACGCGTGAAGGTCGTGGATCGTGACTCGTGATATCCTGACATAACTAAAAAGAAAATGAAACGTAAAAAGGAACTAGACATAGCTAATAATAATAGTAGATTTCATATGCATCATAGTCATAGGCAAATAAAAGAAAGTACTAGATAGATAAAACCTGGGTTGCCTCCCAAGAAGCGCTTCCTTTACCGTCTTTAGCCGGACGTGCTTTCGTTCGCTTAGGGTGGCTGAAAGTCGAGGTACAACACCTCTTTTCTGCTTAAGTATCCCTCACCTACATCCATGTCTTGGAGTTGTCGCTTTTCGCCGGGCAGTGGTTTCAGCTCTAGTGGCGGTCGTTCCTCGACTGGGCTATTGTTCTTAACTTCTTCATTGTTCTCCTCAACGGCTATAATGGGCTCGTCGTCTTTCTCGCCGCTCAACACCTGTGACAAACCTTGTACAGAAGACGAGAAATCGTACTCACGAACATCCAAGTAGTAGCATCTATTATCGTACTCGCTACTCTTTTCATCGAGTCAGTCATATTAAACGTAACTTTCTCGCCATCTACATTCAAAGTCAATGTTCCGTTCCTAACATCTATCAGAGTCTCGCCTGTGGCTAAGAATGGTCTACCTAGAATTAATGGAATATTTTTATCCTCGTCCATCTCCAGTATCACAAAATCAGCAGGGATAACGAACTTATCGACTTTAACAAGAACATCCTCGATAACACCTAGGGGTATTTTAACGATCTATCAGCTAATTGAATACTCATCCTAGTGGGTCGTGGTTCACCTATCCTAAGCGCTTAAACATGGAGTACGTCATCAAATTTATACTAGCGCCTAGATCAGCTAAAGCATGCTCGACTACTAAATCGCCTATCAGACAGGGAATAGTAAAACTCCCTGGGTCCTTGAGCTTTTTCGGTATCTTGCTCTGGAGTATCGCCGAGCACTGTCCTCGTAGGTGTACCATGGAGACATGTTCGAGCTTCCGTCGGTTCGTCAGTAAGTCCTTCAGAAACTTTGCGAAACTGATCTGCGTAATAGCTTCAACGAATGGTAAGTTAATCTGTAGTTCTTTGCACATACCCATAAATCTGCTAAATAGTGCCTCGTCTTTGTCCTTCTTCAATCGTTCTGGATAGGGAACCTTCGGCTGGTACGGCCTCACTGGTGGTCGCGCATTCTCTTCCGCCTTTTCTTTTTCAGGTGCGACCTTCTCTTTTTCGGGTTCAACCTTCTCTCTTTCAGGTGCAGCTCCCCTCAACCGAGCTGGGTATGGGATCTTTGGTTGATACGGCTTCACTAATGGTCGCATCTTTCCCTCGTCATCCTTGACCTTCTCGACTCCGTCGCCCTTGCTTTTCTCCACTTCTGGCTCATCGTGGCCCTCGAAATCGACTTTCTCCTTTAAATTCTGCTTGGCGGGAGCTTCTTGTAATCCTCTCCCGCTCCTCAGGGTTATCGCACTGCAATACTCCTTGGGATTTGTCTCGGTGTAGCTTGGGAGTGATCCTTGATTTCGGCCCGGCATTTGCTTTGCTAATTGCCCCACTTGCTGCTCCAACCTCTTGATCGAGGCATCTGTATTCTGAGCACGGATGTCATTCGCCTCCATGTACTCCTCCATCTTCGTCATTCGGCTCTCGTGGGCTGCGGCGGTACTGCTGAAATTCATGAGAAGTGCCTTCATCATGTCCTTCATCTCCCTCATGTCGTTGGATCCTCCTACGGGCGTGTTCTGGTACTGTCGTGGTGGCCCATTTTGGAATCCGGACGGTCGGGGCTGAAATCCTGACGGTCCTTGGCCCTGATGGTTCTGATTCCCGTATGCCAGGTTTGGATGTGCCCCAGGCTGGAAACTTCGCTGGCCGCCTTGGTAATTTCCCACATAATCTACGTGTTCCAGCGGCTGCCCAAGTTGGCAATCTGAGGTCTCGTGGGCTGCGCCGCAAATTCCGCATAATGGTACGTAAGACGTGTGCTGTGTCGGTGTGGTGGTGGTCACGGCGTTCACGGGCTGAGTCTGTCCGGACTTGGGAAGCAATGCACCAATCACCGTCTGCAGCTGAGAGTTCGTCGAGGCGAGTTGTTGCTGGAGCGCCTCAATCTTAGCGTTAGTGGTCGTCTCCTCGCTCACTCCAAATACGCCTGTCGTCTTCATCCTGGTATTGCCCCTCATGAAACTGTTCCTCGAGTAGTCCTCAATCAAATTCCACGCGTCGGTGGCGTTAAGCTTCATGAGCCCTCCTCCTGCGGCTCCGTCTAACATATGGACCGTCTGATCATTGAGACCCTCGTGGAATCGGTTGATCTGGGCTGCCTTCGACATCCCGTGCTGTGGGCACCTCTTCAGTAGCGCCTTGTAACGCTCCCACACCTCATACAAGTTTTCGGAGTCCTTCTGGTGGAACAGAGAAATCTCCGTCTTCAATCTTAACACCTTTGTGAGTGGGAAGTAGTGGTTGATGAAGGCGGCTCGCATCTCCTCCCAGGTAGTGATCGATCTGGGCGGCAACATATCCAACCAGTCTCTCGCTCTGAACTTGAGCGAGAACGGAAACAGCATCAATTTGATTGCATCGCCTGGGACACCGTTGATCTTGATAATGTCGGTCACTGTCAGAAATGCCTTCAGATGGGAGTAAGGGTCGTCATCTGGGTTGCCCTCAAACTGGGCCGTCTGAAAGATCATCTGAAGCCAAGAGTGCTTCAGCTCGAAGTTGTTGTTCTCGATCGGTGGAATGACAATCGCCGACTCGGTACCGCCTAGCGCGGCATTCTTGAGGAGATCCTGTAGTGATGGCTCCTCCTCGTGGACGGGTACTCTATGGTCCGCCATATCTACTTCTGTATCTGGACTAAAAGAAATTGACTCGTAAAAGAAATAACGAAAATAACAATAACAAGAAGAACAAATAACGCCGACAGTAATAAAGAAAAGAAAAGGAAAACTTCAAATAAAAATGGCTAAATTACCGAACTACGGTGTTCCTAATATCAATTTATTCCCCGGCAACGGCGCCAAAAACTTGATCGACACGTGGTGTGTGAATGGAAAGTGCGACAAGTAATAATTAAAACGAATACCTAATTACTATCACCGACGTGCGATAGGCAGTGGACGTATCGTTTGTAGTGCAGTAAAGTGAGTAAACGAGTATCGAACACAAGGAATAAATCAATTACTAGTAGTGACCTATCGACTCGATATTTAGGCTAAACAAAATACGCAATTTGTTTGACGACTTATCCTAACAGATCGTTCCTAAATCAACTAGAGATTCAAATAGCACGCTTAGAACTGATACGAAGCTTCAGATAATAAAGAAGTGCTCGGGATTCGAATCCCGCTAGGTGTTATCGACTAAGACAATAAAATCGTTCCTACGTGATCTTGACTAAATCGCAGTAATTTCCTACCCGCTCGCGAATTTGCTGTCGCCCTAAACGCTCGCGGGGATCTAAAATTCAATAATTACTAACGGCGAGGATCGAGTATTTGCTTTCGCCTTATACTCGAATCCTATCTTCTATGAACGGCCTAAACGTTGTTTAGCTGTCGCCCTAAACGTTTTTCCACACGATCACTTTAACACATAGACATATTAAAGCGACGAAACATATTCATAGAACGATAAATAGTCAAAACACAAAATCACGATAATATACGTCTTAAGTACGACTAATCCTAGCGTTCATCTAATCCCAAACACAAACGGGATTTAGCTACGCATAATTGACGAGAGAACAACGAGAGAATTAGAGAACAGAGAAGGAAGACTCATGATTCTTGAATACTGGCGAATTATCGGCGCTTGCTTGATGAATCTTCGTTCTCTGATCAATTGGGCGTGATTTCTTCGTCGCTTCGTCTCTTGCGCTCCGGGATGTAATTCTGTGTTCTTTTCGCCCTAAATTCGTCCCTAGATGGTTTGGATTTGATCTCTGGTGAGTTGTGCCCTTTCTGGGTATTGGGCTTTTTATAGTGAAATTCGACACTGTCACGGCCTGGGACAAGACAGGTCACGGCCGTGACACTCTCTGGGTCGAATTTGGGCTCACTGCCGCTCGTCACGGCCTGGTGCAGCAGTGTCACGGCCGTGACCCCCTCAACAGCTTTGCGGCAGTTTCGTATTTCTCTCGGATGGAGGGGTAAACGATGTCCGATTGACCTGAAATTTTAACCATAGATAGAAGACTCGCCAATATTGATTCTGACCAAAGGGATTCTCAATCCGAGATCTGGATTGAGAGATATGAATTTTCTAATGTTGCTTCTCCTATGGGTCACGGCCTGGTGCAATTAGTGTCACGGTCGTGACCATCTTCATTCCAACTCTCTGCCCAACGTAACGGCCTAGTGCACTATGTGTCACGGCCGTGACACATGCCTGTTTCCGTCGTTTTCGCTCCGTTTTGCCTCGTTTTCACGGTCGATAAATGCACTATCTCCCATCTGGAATCCTCGGTTCATGTGGATCGTCGATGGAGAGATGTAACGACGGGTGACCCTCCAGTACCATGGATAGTAATCTGGAGTGCACTGCGCACCACCAACTATCTCCATCGCACCGACTATCCTCTCGTAGCGAGACACCCACAAGGCTTCGTACTGCTCGTGGAAGGCCCTCCAATCCCTTCCCGCGACGTTACGTGTACTGTGTCGATGAAGATCAACGTCGAGCTGTCTCGGACGTTGCGGGACGGACTGAACCATCCCGAACTGTCGTAGCACGCGGTCGGGATAGTGCCACTCGACCATGTTATAGAAGATGAGAGGACAGGACGACCGAACGCATGCTGGTCGCGAGTCGGCTCTCAACGCCGAAATCTCTGGTGCCTGATCGTCGTAGGGTGCCCAGACGAACTGCTCCCAAGACATGCTATCGATCGACTCACGAATCGCACGCAAATTCGAGTGCGTCGATGTCGTATGATCGAAAAGCGCATTCCATCTGAAATGAAAAAAATATAAATATTCAAATATAAAATATATATAAAAAATAACTACTTTTAGTAAATATAAAATTTTTGGGGACAAAATATTAAATAATTTAGTAAAAACTACGTAAAATATATTAAATAAAATACAGAAAAATATATTAAATATATTAAATATATTAATAAAAATATACTACCTCGCAGCAAGTGGCGGCATGGGCAACTGAATTCCATCTTCTTCGGTGGGCATCATCCGCACTCGCGGACGGATAATAACGGGCTGCACGGGTAATATACGAATCCATGCCCATACCTACACAAAATTTAAATTAGTATGTATACACCTCATACAATTCAATTACACAAACTAACGCACCTGAAGCAACCGTAGAGCTCCACCGATGTTCATCTTCTGACGCTGACACGAAGTACATAGCTCTCTGTACAAGAATGCCAGCACGGCACTGCCCCAACTGTACGTGTGCACGGCGTCTATGTCTTCGAGCAACGGGAGTAAGGTCATGGACGTCGAGCTGCCGCTGGAGTCGGGGAAAAGAACTGATCCCATGAGTAATAGCGCATACGCACGTGCCCGCTGATCGACCTCATAATCTGAGCTGTGCTCATCGATCTCGTTGGCTTCGAGCCAGTCTGCAAATTTCCTCAGCGACACCTTCGTCCCGGTGTACGCCCCCACTGCAGGTCTGTAACCAGTCAACTCCTCCAAGTAATCGAGCCACTGATCCTGCGTCCTGTGCTGGATAACACCACTGACCGAGTGACCGTCAATGGGGAGTCCCCACAGCACACCGACGTCCTCAAGAGTGACGGTGGCCTCACCCACAGGCAAGTGGAACGTATGCGTCTCCTTCCTCCACCTCTCTACGAGGGCCGTGATCAAGTGTGGATCTAACTTCTGAGATCCACAACTATACACGCCGTAGAAGGACATGGCATGCAACCTCTCCAGAACACGACCGTGCAACCGCACCGGTCGTGAAAGCTTACCCCAGACAACGCTCTCCAAACCCCTAACGGTCAAAGGCGTGTCGAGGGCACCATCAGCATTGGATAGTACATCGTTACAACGATGACTATCCTGGAATATCAGAAGTGATCTGTCGATCGGACCGTAATATTCGTACGTATCCATCCTAAATTAGCGTTTTAAAGTCAATATCCCAACAAATAACAATAAACAAACAATTGACTCATTTACTAACAATCGAATCAAATAACCTGGAAATCCCAATTTCAAATTAGGTTTCTAAATTAGGGAAAATTTCTAAATCGAACCAATTATCAAAAATTAACGTGGTAAATCAACATACTAAGCAACCCATAATATCTAGAGCTTAAATTATACCAAAACACAAACATAAACGCAAGTATTCGACGAAATCTAACGAAACATAAAAAACAAGATTTAAACAAATTAGGAGTTTCATACCAAACGAAGCTTAATCGACGAAGATGAGGAATAACGGATCTATCACTGTTGTAAAACGCGCAGCAATCGCCCGAGATTTCGCCGGAGGAATCGAGGGGAGGAGAGGAGGAAGAATGAGGAAGAATGAGGAAGAAAAAGAGGCTGCTCGGCTTTATGCAACGCGTCGTCGCTGCCATTAAGCGCGACGACGCGGCCATTAAACGCGACGCCCAGTCAATTGGGCCAAACTGCGGCCCAATTCAAATTTTACAGAATAGGCCCGCGTTAAGCCCGATTGAGCCCGCGTTAAGCCCGATTAAGCCCTCGTCGCGTCCAATGGATGCGTCGTCGCATCCAATAAACGCGTTTCGCCCGATTTAATAATTTCCTCTCCATTTGCCCTATTTTATTGAATATGGGCTCTAATAGCCCTATTTTAATTAAAAAGCCGTTGTTTAACGTATTAAATCATTGTTTAGTTCGTATCGATGCAGAAAACGCGTTAGATTTAGATCGTCGTGCAAATTCATTTTTATTTTTTATTTTTAAAAAAACTCTCTCTCTCTCTCTCTCTCTCTCTCTCTCTTCAATTATTGTGATTATTTTGTATTATATTTCTTATTGATATTTCGTTACATCATCATCTTCTACCTACTCACGTTTTTTGTTATTAAGTACATCATCACGCGTTTTCAAGAATTAAACAATTCATCCATAGCAAAGAGAAAGAGATACCAGATTACTTTATAAATGAAGAGTCTGAACTTGAAAGAGAACCATTCACTAACACTCAAAACATAACTCTGCTTCGGAAAAAACAGAAAAGGAAAAAAGGAATTAGAAAATGTCCGACCAAGCTGCGACCGAGTTCATCCTCCTCAGCCTCGATCGGCTCTCCAAATTCAACGATCCACCTCTCCCCGAATCCGATCTCAAAGTGGTGAAGCAGTTGGACGACGACGATCGCAAAGTGGTGAAGCAGTTGACCGACGACGTCAGTTACTTGGACGCCTTCCTAAGGTACGCTTCAAAGAAGCAAGTCAACGCCGAGTTACTCGGCCAGATCCGATCCGCCGTGGTGGAAGCCGAGGAAGTCGTCGGCACCTTCGTCACCCAATCAGTGTCGACCAAGGCGAGGAATTGGTTCAGTAAGGTTTACCCGGGGAAGTCTATCAGTCTCGACGAAACCGCCGTGAAAATACAAAAGGTTAGGGAAGACGCCGAAAAGGTCCACGGTGATGCGACCAAGCTTGAGATCGGCGAAGAGGACGACGGATCTGAGAAGCTTGAGGTAGTTGACTCTTACTCGCATTTAATCGATTAAGTGATTTTCCTTCCTTCAAAAAGAAGGAAAATCAGATCTGTTATCTGTCTATCTCACTGTGACCTGGTGGCTAATCATCTACTTTTGCGAAGCGTATGTTTGCTATGCTACTTCATAACTCATCTTGTGGTATTAAGATAATTTGAGGATTGCAAACGAAGTTCGTCGACAGTGATTGATTTGATTGTTGAGCTTTTAATTAACCGTGTTGATGGCGTTCTCAGGTTCCTTCTCTAAGGAAACATGTAGTTGGTTTAGACGAGTCTGCTAGTGAGTTAATTGGGTACCTCAAAGAGAAAACCGAGCATTTTGACGTCATCTCCATCGTCGGCGTGCATGGGATCGGAAAAAACGACTCTAGCCAGGAAAGTCTTTCAAGATCAAAGGATCCAAGACGAATTTCCCATGCGCCTGTGGGCTTCTGTTTCCAGGGTCCCGACGAGGAAAGTCTTGCTCGACGCTCTAAGAGAATTCAAAGTGGAAAGGAGGGACATGCACCGTATGCGAGAGAGCGATCTGGCGAGTTTGACCAGAAACCACCTCCAGGGGAAGAAGTTCCTCATCGTCTTCGACGATGTGAGGACTACAGAAGATTGGACTAAGCTTTCTTATGCTTTCCCGACGCCCAATCTCGGTAAGGTATTGATCACGACTAGCGTCGCTGATGTGGCTCAGTCTGCCAGTCAACATAGATCACCGTTCGAGATGAAACCCTTGAACTCCGAGGAAAGCGTGGAACTCCTAAAATACGAGGCTTTCGGAGAGTCGTCAACATGGGAGCCCGAGATTGAGCGTCTCGGACGATCAGTAGCCGAAAAGTGCAAGGGATCTCCACTCACACTGACGGTCATAGGTGGAGTTGTCGGGAAAGAAGCCTCTTTGTGGACCAAGCTTTCTGACCGTCTCCTCGTCGGCAATGATCAAGGGGACGTAATAATAGAGAAGGTCTTTTCCCTGAGCTACGAAGAGCTTCCTACTCACTTGAGGGAATGCCTTCTCTTCTTCGCGATGTTCCCCGATGGCGTTGGGATCTCCGCGTGGAAGCTGTACCGTATGTGGATTGCAGAAGGGTTCCTCGGCAAGTGGACGAATTCCAGCTGCCCAGAAGCCACCGCGGAGGGCTACTTGTACGAGTTCATCGGCAAAAACTTGGTGAGCCTCGAGAAACAAGGCTTCGACGGCAAAGTCAAAACCATCCGCGTCCATGGACCTATCCTCGACTCGATCAAGAAAAGAGCCGCAGATGAGAACTTCGTCCAAGAGGTGAAAGCATCAGAAGATGAAACTTTACAACCTCCGATCAACGTAGAGAGAGATAACGACTACCTCCGCTTCTGCTTCCACACGAACCTCGACAAGCTGGCCGCCTCGAAGCCCTACGGCCGCCGCGCCCGCTCCGTGGTGTGCACCAACCCTGTGGACATCGTCATTCCCCTCGAGCACATCTCGGGCATCCCGGGCGGCTTCAAGCTCCTCAAGATCTTCGACTTCAAGCCCATCAAGCTGCCCAAACTGCCCGCCCCGCTCTTCGACCTCCTCCACGTCAAGCTCGTCCACCTGTCCTACGACATCTCCACCATTCCCCCGGCCTTCACGAGGTTCCGCAGCTTGGAGACTCTCATCGTCGAGGCGTCACAGCGCGCCCTCGAAATCAGGGCGGAGATATGGAAGATGACCCGTCTGAAGCACCTCAAGACGAACGCCACGGCCACCATACTCCTGCCCGGCGAAGCCAATTCGAGCTCGATGGTAGTGCTGAGAAGGGCCTTTGATGAAATCGCGAAGATCAAGGAGGAGGCCGAGAAGGCCGAGCTGGCCGACAGCAACCTTCAGACGCTTGGCGTGATATCCTCCGAGAGCTGCACGGAGAAGATCCTCAGCACTTTGGGCCGTCTCAGGAGGGCGAGCATTCGTGGTAAGCTTGCGAAGCTACTGAATGGGACGAGCAGAGAGGGCTCGTTCAGCAATTTTTCGAAGCTCGTGAACGTCGAGAAGCTCAAGCTGCAGAACGAGCTGCCCGCCGAGAATCCCGAGTCGGCGTGGCTGACCAGCCTCCCTCAGGCGGACGTTTTTCCACCGCAGCTGAGGGTGCTGACTCTTTCTGACACTTTCCTTCCTTGGAGCGCAATGGAGGTGCTTGCTTCTCTCGAGAAGCTCGAGGTGCTCAAGTTGAAGAAGAGGGCGTTTATGGGGAAAGAGTGGAAAACTGAGGGCGGGTTTCGAGGACTCAAGCACTTGCTCGTCGGGGAGACAGATTTGACCGAGTGGAAGGCCGAGGGCGGTCACTTTCCCGCGCTCGAGCACCTCGAGCTGCAGTTCTGCAGCGAGCTTCTTGAGGTTCCGATTAAGTTGGCTGATGTTGGGAGTTTGAAGGTTTTGAGCTTGAACAGCTGTCGTCAGGAGGCTGTTGAGTCGGCGAGAAAAATCGAAGAGCTGAAGAAGGATGGGGTGTTCGAGCTGACTATTGTCTCCTTAACTTGATGAGAAATGAAAGAATTGCTGGTCCCTCGAAGCATGGACTTGTTCATGTTTCGTGAAGTGGATGTGGGTCGTTTTTACTTGTTTTCCTTTACAGTCGCACATGATTGCTTCTGACAGTTTTTCCGTGTAGGAATAATATGTTGTGTGTATCAGACGAGTCGTCGGTGGAAGATGTGTGTTTCGCTTTCACACGGCGCTCTGTCTTTGTATCGGTTTGTTTGCCTGAATAAGTTGTCTGTTTTTCGTTGCCAATTTCTCTATGTCTGTCTGTCTGTCTGTCTAGTTCTTGATCAGAATCTACGCACCGTTTGATGCTTCTGATTAGATCTCTGTGTAATAACTGATAACTTCCAAATGCTTTGATTATTGTCTATGCGTCTTGTCTTTTTTTTTGGCTTTTGATGAATGAAAGAATGAATGAATATATGCGCCATCCCATGAGATGTGATGTTAGTGTCTACAATACAAATCTTTGTTCTGTTTGTCATTCATTAACACGAATCTAAGAATAAAATGGCTGGAAATTCGAATCATAGAGCATACAAAAAATCGAGGGAAGAAGATCCATTCTAAATGGACGACGGCAATTCTCTGAATTGTCTCTCTAGAGATAGACGTCTTGGTTCTCAAAATAGGTCCGCCGTTGAAGATCAATAAGGATAGTAGAACACTACGCTCGACCAGAGAGATTAGCTGTGAACTAAATAAATGGTAATGGGTAAGAGAAGTTGATTGATAGATGCCAACTTTTGTTTATTCTCGACTCTTCTACGGTTCTACCATGGATTTACAACAACAATCTTCGGCTCTTTCATTAACTCCTAATGCTCCTAATAGGGTTGTAAACGAGGATCGAATCGAATAACACTGTTTTCATTTATATTTATAGCAGGATTCACGTTTCCATTTAAGGAAAAAAAACATATCATCAAGTCATCATATACCATTCACCCGCTACCAAATCCATTATCAATAAATTCCGAGAATAACGATTAGCTGCTTTCAGTATCACTCTTGCAATACCACATCCATCAGATTTTTCCATCTAAAAAAATAAGAACTTAGTTCATTGTCATAATCATGAAAGGATATGGTTCACGGCGTACTAACATAATAAAACTATAGACCGTGTTGAGAATTTCAGTCCCATATCGGAAAATTAATATCACCCGGCTCAGTATATAAATCAAAGAGGCCTCTCCACCTAATACCAATTGGTTTTAGGATGGAACCCCCAATTTCAACATGGTATCAGAGCAATTCTTCCGCTTGCCGCCACCCGATTCATATGTCCACGTGTTAGGCCAGACATTCCACACGTGAGGGGGCGTGTTGAGATTATAAAAGAAGTGGGTTTCGTCCCACATCGACTAATTCAAGCTCTAAAAGCCGCTATATATATAAGAGGCTTTCTCCTCCTATCACCAATTAGTTTTAGGAAGGACCCCTCGATTTCTAACATGGTATTAGAGCGGGTTCGATCTGCGTGTTAATTTCGCATATTTCACTCACCGTCACCCGATTTCATATGTCCACGTGTTAGGCTTTGAATCGTGCCACACGTGAGGGGGCGTGTTGAGAATTTCAGTCCCACATCGGGAAATTAATATCACTCTGCTCAGTATATAAATCAAAGAGGCCTCTCCACCTAATATCAATTGATTTTAGGATGGAACCCTCAATTTCAACAGACCGTTGACCATTTCATAAAATACAAATGGTTCAAGATGGGAAGTGCATCCTTTAAGTTTGATGGCGTCAACCAACATTTTTTGTCGAAATGATAGCTTACAATTAATTATAGAAACGAGTACAATCGGACTAAGTATCCCATAGAGCATTCTCGAGATACCACTAGTACCTGTAGGGAAAGACACCTACAAAGGACAAGACACTCGTCCGAAAGTAGATAAAGATAACACACATGGATACGAACAACGACATCAACTTTTCAAAATCACAACAATAAGGACTAACATATTAAAATTCGAGTCTAAAACTCCTGTGGCTATTAAACTACAATTCAAACCTTGGAACAGAAAAAAAAAATCAATTTCCTCTGTCTTGACTACGAAAAGCTCGTCATATTTGGAAAGTACCTCCAACAATGGGAGGAAGACAACTCCTACCAGAGGAGAGTAGAATCCCATTTTGGGAGACAAACGAACCAACAAGACATGAAAAATGGAAAGCCAACACCCAAGAGAAACAGACTCACAATGAGTCAATCCAAAACAAACAAAAGAAACAAAAAAGCAAACGACAAATGAAAACGAAACAAAGCGAGCAAACTCATCCAACGAGCAAAACACCAGAACAGAATGAGAAAAGCGAAACACACACACAAAAAGACAGGACAAAATAAACTACAACTAAAACGGGATTGAAATCACTTTCCGGTGAGTAGCAATAAAGCCACGGAGAACAATACACGACTAAACAATGAACGGTGCTGGGCCGGACTGGCCCGGATTGTCGACTGTGGGGCAGATGCGCTAGAGCGGTTGACTAGTGGGCGGTTTGGTTGGTGCAAGAGGGCTAGAGCAGTAGCAAACGGGTTTTAGAGGTAGAGCACACAAGATCTGTAGCAAGATTGTAGGTTGTTGCAAAATGGACAGTGAAACGATATTGGAAATGACTGTGAGGATAAATGGAACACAGAAATACGTGGAAAACCCCTTTTAACTTTGGGTAAAAAACCACGGGCGATGTAGAAATTTATTACTGGGGTAAAAACAGGGGTTACAACCTCTCAATCTATAAAGGAGAAAACACCACTATCTCTCTTTAGAGTCGGAGCAGATACCGAACAAACCCTCTATTTTTCCTCTATTTCTTACTCTCTCTTATGCTTTAATTATGGTGTGGGATGCTTTATAAGGAATCGAGCGAAGCCTTTATATAGGCAAAGCTCTTCCCTAATAAGCTCTTCCCACCAATTCTAGAATTTTTTACTTTTAGAATTCGATGGTGAGAACTTCAGACGTGCTGCTTGCTCACAATATACAATGCTCGCAGAATGGCAGCGTCACAGTCGTGAGACCAGGAAGTAGATTCGTTTGCGCAAGAATTTTTATGCCTTGTTCAGACATATGACAAAGTTTCTTGTGCCAAGTCATCGTGGACTTGTCACTTGAACTTGTTGTAGCAACAGATGCTTGCCCTACTTGCAGAGTCTCTCCCTTTAGCGTGTATAGATTTGCAGCTATCTTTTCTCCCTTCATCACCGACAGTGCTCCTTTGGAGACCTTCATGATTTATTCTCCAATCAATTTTGAAACCAAGATCATCAAGTTGTCCCAAGGACAACATATTTTTCTTCAAGCCCTCCAGATGTCGCACGGCATGGATGGTAGTGCCGTCGTACATCTTTATTTGGATCGTACCCAACCCGACAATCTTCAGTGCTTGGTCATTGTAGATGTAGACATATCCTCCAAAGGTTGGCTCGTATTGATGAAATCATTCTTTTCGAGAAGTCATGTGGAAAGTAGCTGCTGAGTCAATGAGCCACACATCGTTGAATCTTCCCTTTTCACCAATAGTGGTTGCGGCTTCACACACCAAGACAATTCGATCGTCGGTAGTGTTGGCATCATTTCCTTGGGCATTGGGATTTTTATTTAGAGCCCAACAATCTTTCTTCAGATGACCGTTCTTGCCACAGTGGTAACATTTTATAGCCTTCCTATTTTTGCTAACAAAGTTTTGCCGCTTTTGACTCCCACTTGGACCAGACTCTCCAGGTCTTGCCCGTTTGCGGCTCATGTTTGGACCACGTGCTCCTGATATTGCCCTTGTCACAGTCAACGCCTCTGCTGTTGGGACATTATCAACTTGTCTTCTTTGTTATTGCGCCGACTTTCTTCTTTGAGATCCGCAGCTGCAATATTATCGAAGATAAGTTTTCCCGCAGCTTGGTTGTTGCTCAGGTTGATGACAAGTTGATCGTAGGAGTCTGGCAGGCTTTGTAGTAGAAGCTCAGCACGTTCACTTGGATCTATTTTGTAGTCCAACACTTTAAGTTGAGAAAACAGAGTGTTCAACTGGTTGATGTGCTCGGTCACTGAAGAAGATTATTCCATTCTTAGATGGTATAATTTTCTTTTCAGGAAAATTTTTGGCTGTGGAGTGACTTGACTTGATACAACTTCTCAAGATGGTCCCAAATTCCTTTCGCACTGATTTTCTCTTCGACGCCTGATAATATGTCATCTGCTAATGTCAGATGAATATTGGCGATGGCCCTCCCGTCTATCTTCTTCCATTTGGAATCACAGGTAATTGTTGTTGGTCTACCAGTGATTGCCTCCAGACAATTTTCTTTGCGTAAAATTGCCTTAATCCTCATTTCCACAGCGAGTGGTTTCTCCCGTTGAATTTCTCAATTTCATTTTTAGCTGCCATTTTTTTTCTCTCTCCCCCAGACACTTTAACGGATGAATAATAATAATCTAACAAACTTTCTGACGTGGAGGATCCAATATTATTGACAACCACAGAGCATACGGTAAGTAGATTTTATAGACACCCAACCAAAACTCTGATACCACTTGTTGCGAAATGGATAGTGAAACGATATTGGAAATGACTGTGAGGATAAATGGAACACATGAATTACGTGGAAAACCCCTTTTTAACTTGGGGTAAAAAACCACGGGCGAGGTAGAAATTTATTACTGGGGTTACAACCTCTCAATCTATAAAGGAGAAAACACCATTATCTCTCTTTACAGTCGGAGCAGATACCGAACAAACCCTTTATTTTTCCTGTATTTCTTACTCTCTCTTATACTTTTAATTATGGTGTGGGATGCTTTATAAGGAATCGAGCGAAACCTTTATATAGGCAAAGCTCTTCCCTAATAAGCAATATAATATTAATATAATTAAATAATAATATTATTAAAATATTATATCTAGAACCTTCACGCGGTCTTCACACGGCTCTGACATAGGTTTCGTTTCGGTGGGTTTGGGTGTTTCGTCGAACAGGTGGTGTACGTCGTGCAGATCTTCGCACTTCCGGGTAGTGAGCTGATAAAAGCTCAATGAAGGCAGAACGTTTCCAAGACTGATTGAGCAAGGAGTTGATAGGGTTGGACTATTTGGAAATATCTTGTAGTTGTGATTAGTATCAGTTGCACATATGATTGATGTTTAACGTGGTTTTAACTGCGTCAACCAATATTTCGCAAGTCAAAATCCAACAAGTAGGATAGTGACATGATTAACCTTTTTACAAGAATTCCCAAATGACGTATAATATCAAATCTTACTATGACAGATTATTGATCCGCTCACTATCTTTAACCCTTCAATAATCTATTTAATCTCAGAAAGACTGTCTTAAATAGATTTAAAATGTATGCGGTACACCATACATGGATGATGGAACAACTTACCATCCATGACAGTTCACGACTCTTGGTGAAACTTTCTTTCGCAATTCAAACAAAGGAATCATTGTTCGAAGCATAACCCAATGAAATGGTAAAGACTTTTTGTTCTAATTCTAGTCTTTCATAAGCCTATTAATGATATCACCACCTAACGTACTCAATTTAAATTGAAAATAATATTTTTGTATATATGTCTATTATATATAGAGGTTTGCTATGGTGCTCACCTACCGTGAGCAACCACCGTGAGCACCATAAGCAAATCTCTCAATTTTTTGCTTTCTTTTGATTCCCAACACCGCCAACACATCCGTAGATCCTCTCATATCCGTTGCTAACATAAATCACTATCAACAACACGTTAATATATATTCTTTACTCAAAGTGACAACCGCAAAATGGATCCTTAGCTTCATGCCTCTCCCATCGCCATAGCTTATATGAGGCCAGTGAGGCGGTAGCCTCGGACCCAACTTCGGAGGGGGACAAAAATATATAATATATTGTAAAAAAAGAATATTATAGTTAAGTTAGAAAAAAAACACAATAGATCTTTAAAATTGCTGGAAACATTAGGTGAATAAGTGGTAGATGGCCATGGGTCTTGATGTAACCGAAGCAAGCCCAAATCTTGCATCAAATTCAGCCCAAACAAAACACATTAAAGCTTTTATTTAGAAAAAAGGAAAACGTGCTTTCTTCTTCGTGGTGATACTGATACAATATAAAAATTCTCAAAGAGCTTCGGTTAGGTTACAAAGGGTGTCGTTTTTCATCTGATAAAATCGTTACCTATTTTCTTCGGGGACTAATCAATGATCTTTTAGGTATATTTATGCTGTTCCTTATTTTGATAATTGATTTGTTTGGCGGCAAGCGCAATTTTTTTCTATTTACTTTTTCGAAAAAGACTTTCCAATATCCATGGGTGTAATACGATCTAGCAAACCAAAATTCTTCTAGGTTATGATTTTGCAATTCCCGATCTGAGTTTACTTCATTTACTATAGTAGTTAATTCATGAAGCATTTGTATTAATTGTATTGTGTGACAAGTTTCTGACCTTTTTATTGTTAGATATGAGAAACAAAAGTAATAAATGTCTACTACATCGGGTTCGGGATAAGAAAAGAAAGGCGGAAGCATTATTCTTAGAAGTCTTACTATTTTTAACGAGTCAGCAAAGTGTCCCTAACACGTAAGAAATTTGTTGCACCTTGAACTTTCAAATTTCAGCGGACAGTGAAATCTTATTAACTTCTCAATATCAGTTGTAACTTCTTCTTTAACTCATAGACATTAGTGGCATCATTCTTTGATGTGGTTCGGTATATCTTTTGGAACAATGTAAAATTAACTTTTTTTGTGGGAATTTTAACATTATATATATACTAAGCAGATTGATGAAATCAAAACCACACCAAATACACAACGTGCTCTCTATAATCTACCATGCTATTCAATTCACCATAAACTCCTACTTGCACTAACTTGTAAAGTATATCGTTTGAATAAAGTTCATATAGACGTATAGCAATAACATTATAAGCATCTTCAACAATTTGATGCAGTGGAAGTTTTGACAGCCGTGACACTGTCGGGCAGCCTATGGCTCGCCCACTGCCGGTCGTCACGGCCATGTGTAAGACGTTCATGGCTGTGACGCTTTTGACAGCATTGCGGCAATTTCGTATTTCTCTTAGATCGAGGGGTAAACAATGTCCGATTGCCCTGAAATTTTAACAATATGTAACATACTCACCAATTTGATTCTGACCAAAGGGATTCTCAATCCGAGATCTAGATTGGGAGATATGAGTTTTTGAAGCTGCTGCTACGTTGCAGACGGGCTTCACAAACTTGACGAGCCTTGCTCGTTGTTGTGAACCCTAATTACGCTCCTTCTTCGTTTTTGAAATTTACATCCACGTAAATACAGTTTCTAAAACTTGTATTCATTGTTTTATGAATGTCTCTAAGATCGTTAAATTAATTTACATCTCATATTAGTTAGGCACTATCATAGTGATCGTTTTTAAGCCCGACACTCTTGGTTCGTCTCAACCAGGCAAGGGAGGAATACAAGATTTCGGTAAGTTCCTAGCCAATCCCACGGTACCGAATAGATCTCGTGTTGAATATGACCTTTGATCTACGAACCGACTTTATGACCCTTCACAAATGTCCCAGTCGAGTGAGAGTCATGGTTACGTCAAACTCACTAGACTCGACTCTATGAAGAATTCATGACCAGTGAAATTACTAAACTGCCCTCACATCCTACGTAAGTCAGTTTATAGCTTCGGCCGAAGATTTTGTAATTTTTCGTCCCCGAATAGGCATAGGACACATATCTCGGTTACTAACGAGACAGTGAATCCCTCACGATAGTCTAAGCATGGCAGTTACCCTTCGTTGTCAAGACTAGTTGTCTCCGCCAACCCATGGTCGTCTTCGAACAAGGCGGCCTAGAAAACTAGTGACAAGTCCAGACCCCGAAGTCAACTCCGTCAAAGACCCTTCTTCGGTCTTAGGCCCACGCAGTCTACTATAGTCAATCGATCGATCATTGACGCTACCCAGAGTAATGATAAGGCCCATGTGGTCGTCGATTGCGAGTCATGTCCAAGTACAAGTTAATCCCCTGATTCAACTTATACCAATGTTATGACCTCCCGCTTCCCAAGCGAATGGTTGGCACAACCATATAAGAGTCGTCAACAAATAAGTCATGACCGACACTCAGTAACCCTAATGAGGTCTAAGACTTATGAACTAATTTAATATCGGAGGATAAAGCTCACCGCTGCTCCTCTCTCATCCCATGAGAATCAATGACTAAACTCACGATATATGGGATTTATTTATTTACCATCTCACCGCATGCCTAGTAAGAACTGATAGGTAAATAAATAATATGCCTTTTAAGGAATGAGTAATAAAATACAAATTCCAATAATATGTATAAGAACACATTATTCAAATATAGAGCAAATAATACATTGAATATTAAATACATGCCCTATTATTTACATCCTCGAATGGCATGCCAAGGGTACATCCCCAACAATATCCAACTTGCACTCAATGTCATGCACTATGATATCGTAACCCCATTTTATGGAGGTGACGATCAAGCACTGCTTGTGAAAGAGGCTTGATGAACGGGTCCGCCACATTATCCGCGTTGGCTATTTTCTACACAGTTATGTAGCCATTCTCAACGAACTCACACAGCACGTTGTATTTTCTTTCTATGTGTTTGGACTTTGAATTAGACCTAGGTTCCTTGGCTTGTGCTATTACCCCTCCATTGTCGCACCATAATGGTAGCGGGCGGTCCACTATGCCTGGAACAACTTGGAATTCTTCTAAGAACTTCATCATCCAAACACCTTCCTTTGCCACCTCAGAGGCCGCAATATACTCTGCCTCAGTGGTGGAATCGACAGTAGCGCTTTTCTTAGAACTTTTCCAAGACACCCACCATTGAGCGTATAGACGAAACCAGAAGTGGATTTCGGTCATCCACGTCCGACTGGAAATCCGAATCTGTATAACCGTCCACCTATAATTCTCCGCTTCCGTAAATAAGTATCGTATCTTTAGTCCGTCTAAGGTACTTGAAGATATTCTTTACTGCATTCTAATGTTCCTTACCAGGATTAGACTGGTACCGACTTACTATGCTCAAAGCATGCACCATGTCAGGCCGCTTACATAGTACTGCATACATAAGGCTACCTATTGCTGATGCATAAGGGATTTCACTCATTTCCTTCCTTGCTTCCTCACTTTGAGGACACATGGATTTCGAGAGATGAATCCCATGTCGCATTGGCAAGAACCCTTTCTTAGATTCATCCATTCGAAACCACTTCAGGATCTTTTCTAAGTAAAGGGCCTCAGATAGACTATCATTTGATTCGCTCGATCTCTAAAAAGGTGATTTCCAAGAATATAGGTTGCTTCTCGCAGGTCTTTCATGGAGAACTCGGTTGAAAGCCAAGCTTTCACCTCCGAGAGCATCCCGATATCATTTCCTGTCAAAAGGATATCATCCACATATACTACGAGGAACGATATCTTACTCCCATTGACCTTCTTGTAAACGCAAGGCTCATCTTCATTCTTTACGAATTCGTAGTTCCTAACTACTTCATCAAACGAAGATTCCAGCTTCTAGACGTATTAAGCTTGCACACCTTGTGAGCATCTGCTTGCGATATAAAACCCTTGGAAAGCGGTTTTCACATCCATCTGCCAGATCTCGTAATTATAGTATGCTGCTATGGCAAGCAGAACGCGGGTAGACTTAATCATTGCAACATGTGAAAAGGTTTCCTCATAATCGATGCCCTCTTTTTTATTATACCCTTTTGCTACTAGCCTAGCTTTGTAGGTTTGAACCTGTCCATCAGATCCAATCTTTCTCTTGTAGATCCATTTACACCCTATAGGTCTAAAACCTTAGGGCAGGTCTACTAGAGTCTAGACTTGGTTAGTGTGCATCGAGTCCATCTCTGCTTTCATAGCTTCGACCCATTTCTTAGAGTCAACATCCATCATTGCCTGGTCAAAAGTAGCATGGTCGTCACCAATGATCCCCTCCGTCGCAGCACCCCCGTGCTCGACGTGTACCATATCGTATCTCTCAGGTATTCGAGGTACTCTACCCGACCTGCACAATTCTGGGCGCGTCTTGGACTGCTCATCTGTGCCTCAGGCACTGATATCTCTGGAGGCGTTTCACTAACTCTTCAAGAGTCATTTCTCTGCCAGCTCCACCTTCTCGAACGAACTGTTCCTCGAGAAAGTGAGCATGAATGGTTACAACGATCCTCTGATCATCCTGGAAGTAAAAATAATATCCCATGCTATCATCGGGATATCCGACGAAACGTCCTTTCGTGGACCTAGATTCGAGTTTGTCTGCAATTAGCTTTTTCACATAGGCGAGACAACCCCAAACCCTCAAGTGATTTATGCTGGGTTTCTTACCATTCTAAATTTCGTAAGGTACCTTATCAACAGACTTCGAAGGAGTTATGTTCAAAACATAAACAGCAGTTTGCAAAGCATATCCCCACAATGATATGGGGAGATCCGTATAGCTTAGCATGGATCAAACTTCATCTAATAATGTGTGATTTCTGCGTTCAGCAACACCATTCAGCTGCGGTGTTCCGGACGGTGTAAACTGTGAAATGATTCCATTTTCTTTCAAGAAATCGTCAAACTCGAGACTCATATATTCGCCGTCTCGATCTGACCGTACGACTTTAATTTGTCTTCCAGTTTGATTTTCCACCAAAGTCTTGAATTCCTTGAACTTTCCAAGCGTTTCGGACTTGTGCTTCAACAGCCAAGCCCTAGCGAGAGTGATCATCTATGAAAGTCACAAAATAGTGGAAATTACCTCGGGCCGCAACACTAAATGGTCCACAAACATCTGTATCAAAGGAGTCAAAAAACTTAGATTGGCTGATTTGCTAAAAGTCCCTGTAAAGGGATAACTTAGTCATTTTCAAAACTCGCACGTTGGATAGGAATCTGATTCCATCGGCTTAATAATGTCGTGTTTCTCCAACTCTTGAATCTTTCGAACTCCGGCTTGACCTAGTCTAAGATGCGACAAATACATTTTATTTAACTCTAAATTAAATTTGTCGGTAACTACATTCGCATGTTCAATATAAACCATTTATTAAGGTTGCGTTTCCAACTCATTTATTTCCAAAATAAATCCAAATATTATTATTGAATCGAAATTCATAACCATTCTTACTCAAAGCAGGAATAGAAATAATATTTTTCAGCACATTGGGCAATACAAGTACATCAGATAGATATAAACATGTCTAGAACTTAATACAAGAGTCTCCGATTCAACATGAGTAGCAGGCACACAATGTCCGCTACCAACGTTGATCAAGACTTCTCATTCCGTCAGCTTCCTACTTTGTTCCAGACCCTGGTTCAAAACACAAATGTGAGCACTAGTTCCCGAGTCAAGAATCCACGAAGTGGAAAATGCAGTAAATGAACAGAAGTTTCTGAAACTTTACCTGAAGCCCCAGAAGCTCGAAGCTTGGGGTAGTCCCTTTTCCAATGGCCCAGCTCTTGGCAGTGAAGGCACCGATCAGTCGCCTTCGTAACTTAGGCACGTTCATTTTTGCCTTGCCCTTTTTCTTGATCCCTCCTTTTGGCTTATTGGGCTTGGGCTTGTTCGACTTAGAAGACCTTGTAGTCGCAACGAGCGCAACCTCTTTAACCTTTCCTTTCTTTAGCTCACGCCGAGTCTGAACCAGTGTGTTCATTAGTTCAGGAAGCTAAAATCGCCTATCGCTCAGATGATAGTATATAATAAACTGAGCAAATGAAGCTGGGAGTGAGTGAAGGATCAGGTCAATCTGAAGCTCATTGTGAATGGGACAACCGAGAGAACCCAGTTCCTCGATGTACCCAATGAGCTTACGCACATGTGCCCTCAGACATCTTGCTATGAAAGAGGTTGTCAGCAGCACGGTATCGAGACGATCTCCACTGCTCACCGTACAACTCTTTCATGAATCAATATCTCGCGCATTTGCATATCCTCATGCTGACGCTGCATATCATTGTTCATCATAGCTAACATATAAGCCTTGACACGGGCACTATCAGCCATCCATTTGGCATAATATTCCCTGTCAGTATCACTCGCACCCTCTTGGGGTTCGAGTGGTATGGGTCCCTCAAGGACATAATCTAGGCGTTCTAGAGTGAGGATTATCCTCAATTTACGGAGCCAGTCCGTTAGCTTTGGACCCTCCAACCGATTTTGCGTGATGAATAAATTGAATGGTGACGTCATTTTGTATACAAACAAGAAAGAAAACAATCTGCAGAAAATAAAGCATTGAAGGGGTCAACTTATTAGTCTACAAGCACAAAAAAGGACTTTAACAATTTGGCTTGGCTCCCACTATTTTTCTCAAAACCATTCTACCGATAGAGATTTCGTGGAGTTGATTTCCCCGCTCTGCAGAAGTGAGCCTCAACCTAACAGTTTGTTGGCCCAGTACTCGGACGGCGCCGCGTCCCACACGAACCCATAGATGAACCCGTGTCCCACACGAGTCCTTCTCATGAGTGTTTCAACAATTTTGTTTCCGATCAGGAACCCTCACCCTAACAGGAATAATTGGGAAATAACCGTCTAAGGTAACCTATCAACGTCTGGCTTAATCCTAACATTTAGAAATTCCCGCCTGTAGGATAACTCTTTATAAGGCGTGAATATGTTTCAAAGAGCGGCGTTTAGACAGTCCCCCAAAATATCCACGTCCAGAGTAAAATGTTTGGCGCCGATAACTCAAAACAAACCACACATACACCCAAGTCGTTTCAATAATGAGCTTGACTTTATTGTCTGAACGCAGCCGGACCAACTACGACAAGAGCGAGATGATTGGCGTCGATGACTCGGAACAAACCGCACACGACACTCAAGCCGCAATGGTTTCGGGCTTGATAGAAGTCATGAACCCCGTCCCTTTATTGTCCAACCGGGAGAATACGTCTCACACACATTTAAGCACTTAACATGCACGTAACGTCAAACAAACATGCAAGTTTTCGCAGTAAACCTAGTTTGCCTATAAGACCATCTGCATGGACTATTTCCACTCTGCAACAATAATTTTTAAATTACATCTCTTCTCTTCGGCTTCACACTATGTTCTCGAACGACATCCAAGTCCTTCGAACTGCCTTCTCGTGGACCCGTTCGTACTCGTACGGCCATCGTACTTAAACCTAATTTTATAAAAATTTATTAAAGTACAAAACAAGGTATCAGCTGTCCCAGATAACCCATATAATAACGAAAACACAAACCGGGTGGGGGAGGCTTGTCACCCTTAACATATCACCCGAAAATAGAGCTTAAGTCCACGCCGACGTCTTAATACATATCATACATACATGCATACAATATAAACATGTTCACAACAACAAATTGCTCAAAGAAACCGAATCGAAATTTGGGTTAATCCTAGACTTACGGGCCCAATAGGGTTTTTAATTGGGCCTAAACTTGTCAAGCCCGCCATACTAAATTTTGGGCATTACCATTTAGATCCATCATGATTAGAATTGGACCAACACCCTTGTTAGCCCATCGAGAAATACAAAACAACCTGGAACTCAAATACAGTGCCATTGGCCCTCGCCTCTACTTAATCGGAGTCAGACTTTGCCGTCACCGGAGTTCATACCCGGATCGGTTGAACGTCACAACCCCGATAAAGTAAATACGTAATATAACACACGACTAGAGACAACAGTTCATTTTTTAGCTTTTGGCGAGTCCCTGAAACTCGAATCTGAAGTCATTGACATCAAGGCTTCGCCCCGATCCAACGATCCTCACTATTCTTGTAATCGGGGTCGCTGAAAATCTTCAACCATATAAAGATTTACCATGACGAGGCGACCTTCGACCAAGCGAGCACTCGGTTTGCAAACTCGAACTAAGTACAACTTATGCTATGACGCTCGAGTGACTTAGTGAGTTGCACAGCCGAGTTCGTTTCGGACTCGTTTATGCCATTTCTTAGAACCGAACGTGGCTCTGATACCACTGTTGGGAAATCCCGAGTTACCCGAGGCTTCGCCCCGAATGCAGCGGAATTTAAAATTTTTTCCCGGGTTTCCCTTACGGATTCCCTAGGATATTCAGTTAAATAAAAAAACTGCACGTACGACACGTATAAAGGAATAAGGATCTTACCCTCGTCACGAAGATCCTTAGCTCCCGTAGCTCACGAACTATGCCGAAGAGAGTCCGACCCTGTCACGTGCCGCAGACTTCACCTTCCCAAGGATGGCTAGAGTAAGTGAAGAATGGTTGTGTGGAGATGAGTATGTGTGTGTGTTATTTCTAAAACTCACAAACGCTTAGGATTTTCCCAAGAACAACCCCAAATGCTCTAGCTTCTCTCTAAAATCTCTAAGATAGTGTGAGAAAGACATTGAATTGTTATGGACGAATTTTCTCCAAGAAATAAAAATAAAAGTCCATTTTTAACTTAGAAAATGACTTTAAGCTCAATCAAATGAGATCATGTCCTACATGACTCATCTTTGCATTATGTCTTTTGAATTATATCATCTGATGACTAGATATTGTCCCATAATAATAACAAAAGAACAACAAATGAAATTGGGTTAGGTTTGGCCAAGAAAATGACATTTTGATGAGCGTTCACGGCCTCGGCCTTGCCTGTCACGCCGTGAATCATCATTGGCCATCTCTGGCAGTTCGTCACGGCCATTGTCACGGCCGTGACTGTAGGCTGGAAGCCTTCACGGCCTCAGCTATAAGTGTCATGGCTGTGACACTGTCGGGCAGCCTATGGCTCGCCCACTGCCGGTTGTCATGGCCACGTGCAAGACGTTCACAGCTGTGACGCTTTTGACAGCATTGTGGCAGTTTCGTATTTCTCTCTGATCGAGAAGTAAACGATGTCCGATTACCCTGAAATTGTAACCATAGATAATAGACATACCAATCTTGATTCTGACAAAAGGGATTCTCAGTCCGAGATCTAGATTGGGAGATATGAATTTTTGAAGCTGATACTACGTTGCCGACGGGCTTCACAAACTTGACGAGCCTTGCTCGTCGTTGTGAACCCTAATTACGCTCCTTCATTTTGAAATTTACGTCCATGTAAATACAGATTCTAAAACTTTTATTCATTGTTTTATTAACATCTCTAAGATCGTTAAATTAATTTACATCTCATATTAGTTAGGCACTATCACAGTGATCATTTTTAAGCCCGACTCTCTTGGTTCGTCTCAACCCGGCAAGGGAGGAATCCAAGAATTCGACAAGCATCTAGCCAATCCCGTGGTACCAAATAGATCCATGTAGAGTACGATCTTCGATCTATGAACCGACTATAGATTATCGTCGTACGTATAGACCCTTCATAAATGTACCGATTGAGTGAGAGTCATGGTTACGTCAAACTCACTAGCCACTCTATGATGACTTCATGACCAGCGAAATTACTAAACTGCCCTCACATCCCACGTAAGTCAGTTTATAGCTTCGGCCGAAGACTTTATAATTTCCCGTCCCCGAATATGCATAGGATACATCTCCCGATTACTAACGAGACAGTGAATCCCTCACGATAGTCTAAGCACGGCAGTTACCCTTTGTTATCAAGACCTCATGTCGCCGTTGACCCATGTTCGTCTTCGAACAAGGTGTCGACCCATGTTCTTCTTCGAACAAGGCGGGCCTAGCAAACTAGTGACAGGTCAGACTCCGAAGTCAACTTCGTCAAAGACCGTTGGATCTAATATCCACGCACACTACTATAGTCAATCGATCGATCATTGACTCTACCCAGAGTAACGATAAGGCCCATGTGATCGTCGATTGCGAGTTGTGTCCAAGTACAGGTTAATCCCCTTATTCAACTTATATCAATGTTACGACATCCCGCTTCCCAAGCGAATGATTGGCACAACCATATAAGAGTCTTCAACAAATAAGTCATGACCGATACTCAGTCACCGTACTGAGGTCTAAGACTTATGGACTAATTTAATATCGGAGGATAATAGATCACCGGTGCCCCTCTCTCATCCCATGAGAATCGATGACTAAACTCACAATATATGGGAATTATTTATTTACCATCTCACCGGGTGCCTAGTAAAAACTGATAGGTAAATAAATAATATGCCTTCTAAGGAATGAGTAATAAAATATAAATTTCAATAATATGTATAAGAACACAATATTCAAATACAGAGCGAATAATACATTGAATATTAAATACATGCCCTATTCTTTACATCCTCGAATGGCATTCCGAGGGTACATCCCCAACACTTACATCCGATGTTAGGCCCAATAATGAAATTTAACATTGTATCTGAGCGAACGATCATAAAAATGGTTCATGAGGTCCGAAAAGCTTGGCGTTCCTCACCCGACTCAAATTATAAAATAAAGCATGTTTGAAAAGTAGTTGGTGTTTCTGTCCGAATTAAGAAAAAATAAAGTGGTTCACATGTGAAGGAGGAGTGTTACGAATTAGAAATCCTAATTGTCTCACATCGGATAATTGAGAAGTTGGTTAGCTTATAAGTTGGTGGGCTACTCCACCTATCACCAATTGGTTTTAAGGATGGAACCCATCAACTTATGCGGACCAACTCTCCTCTTAAATGGGTCGTAGGCCCAGTAATGAAATTTAACATTGTTTGCTAACTCTCTCTATTGCCAATGAATTTTAGAGATGAACCTCACAAGCTTATATGAGATTGGGCTATGATTGAGCTAGGAAAAAATCTCTACGGTTCTGTTTTGTTTAGTATGCTTTGGTGATTCTGATTACATCTGTCTCACAGTCGCTCTTACGTTTCGAACTTGTTTGGCCCGATTTTCCCTATTCAGCTGTTTAGGATAAACTGTCTTAATCGCCCGATTTTACACCCCAATTCAATTGTCTGATTCCTTCCTAAATCACCCGATTTGTTCTAATCGGCTGATTTCGTATGGATTACTCACAGCTGTCCCAGAATCGCCTGAAAATTGACTTTCTACTTACAATTTCAATTTTAATTTCAATTGCCTGTTTCTACATACAATCACCCGATTTTAATCGCCCGATTTGATTCAACTACTCTCAATTGCCCGATTTCAAACTTCAATCTTAAATCGCCTGATTGCATCTTCAATCCGCCTATACTACTCTCAATTGCCCGATTTCATTCCATCGCCCGATTCTGCCAATACATCATTGAGATTGAATTTGTCCGACTGAATGCTTCACTCAATCATTAAATCGTCCGATTATTATCCGAGACAAGATCTCTTTGAAATTTTCCAAGTCCCGTAAACATAAAGTTGTGCGATTTTCTACTGAAAGTTACCCGATTGAAATTTAATCGCCCAACTTTCAACCAAATTACTTTGCTCACATTATATTGATCACTATGGTGCGCGAAATTGACGATGATTTCCCGTCCAAAGACTGGGCTCAGAGACTCCCAATAACGTCCAGCTAGATTTTGGAACACACAATGTCCCGACCCTGTCATCCCAAATATTCTTCAAAACTACCCTCTTAAAAACGGCCTTTTCCATAACCGAACGTGTCCCCGAAGTATACGTGCAACAATTTTGGGCCACATTCCAGAACCCAACTGACAACCCAAAAAACAACCCGCCTCTACGCTCAAATTGGAAACATCATTGCTGTTCTGACCCCGGCAATCATACGTTCCTAACTAAACCTTCCAACCTCATTAAACTACGACAAACATCCTACTTCCGACAATCTGATTGCCGACTTCCTCTTCAAGGGATACAAACAAAACGCCCAAAAATCTATTCATCTTCCCAACTTTTGCGCCAAAGACACACCTCGACCTTGGCGGACGCTGTTCCTAATTATCAACAAGTGCCTTTCACCTAAGCACACTGGGTCAGACCGCTGCAACAGACAAATCATGTTGATCTTCCACGGCATCGTATTCAACAAATTACGATGTCGCCCAACTAATTTGGTCTGACCTTGTTGATCAACTGAGAAGACGGAAGTTCGGCTCCACAAAGGTCCTTCCATACATAAGATGGTTTCCCATCCTTGTTCAACACTTTATCGACCTCCACCCCGAGATCGAAAGTCGTCCCCCGGCCGAAGGTTATGATATTCCCAAGATTGGCAAAATTCAATCAACCAAGACCAAATCAAAATTCGATGAAGAGGGCATGCTATTGGGGGAACACCTTCTACAACTCCTGGACAAAACGGATTTCACCTTTCAAGCCTACCTACGAGAGAATAACCTTGAAGACATCCCCATGGTTCAACCAACCCAATTGAACCTAAGCCCGGGATCAGCAGAACCCACCAACCAAGTTTAGGTCTAGGACCACCCGCATCCCCACAAAGAAAACAAGAGAAAATAAAAAAGGGATGCCAGGAGCAACAAGCAGGAACGACGTACAAAACAAAAGTACGACCGTCTTCCTCTGCCATCTAGTCCACATATAAGTCGGATCGAGCCCATAGGTACAGGGGATGACCTTGTCGTCCCCCGAGTAGAAGTCGCGACATCTGGTCTAATCGCGCAAAGTACCCAAACAAGCCACTCAATCACCTCCCAATAGATGATTGTTTCACATACACACGAGGAGCCACGACAATCATCACCGCCTCACTCGGACCCAGTTGATGTTACTCCAAGCAGTCCTCAGCCTCATACTGCACTTTCTTTGACCATATCGAGTCTAGTGTCCTCACCACCTATATTTGTTTCATTCAATAGGACACAAACACCTTTTAGTGCACCTCTAGATCTTAGTGATCTGGACCGAACGCTCGTCCATGTCCCAGTACTCTCTGGTAGTCTGGGCCAGAGCGGAAGCCCCACAACAGTCAACCTCACCACAGCTGTTGTATTGGGCCATCGATCTGAGTTCGTCTCAGCATCGATGTCAACGATGAGCCTAAGTGGCCACGGTGTCTCAAGCCCTGTGCAAACAGGCGGCACATCAGGACTCTTCTCTAATGTTGTGACGACGGAACGTCTTCGTGACTCCGCCTCATTGTTTTCCCGCTCGTGACGGAAGATCGGCTCAATACTCGACTCACCGAATTCGAAAAAGGCCTTGAAGACTCAATCATGACTCGCGTGAACGATGCAATTGGCACCTCCACTCGCGACAAAGGCAAAGCCCCCGTCCGCGAATAACGTCCTCGATCAGAACCATCCGATGACCCTGACGGAGGCCCATGGAACGTTCCTGTGACGGAACTATGAAGCGGAGGTCCTTCGATGGCTCGAACTTCCGTTCACGTGCCAAGGTGAGGCTCAGACTTCGAATCAACCGTGAGGACCCAGAGGGTGAGGGTCGTCCCGAGGGAGAGAAGCACCCACAGCCTCAACAACAGCAGACTACTCGAACCACCAAAACACCTACACCCTCACGAACCAAAAAATCTACCCGAGCTTGTACCAAAACAACCCAACAAGCCACATCACCAGATACACACCGTCTAAGAAGCCCTCTTATACCTCCCTCATCTCCTACCAATGAGCCTATCCTATCTCTTGAAGAGTTATACAACCCTCACACCACTGTTGAAAGGTACATTTTTAACGAGGATTGGATAACAAAACCAATGGACCCAGCCATAGCTAAGGGCTTAATGGAGAATGCCAGATATTTTCTAATGAAAGCAAATGTGAGCCTGGCCCTTCTCGACGATGATGAGCTCGAGGAAGGTGAAGACTACAAAGCCGAAATTGCAGAACTTCTCGAGCTTCTCAAACACATCGTCGTTGATGACGAGTGCCCTCCCTTGAAGTCGAAGATAAGAGAAGAACTTAATCTGCCGTGGGAGAATGCTAAAGTGGTTGCTCCCTATCAAGAAGAGATACGAATGAGAATCTGGAGGAAAGAAGATAGGATTAAGGAGCTAGATGAGCTGGAACTCAGAGGACTAACCCATCTTACAAGACCAACTGCCATTCGGTACCTGCTCTCTCTCCGTCGAGGACTCATGATGGAAGGGAGAGGAGCTGATGTTGAGACTCTTCGAAGAGAAGAAAAGGAACGAGCCAGAATTAGTGCAATCATCGGAGTACGACGAGCTCGACTCGACTTCTACGAATTCCCCATCTACAAGGTACGGCGAGAAGATGGAACGGACGAAGAACTGACTGAAGGTGATCTCTCCTACATAAGAGGTGAGGACATTGATCAGATGGTGGGAAGCTACAGGCTCCTTGGAACGCTTCAGAATCGAGACCTCAACGTTGGATATGTCGCTATTAAGCGGTTTATGATGCGCCAAGTCAAGTTCAACGCGACCCACGACCTCCAAATGGGAGTGGAAAGCAACATGAAGAGGGTAAACCTCACAAAGCCGTCCTTCGAAGTTCCAGACCCAGGTTTTGGCGAAGGCCACATAATTAATGAAGATGATGATCCATCAGTTGTTTACATTAACTACAAGGGAGAGAAAAGGCTAATGAAGACATCAGAGATTAACAAGTTCAACGACGGTACACTTCTAATCATTCGAAACAAGCTCAGAAGTATTCTCGAGCAGCTAAAAGATGAAGAGCACGTAGTCCAAGCAAAGTACATGAAGCTGATCGAGATCATATCTGAGAGAATATCATTTCGAAGAAGTTTGCGGTCATACAAGCATTTCTTAGGACTTAGAAAATCTCCGTATGTGCTGGTGAGCACCAAGAAAAGGAGACCCAGAAGACATCAACAAGAGGACGAGGACACTAAGGGGGAGATTGTAAGGAATTAATTATAGTGTCCTCTATTTATTTGTGTCTTGGTTAATATTTAGATATTAATGTGTTGTAGGTTGGGGAGACAACTTGTATTGAGTAGAAGTTTTGGACGTGGGCTTTAATATACCAATTGAATGTGGTATATAAAGCCCATAATTACCCTTGTTAGGGTTTATCAAAAGAAAAATTCCTTGAAGCCGTTCTCGCTAGACACACACACAAACACACACTAGAAGGTGCTTCGTACGGTCTTAATCATTCTAATAATCTTTTGATTCTTGTTTGGTAACAAGTGGACCAACAGATGTTCTCTCTTTAAGTGTTGCAGAAATTTTCGTTTTGAATCGCTTTGGACAACTCTTAAATAAGGAGGACTTCACAAATCTTCATGACTGTGGACTCAAGACATTGGTAAAACAATACACGGGGGCCTTATTAGAAAAATTACTTCTTAATTAACTCTAAAAATTCTCGACATTTTGCTCTAAGTATTGCAGAATTATCGAAGACCAATCTTGGAGCCAGATGTCATTTCTTCAAAAATACAGAGACTTAATTGCACTTTTGGTTTATACTTAGAAGAAGTAATTTTGTGGTTTAATTTTGAAATTTAGGATCAATCTGAAAAATCACGAAAAACTTACTGTCGAGAAACTCGGGTGAATTTGGTAATTTTCAATCACAGTTTCTCGAGCGAAAATTGATTTGGGACCAAGTGTTAATTTACTCTCTCAAAATTGACGAGCGAAAATTAAACAGGAATCAAATGTAAATTTTCAATCGGATTTTGTCGAGCGAAAATTTAAACAGTAAACAAAGATAGTTTCTCGATCGTAAGTTTCTCGATCGCAAATAGTAATGGGCTCAAATTCACTAAGTCTCACAAAAACGTCTAATCAGCCCAAATTAAACGAAATCATTACTTGCAGTCGGAAAAACCCTAAATACAGGCTAAAAACCCTCGCGCAAAATTCAACAGTCAAATTTCTCGTGCGAAAAACTTCTTCTCTCAAAAGACGAACGCCAAAATCTTCTAAATCTTTCGATTTTTCATCTGATTTTCGTCTTTAAAAGGTAGATGTGACTTCTGTTGGATTATCGTGTATTTAAACTACATTTGCATCTGTCTTTTGGAATATTTCGCATGAGTCTGTGTTTATTTCTCGACTGGTCATATTCTGAGAACTCGAACACTTGTATGCAGTATTTTAGACCATCTCTAGTATAATCTAGGTTAAAAACAGCATAATAAGCTAGTTTCGATGTTTCTTGATCATTTCGAGTGAATATAACTGCAATTTCTGCATTATTGGTGTTCGATTGAAGGATAAGACTAAACTGAGGTCTAAACTGTTAAATGCGTTGAAGAACTTTCTCGCCCGCAAACAGTGAAAATGAATCTCAATTTGATTAAGTCACTGTTTGCATCGTAAAAGATTTCCGATCGCTAACCTTTTGATTTAGTCATTAAGATTAATAACGTAGATCGAAAATTACTTACAATCGAGAAACACAAGTTTGATTTTATGCAAGCGAAATATTAATGGAAGGAATAGATAAAATAGATGCAATCCCTTTAACTTTCAAGCGCAAAAACTTACTGTCGAAAATTACGATTTCAATTTTGATCTAGGTCAAAAATTGTAGCGGCGATAAAAATAATTTTTCGACGATAAAATTTTCTCGATCGTAAAATTTTGCAGCGAAAACCTTTTTAAAATCGAAATACTTTCTCGCTCGATAATTTCATAGCGAAAATTTTATTCACGGGCAAAAAATTTTCGATCGTAAATTTACATGGAAATCTAATTTCTCGATCGTAACTTTACACGGAAATTTTTCTCGATCGTAAAATTTCTCGGCTACAGTACCACAATTTAAGTTCAAACACTTAGAAATTTTCTAAGTCCTTTTCTCAACTGTAGCTATCATTAGCGAATAAAATTTTCGATCGCAAATATTCTATTCGAAATCAATTAAGGCAATTCAATTGAGAATTTCAATTCTCGCACGATAAATAGCACGGAGTGAACAATACTTTAAACACTTAGTAGAAATTTTCAATCAAATTTCTTTGAACGTACATGCATATGTCTAAATGAAATTATTTTTTCAAAAATTCACTCTATATGACCTATATGTGCATTTAAATTTCCACTACAATTTTATCAAACATGTTATCAATAGCTTCATCATTATGGCTTGATAAATTCGAATTTCCAATAAAATTTTTTATCTACCTAATGACTTAAGCTTGTATTTCAGATGGATCACTACCCTACTTACAACCACATCTACGAGAAGGCTATGTACCTTAATGTACATGACACGAACTTCCAACTAGACCTGACCACCTTCCGGTGTCCAGACGACATCATCGTGTCCATACCGCAAGGCCATCCACTACGGCATGCTCTTGCGGTGACGGCCTCGGTGCCGATGGTCTACCTCCAACAGTTTTGGGGGAGTATCAAGAGCCTCATCTTGGATGGGGAGTATTACTTTACCACAGTTGTAGGGACGAGGCACGTCTGTATGAGCAAGAACGACCTCAGACTCTCCTCGACCTCCCTCACACCCAAAATTACGACCCTCTCCCATCGGATGCAGAACTGGTGCAAGATTTTCTCCAGAAGGGTACCGCTCACCGCTCACCAAGCTAGCTCAGATGCAGAGCAATGGGATTTCCCATCCGTGGAAAACACTTTTTGGAATCATCAACAAGTGTTTGTCCCCGAAGCACGCAGGCTTTGACAAAGGCAACGGCCACATTGTGGCGACCCTGACTTTCTAATCATATTTAGTGGCGGATTTTCGCAACGTAAGTCGCGGAAGACCCGTCTAACAAAAACTTTCCTACGATATGATATCTTACGACAAAACGTAGCCTACATCGTCGTAGTTATACAAAGGCCGAAGCCCCAAAATATATATCATATCAAAACCTATCCTACATCGCTCCACAGGTCGTAATCCATGTACAGCCTTGCCCTCAAAAGACCCTGGAGTACCGCCGCCAGCCCGCCTTAGTCGTGACGTTTCTCAACGTCCGACTCTATCGTACCTACAACACATAAAACGTGAAATGAGCTTATAAAGCTCAGTAAGTGGAAACCATGCAATGCAAGTGTCCTAAAATACAAAGGCATCCACGCCAATGCTTCCTAATCGTATCATGTAATTAGTGTCTTGCTTTATTTATAATTCGTGCCTTGTCTTATTTATAGTTCATGTCTTGTCTTGTAGGGCCCATGGCTTATCTTGCTATGCACCATCATGGAGCTCAAACCCATTAAGGGTAAATAAATATGTAAGTGGCAATACCCACGCATGGGAGGCTAACCCTAGGGCGCTTTTTTCCGTCCCAAGGTGGTTTCATACGCCACGCGGATGATACTTCCACTGAGAGGCTAACCCTAAGGCGCCTTTTCAATCCCAATGTAGTTTATCGATCCCACGGACGGTCACAATGGAAGACTCACTCTGAGGTTGCTGACACCAATTATACCTTTGGTGCCGTTTGTTTCCTCAGGGTGCATCTTCCAGGTCGCAACCTTCCGCCACATGCATGCCCTTGCCTTGAGACATGTCATGTCATGCCTTGAAATCGGTGAAATAAAATCACCATGGTAGCATAGAAGAGCCATTAAATGCAACCGTTTATCGTGTTTAAGAAATCATACGTGTCTTATGCTCGTGTCTTGTAACTTAGTGTATGCACGTGATAATGCGTACGTGAATAAAGCCGAAGTGCTTGTCATGCCATTTCATGTAATAATTAATTCATGAAAATAAATAAATCACATGAAATCACGTAAAGTCATAGAAGCATATAATCATGTAATTCAAGTACGTAACCAGATAATTCATGCACATATAATTTATGTGTTGTAGTTGAGATCTCCACTTACCTGGTATCCTTAGCTATTAGCTTATCGGTAAGTCGCTAATCTTCAAACCCTATGTATAGAGACATATAAAATTAGGGTTTGTTAGTCTAATTACAGTTTTATAAAATGGCTTAATTTAGAAAATCCTAGTTTCGACTTTTATGGGTTTTAAAATAGATCTCTACATGGGTTAAATGGATCTCGACATATTTCCTGAAATAGATATCGAGTGTTATATACAAGGTCTAAGGATCTCGACTTATGTTTCGATATTACACGTAAGAATTCCAATAGGTGTTCTCTCGAGATTATATATATATATATATATATATATAGATTTCGATATCATCCTTCAAGATGAATCTCGATATGATATGAATCATAGGATCTCGTGCTCTTATACTAAATATCAATCTCGATATGGACCTTGGAATTTCGAGTTTGGTCATGAAATTTCGACATGTATTACAATATGTATCTCGAGCTAATCCCTACAATAGATCTCGATATCAACTTCAAAATAGATCTCGATTTTTTTAATACCAAATGTCGAGATGTATATTGCTATTATAATGAAGATGTCGAGCTGTATCTTGGAATAATAAACAAGGATTTCGATATCAACATAGAACTAAATTTCGATAGAAATCTCAGACATAAGTTAAAAATGGATCTCGACATTAACGCTGCATTGGATTTCGAGGTTTAACAAAATAACACACAATCTCAATATGGGATGAATGTCGAGTTCTAATTCGTTCTTGCGCTACGTTCTACTATATTACCCTTTTTAGACATCAGTTAGGTAATTTTAGATAATCATGTTAGCATATTTTTGTACTTGAAATCCTAAAGATTAATAGTTAAAATCAAAGTCGAAACCCTCTTTTAAAGATATATTAAACCTAGAAAAGGATACACCCTAGTTCGATCCTAATTCTCTCCTCAACTCTCCAAATTAAAATTCGTATGTAACCCTAATTCTTGATATTTTGGTGTCTAGAATTTCATTAAAGCATGCCTTTACTTAGGTAAAACATAGAATCAAACCCAGAAAATTACTCTTACATCTAAGCTTCGTAAACGTGACTATCACTCGAAGATTAACTCTACTAGCTTTAATCAATGATATGTTTATTCTAGACAACGATAGCATGCTATTGCTCAAATAAAATATATGGTTAAAGTAAAGATTATACCTACTCCCAGCTTGTTTAAAATTCAGTTCCGCCTCTCACTCCTTCCTTGTTTTAATGTCGTCGATATCAATAAGTTATGGTTTATATGACGTAGCTTTTTCTTTTATTCTTACTTCACTTGCTCAAGTAATCATATGACGTAGCTTTTTCTTTTATTCATACTTGTCAATTCTCTAAGTAACACTTCTTATTATATTAGTTAAATTAGTTTCCTTATTGGCTAAGCAATCAAAGTCTATCACTTCATTCGACATCCTCTACTGTTCCTAGATCTCGAGTTTTATAATATTGTCTTCAAGGTTTCGAGGTCACGATGTACACTTTAAAGATGTCGAGTTGTATACTAATGCTAATGTTTCGACATTTTATCACTTCGACATTAACTCATTTCGATATTAGTATTTCAATTTTTAAGAATTTCGAGATCCAAAGATCTCGAGATTCCTAGTTCCCAAACCCTAATGTATCAAAATCTCTATCTAACCTTTTTGAAATATATTCTTACTAATTTGTGTTCCTTAAAATGTGGTATTGGCACTTAATTATACTAAACTAAAATTTTGAGGTTAGCGTGCCATGTACTAGAAACCCTAAAATCAACAACTAATCATAATTTCAATTAATTCCTCTACTTGGTTAGTAGCCCTAATAACATTTAATATGTAATCTGGCACATAAAATCGTAAAACATGTTCCATGAGTCACGTAAGTCGAAATACGTGATACACATAAGAATTATAAATCACATAGCATGAGATCATATAGACACATAAGTCACTTAAAGAATATAAAAGCATGAAAGCATCATATCATCGAAAATACTAATTAATCCAATAAGGTTTCTAATTAAATACTCTCCACCATTAATTTTATTGTAAATCCCGTAATTAAATTTTACGGGTATTACATCCTTCCCCCCTTAAAAAGAATTTCGCCCCCGAAATTCCATCAGTTGGAATAATTTAGTGTAACGATCGGTGGGGGATTTTGAAATAATTTTCGAAGACAGTAGAAAATAGGACAGAGAATTCTGAACCAAACGTGAAAATTTGGGATCAATAGTCTTGCAAAACTTGTTCGGGTACAGAAAATCTTACATGTTATTCCGAAACAAGTAAGATCCTTGGATTATAAATAATTATAATTTTTGACTTCGTATTACTTGCATTCAAAAATTTCGATTGTCCTAGAATCACAATCGAATAACAAGTGCGGAAGGTCATAAACAACAAGATTATCATAAATAAAGGAATTCAGCGAAACGGTATTCCCTGTCTTGATTTATCTTACCCTTGTTGTTTTTCCGTCATGCAAGGTTTCATTGAAGATTTATATAACTTTCTAATGTGTTTATTGTAGGATACATCCTTGTCCTGAATCCTAATAGCGCAGGGAGGAAAATCCAACAATTAGTTCATAATCTACTTTTCCTCCTTTAGAAAGACCTGCTACTCCTTATTCTTAGACGTCTGGAATTAAATGTTTCACGTGATGACGGGAGTTCAAGAAAGAAAAACAAAAAACTTTTTCCTACGATATGATATCTTACGACAAAACGTAGCCTACATCGTCGTAGTTATACAAAGGCCGAAGCCCCAAAATATATATCATATCAAAACATATCCTACATCGCTCCACAGGTCGTAATCCATGTACAGCCTTGCCCTCAAAAGACCCTGGAGTACCGCCGCCAGCCCGCCTTAGTCGTGACGTTTCTCAACGTCCGACTCTATCGTACCTACAACACATAAAACGTGAAATGAGCTTATAAAGCTCAGTAAGTGGAAACCATGCAATGCAAGTGTCCTAAAATACAAAGGCATCCACGCCAATGCTTCCTAATCGTATCATGTAATTAGTGTCTTGCTTTATTTATAATTCGTGCCTTGTCTTATTTATAGTTCATGTCTTGTCTTGTAGGGCCCATGGCTTATCTTGCTATGCACCATCATGGAGCTCAAACCCATTAAGGGTAAATAAATATGTAAGTGGCAATACCCACGCATGGGAGGCTAACCCTAGGGCGCTTTTTTCCGTCCCAAGGTGGTTTCATACGCCACGCGGATGATACTTCCACTGAGAGGCTCACCCTAAGGCGCCTTTTCAATCCCAATGTAGTTTATCGATCCCACGGACGGTCACAATGGAAGACTCACTCTGAGGTTGCTGACACCAATTATACTTTGGTGCCGTTTGTTTCCTCAGGGTGCATCTTCCAGGTCGCAACCTTCCGCCACATGCATGCCCTTGCCTTGAGACATGTCATGTCATGCCTTGAAATCGGTGAAATAAAATCACCATGGTAGCATAGAAGAGCCATTAAATGCAACCGTTTATCGTGTTTAAGAAATCATACGTGTCTTATGCTCGTGTCTTGTAACTTAGTGTATGCACGTGATAATGCGTACGTGAATAAAGCCGAAGTGCTTGTCATGCCATTTCATGTAATAATTAATTCATGAAAATAAATAAATCACATGAAATCACGTAAAGTCATAGAAGCATATAATCATGTAATTCAAGCACGTAACCAGATAATTCATGCACATATAATTTATGTGTTGTAGTTGAGATCTCCACTTACCTGGTATCCTTAGCTATTAGCTTATCGGTAAGTCGCTAATCTTCAAACCCTATGTATAGAGACATATAAAATTAGGGTTTGTTAGTCTAATTACAGTTTTATAAAATGGCTTAATTTAGAAAATCCTAGTTTCGACTTTTATGGGTTTTAAAATAGATCTCTACATGGGTTAAATGGATCTCGACATATTTCCTGAAATAGATATCGAGTGTTATATACAAGGTCTAAGGATCTCGACTTATGTTTCGATATTACACGTAAGAATTCCAATAGGTGTTCTCTCGAGATTATATATATATATATATATATATATATATAGATTTCGATATCATCCTTCAAGATGAATCTCGATATGATATGAATCATAGGATCTCGTGCTCTTATACTAAATATCAATCTCGATATGGACCTTGGAATTTCGAGTTTGGTCATGAAATTTCGACATGTATTACAATATGTATCTCGAGCTAATCCCTACAATAGATCTCGATATCAACTTCAAAATAGATCTCGATTTTTTTAATACCAAATGTCGAGATGTATATTGCTATTATAATGAAGATGTCGAGCTGTATCTTGGAATAATAAACAAGGATTTCGATATCAACATAGAACTAAATTTCGATAGAAATCTCAGACATAAGTTAAAAATGGATCTCGACATTAACGTTGCATTGGATTTCGAGGTTTAACCAAATAACACACAATCTCAATATGGGATGAATGTCGAGTTCTAATTCGTTCTTGCGCTACGTTCTACTATATTACCCTTTTTAGACATCAGTTAGGTAATTTTAGATAATCATGTTAGCATATTTTTGTACTTGAAATCCTAAAGATTAATAGTTAAAATCAAAGTCGAAACCCTCTTTTAAAGATATATTAAACCTAGAAAAGGATACACCCTAGTTCGATCCTAATTCTCTCCTCAACTCTCCAAATTAAAATTCGTATGTAACCCTAATTCTTGATATTTTGGTGTCTAGAATTTCATTAAAGCATGCCTTTACTTAGGTAAAACATAGAATCAAACCCAGAAAATTACTCTTACACTAAGCTTCGTAAACGTGACTATCACTCGAAGATTAACTCTACTAGCTTTAATCAATGATATGTTTATTCTAGACAACGATAGCATGCTATTGCTCAAATAAAATATATGGTTAAAGTAAAGATTATACCTACTCCCAGCTTGTTTAAAATTCAGTTCCGCCTCTCACTCCTTCCTTGTTTTAATGTCGTCGATATCAATAAGTTATGGTTATATGACGTAGCTTTTTCTTTTATTCTTACTTCACTTGCTCAAGTAATCATATGACGTAGCTTTTTCTTTTATTCATACTTGTCAATTCTCTAAGTAACACTTCTTATTATATTAGTTAAATTAGTTTCCTTATTGGCTAAGCAATCAAAGTCTATCACTTCATTCGACATCCTCTACTGTTCCTAGATCTCGAGTTTTATAATATTGTCTTCAAGGTTTCGAGGTCACGATGTACACTTTAAAGATGTCGAGTTGTATACTAATGCTAATGTTTCGACATTTTATCACTTCGACATTAACTCATTTCGATATTTAGTATTTCAATTTTTAAGAATTTCGAGATCCAAAGATCTCGAGATTCCTAGTTCCCAAACCCTAATGTATCAAAATCTCTATCTAACCTTTTTGAAATATATTCTTACTAATTTGTGTTCCTTAAAATGTGGTATTGGCACTTAATTATACTAAACTAAAATTTTGAGGTTAGCGTGCCATGTACTAGAAACCCTAAAATCAACAACTAATCATAATTTCAATTAATTCCTCTACTTGGTTAGTAGCCCTAATAACATTTAATATGTAATCTGGCACATAAAATCGTAAAACATGTTCCATGAGTCACGTAAGTCGAAATACGTGATACACATAAGAATTATAAATCACATAGCATGAGATCATATAGACACATAAGTCACTTAAAGAATATAAAAGCATGAAAGCATCATATCATCGAAAATACTAATTAATCCAATAAGGTTTCTAATTAAATACTCTCCACCATTAATTTTATTGTAAATCCCGTAATTAAATTTTACGGGTATTACATCCTTCCCCCCTTAAAAAGAATTTCGCCCCCGAAATTCCATCAGTTGGAATAATTTAGTGTAACGATCGGTGGGGGATTTTGAAATAATTTTCGAAGACAGTAGAAAATAGGACAGAGAATTCTGAACCAAACGTGAAAATTTGGGATCAATAGTCTTGCAAAACTTGTTCGGGTACAGAAAATCTTACATGTTATTCCGAAACAAGTAAGATCCTTGGATTATAAATAATTATAATTTTTGACTTCGTATTACTTGCATTCAAAAATTTCGATTGTCCTAGAATCACAATCGAATAACAAGTGCGGAAGGTCATAAACAACAAGATTATCATAAATAAAGGAATTCAGCGAAACGGTATTCCCTGTCTTGATTTATCTTACCCTTGTTGTTTTTCCGTCATGCAAGGTTTCATTGAAGATTTATATGACTTTCTAATGTGTTTATTGTAGGATACATCCTTGTCCTGAATCCTAATAGCGCAGGGAGGAAAATCCAACAATTAGTTCATAATCTACTTTTCCTCCTTTAGAAAGACCTGCTACTCCTTATTCTTAGACGTCTGGAATTAAATGTTTCACGTGATGACGGGAGTTCAAGAAAGAAAAACAAAAAACTTTTTCCTACGATATGATATCTTACGACAAAACGTAGCCTACATCGTCGTAGTTATACAAAGGCCGAAGCCCCAAAATATATATCATATCAAAACATATCCTACATCGCTCCACAGGTCGTAATCCATGTACAGCCTTGCCCTCAAAAGACCCTGGAGTACCGCCGCCAGCCCGCCTTAGTCGTGACGTTTCTCAACGTCCGACTCTATCGTACCTACAACACATAAAACGTGAAATGAGCTTATAAAGCTCAGTAAGTGGAAATCATGCAATGCAAGTGTCCTAAAATACAAAGGCATCCACGCCAATGCTTCCTAATCGTATCATGTAATTAGTGTCTTGCTTTATTTATAATTCGTGCCTTGTCTTATTTATAGTTCATGTCTTGTCTTGTAGGGCCCATGGCTTGTCTTGCTATGCACCATCATGGAGCTCAAACCCATTAAGGGTAAATAAATATGTAAGTGGCAATACCCACGCATGGGAGGCTAACCCTAGGGCGCTTTTTTCCGTCCCAAGGTGGTTTCATACGCCACGCGGATGATACTTCCACTGAGAGGCTCACCCTAAGGCGCCTTTTCAATCCCAATGTAGTTTATCGATCCCACGGACGGTCACAATGGAAGACTCACTCTGAGGTTGCTGACACCAATTATACCTTTGGTGCCGTTTGTTTCCTCAGGGTGCATCTTCCAGGTCGCAACCTTCCGCCACATGCATGCCCTTGCCTTGAGACATGTCATGTCATGCCTTGAAATCGGTGAAATAAAATCACCATGGTAGCATAGAAGAGCCATTAAATGCAACCGTTTATCGTGTTTAAGAAATCATACGTGTCTTATGCTCGTGTCTTGTAACTTCATGTATGCACGTGATAATGCGTACGTGAATAAAGCCGAAGTGCTTGTCATGCCATTTCATGTAATAATTAATTCATGATAATAAATAAATCACATGAAATCACGTAAAGTCACTGAAGCATATAATCATGTCATTCAAGCATGCTCATATAATTTATGTGTTGTAGTTGAGATCTCCACTTACCTGGTATCCTTAGCTATTAGCTTAGCGGTAAGTCGCTAATCTTCAAACCCTAAGTAATAGAGACATATAAAATTAGGGTTTGTTAGTCTAATTACAGTTTTATAAAATGGCTTAATTAAGAAAATCCTAGTTTCGACTTTATGGGTTTTAAAATAGATCTCTACATGGGTTAAATGGATCTCGACATATTTCCTGAAATAGATATCGAGTTTTATATACAAGGTCTAATGATCTCGACTTATGTTTCGATATTACACGTAAGAATTCCAATAGGTGTTCTCTCGAGATTATATATATATATATATATATATAGATTTCGATATCATCCTTCAAGATGAATCTCGATATGATATGAATCATAGGATCTCGTGCTCTTATACTAAATATCAATCTCGATATGGACCTTGGAATCTCGAGTTTGGTCATGAAATTTCGACATGTATTACAATATGTATCTCGAGCTAATCCCTACAATAGATCTCGATATCAACTTCAAAATAGATCTCGAATTTTTTAATACCAAATGTCGAGATGTATATTGCTATTATAATTAAGATGTCGAGCTGTATCTTGGAATAATAAACAAGGATTTCGATATCAACATAGAACTAAATTTCGATATAAAAAGTTAAAAATGGATCTCAACATTAACGTTGCATTGGATTTCGAGGTTTAACCAAATAACACACAATCTCAATATGGGATGAATGTCGAGTTCTAAATCCTTCTTGCCCTACGTTCTACTATATTACCCTTTTTAGACATCAGTTAGATAATTTTAGATAATCATGTTAGCATATTTTTGTACTTGAAATCCTAAAGATTAATAGTTAAAATCAAAGTCGAAACCCTCTTTTAAAGATATATTAAACCTAGAAAAGGATACACCCGAGTTCGATCCTAATTCTCTCCTCAACTCTCCAAATTAAAATAACCCTAATTCTTGATATTTTGGTGTCTAGAATTTCATTAAAGCATGCCTTTACTTAGGTAAAACATAGAATCAAACCCAGAAAATTACTGTTACATCTAAGCTTCCTAAACGTGACTATCACTCGAAGATTAACTCTACTAGCTTTAATCAATGATATGTTTATTCTAGACAACGATAACATGCTATTGCTCAAATAAAATATATGGTTAAAGTAAAGATTATACCTACTCCCAGCTTGTTTAAAATTCAGTTCCGCCTCTCACTCCTTTCTTGTTTTAATGTCGTCGATATCAATAAGTTATGGTTTATAGGTGTTCTTATCCTTACTTCACTTGCTCAAGTAATCATATGACGTAGCTTTTTCTTTTATTCATACTTGTCAATTCTCTAAGTAACACTTCTTATTATATTAGTTAAATTAGTTTCCTTATTGGCTAAGTAATCAAAGTCTATCACTTCATTCGACATCCTCTACTGTTCCTAGATCTCGAGTTTTATAATATTGTCTTCAAGGTTTCGAGGTCACGATGTACACTTTAAAGATGTCGAGTTGTATACCAATGCTAATGTTCGACATTTTATCACTTCGACATTAACTCATTTCGATATTTAGTATTTCAATCTTTAAGAATTTCGAGATCCAAAGATCTCGAGATTCCTAGTTCCGAAACCCTAATGTATGAAAATCTCTATCTAACCTTTTTGAAATATATTCTTACTAATTTGTGTTGCTTAAAATGTGGTATTGGCACTTAATTATACTAAATTAAAATTTTTAGGTTAGCATGCCATGTACTAGAAACCCTAAAATCAACAACTAATCATAATTTCAATTAATTCCTCTACTTGGTTAGTAGCCCTAATAACATTTAATATGTAATCACGTTGGCACATAAAATCGTAAAACATGTTCCATGAGTCACGTAAGTCGAAATACGTAATACACATAAGAATTATAAATCACATAGCATGAGACCATATAGACACATAAGTCACTTAAAGAATATAAAAGCATGAAAGCATCATATCATCGAAAATACTAATTAATCCAATAAGGTTTCTAATTAAATACTCTCCACCATTAATTTTATTGTAAATCCCGTAATTAAATTTTACGGGTATTACACACATCCTCCGGATACTTCACGGAGTCATGTTCTCGCGAAATTATGATTTCGCTCAACTGATCGGGAACGACCTCGCAGAGCAGATCAGACAGAAAGAAACAAAAGGTCCAAAAATGTGCCGTATGCGAGATGGTTCTCCGTCATCATCCGTCAACAAATGGAGATGTACGTGCAGAATGTTCCTCGCCTGCCTCCAGGAGGAAACTATCAGCCATCCAGGCTCAAGTTCTTCCACAACCCCAAGCTCACTGATCCTGCTCAGCCATCGATGGCCAGTCCGCTCGAGCTTCTTCGTCTTGCCGACCCCGCGGGAGACGAATACCAGAGATACTGTCGGGAACACCATCTCATCGAGCAGATGATTAGAGGGCCCCCGGCAGATTTCCATGTGAGCCCTCCACAGCAGCAACAGCCTAGCCCCGAGGACATGATGATTGATACAGTGGCCCAGGAGCTAGAGCAGGAGCTTCCAACTCAGGACGAACAAATTCCTGATGTAGATGCCACGTTGATCGATGCTGTGGCGGCAGAGTTGGAATAAGAGGCTCCAGCAGAAACATTCCAAGTGAAAGTGCCCATTCATGTTGGCGTGCTTGAAGAGCCTATTGCGGAGGTTCCTCTACAAGAAGCACAGCCCGAGGCTGAAATGGGGCAAAGTTCACTTCCATTGGTGACGGAACATGCTCATGAGGACATGGAGCATGAACCCTCTCCTCACACAGCCACCTCATCCGATACGGAGTCCGATGAGGTGCTCAGACATATAAGACGGACTCCAAGGCGATTAAGTGTATCATTTGTGTCACTCTTCCCCGCCGTCACCACCGCACCAGATACCGCGTGATCATTTCTTCAAGTGTTGTGGACACTTCTTCGCTCAATCTTGAGCCGCAACAAAATCTACCGGTGACTGGTTCGTAGGCCAAAACCGAGCCTGCCAAAACATCCATAGAAGAGACCCCTCAAGATTCAACTCGAGGATTGGGTGGAAGTCTCGAAGAATCACAACCTCAAGTGACTCCGAAACAACCTAAGGAGCCGGTGTCTGCTCAAGGGTTGTTAACAGGCGACATCAGTCGTCTTGGTCCATCTACGGAGGCATCCGCCCCTTTTGTGACTGAAGACCACCTCAAGGCCGCTCTCTCCGCAGCATTCAAATCTTTCGAAGACAAAATTATGAAGAGCGTGCGTATGACAATCGAGACGTCCCATCAAGATCGAGGGGAAGCACCCGTCTCGGAGCCAAATTCAACACAAGCCGACCTCACACCCTCACAACCCACTCCCACCGACCCTCTACAAAACTCATCCATCCTAATCAACCAATACACCATCCCAATCACCGATCTCCACGACATTCTCCTAGCCCGCCTCATTGGTCTTACCATCCGGTCACCTCAGGAGGAATCGCTCTATAGACGATTGGTGGACCACCCTGATCCACCTACCCAAACGTGCCGAGGCCAAAGCTCTCACTCCAGATGCCGACATGACGACCCTGACCATCAGGATCATCATGATGGGGAGAAGAGGCCAAGGACATCTACGACAAGTGGCCAAGGACAAGGCTCAGGCGCAACGCAAACAGGCGATGGAGCAGGTGACACCCAAACCACCCACACCCAAACCACCCACACCACGCACCGCACTACCACTCAAACCCACATCGACCCACCAACCTTTCACCTAATGACGTGTCCATCCACACCACCGACCTTCACAAGCTCCTTGCTTCCGGAAGAAGAAGCAAGTGCTGCCATGCTCATCGCCCTAGCGCAGACTCAGGCGACTCCCTCAACTGCTCCAGACCAACCGGGTCCTTAAGGACATGGCATCAATCAACATGAGTTCCTCGACAAATTTATATTTGAAGGACAGTGGGCGACCCATTATATGCCCGAGGAGCATCAAGTACAACGGCTCAAGGAAGTTCGACAAATTTTGCAACAAGCTTCGGTGGACCTCATGTTGATAGAAGACGACGAACTTCAGGAAGGTGTAGACCATGAACAAGATTCCACATGTCTTTCAGATCTGATCACGCAACGAGTGGTTTCCCCCACAAGACAAATGCCAGGGACCGTTCGGATCGACACGCCGTGGGAGAATATTCTAATAGAGATACCCTTCCTTGAAGAAGTCGGTGAAAATATTTGGAGGTCACCAGACAAAGTCAAGAAGCCGAACGAGTTTGAGTTAAGAGGGATCTCTCATTGGGATCAGCAGAAGAGGATGACCTATCTCTGGATGCGGACTCAACTTGGACCTGATGTAAGGCTGGGGATGACTAAAGGACAAGTCAAGAGCCACTATAAGAGTCTCTCCCCGATTTGCCAGCTTCTCAGCGTCTACTGTGCTAAAGGAGGTCTTCCAACCCCAACTTACGTTATCGAGCGAGTGGACAGAACCCGAGAGGAACTAAGCGAGAGAAACCTACCGTATCTCCCTACCAACGAGATACACAACCTCTATCAGCTATACGTGGAGAAGTACAAAGGTCCTCAAGACTTCGTCAAGAAAGAAAGCCTCGAAGGGCTCTACCGGTTCAACGATGGAGAAGGTCAACATGACGTGGAGAGCAACATGAAGAAGGTCAACATGAAGAAGGTCAACATGACCTTCAGATGGCTCTGGAGAGCAACATGAAGAAGGTCAACATGACCGCACCGCTCAACGAAGGACCTGAGCTCGAAGGGCTTCCAAGCAATCATGTGTACATCACCTCAGTCCTAGGCGTCACCTACCACATTCCAATCGCCAAGAAGACTAGGTTGATGCTGAAGACTGAGATTCATAAGTTTTGCGATGGAACGCTCAAGGTGATCAGGCAGAACATAGAGAAGAGATTGGAAGAGATCAATCGAGAGACAATGCTGAGGATCCATAGGTTCGTGAGAGAACAACCGCTCCTGTTGGAACTACTTGACGACATCGAGGAGTGGCTGAAGCTGAGGGAAACGCTCATGAATTTCGAACATGCGATGGGCTTACGCAGGTCATACTACACCCGACGAGGACAGACAGCGCAGAAGAGAAATCAAGCACAATGGGGGAGATTGTAGAATATCGATGTTAATTGTGCTGTATTTAATTAGCTGTTCTTGTAATTAGGGGCATTATTTGTAATAGTCCTTAGATTAGGACTAATTTGATATTTATACCAAGTTTGTTTGGTATAAATACATGTACAAACATTGAGCTTAATACAAAAAAATTAGAGAATTTATCCGATAGGCTGCCAAATCCAATTCTAGAGAGAGAAAATCAGAAATCACTCTCACTCTACTCGAATTATCTCTCGGTGTTCTTCATTGAAGGTTTTCGATCGAAGTTAATTTCATACAATTCTAATCGAATTCCTTAGGATTGAGTCTAGAATCATAGGAGTTGATAATTGAGGACCTAACAAAGAACTTTTCCTCGGTCAAGCCTACCAAAGCATTTGTACGTGCTGGAATTAACTTTCCCTGCAAGGTTCAACCCAAATGGGTTCCTAAATCTCCGCCTAGGACGACAAAAGCCGAAAAGGCCAAGTCACTTTAAGAGGCTACACCCAAACCCACTTCTCCGAAAGTGAAATGGGTGATTAAAACTCCCTCAAGAAATAATTTAGGAACCGTATCCGAACCTAAATCTATATCTGCTAATCTGAGAGGACCCATGCTTAAGTGGGTACCTAAAGCCCCCTAACTTGTCTTTGCAGATCCATCATGTGTGATAACTCGACTCTGGTTGCTCCACACACACGAATGAAATCAAGAGCTGCTGAGCAACTACAAAGACCGACCAAACGGCAAAGTCAGATTCGGAAACAATGACGCGGCTCCCATTCTTGGATGTGGGGATTGGAAAATCTGACAATAAAAGATGTCTCTTATGTCGAAGGCCTCCGCCATAGCTTGTTCAGCATATGCCAGTTCTGTGATAAAGGATTTCAAGTGGTCTTTCACGCTGACCGGTGCAGAATTTTGGACAGTCAGGACACAGAACTCCTCTTCGGACTTCGGAAATCCAATCTTTACACAATCAACCTGACGTCTGTGCGGCCCTCGACAGCATTATGCCTCATCTCCCAGACTGTTTTACAGAGGAACAGCTTATGGCATCAACGAATGTCTCATCTAAATATGAAAGCTCTCCAACGCCTTTCTACGAAAACGTTGGTTCACGGTCTTCCAACCATACTACTACAAAAGGAGCATCATCGTTCGGCATGTCAATTAGGAAAAATGAAGCGAGCATCTCATCAAGTCAAGCAAATTGCATCTACCTCTCGACCATTGAAACTCATCCACATGGACCTCTGTGGGCCAATGCAGACACAGAGTATCTGTGGACGCAAGTACGTACTAGTAATCGTCGATGACTTCTCTTGCTACACTTGGACAAAGTTCCTCATAACCAAAGATGAGACAGGGGACTTGATTATCAACTTTGTGAACACTACTCAGAATCTGCTGCAACAGACTATTCAAGTTATTCGAACAAACAACGACACTGAGTTCAAGAATCAATATCTCAGTGAGTTTTATCAGAAACTTGGAATAAGTGAACAATTCTCAGCCGCAAAAACACCTCAACAAAATGGGGTCGTTGAAAGGAAAAACAGAACTCTAGTGGAAGCCGCTCGTACAATGCTGATCCATTCTGGCCTTCCACACTTTCTTTAAGCAGTAAATACCGCCTGTTTTACCCAAAACAGGACGGTGGTTCACAAATGCTTCAATAAAACTCCGTACGAGATTGTAAATAAGAGAGTACCCAACATCTCATTCCTTAAAGTCTTCGGGTGCAAGTGCTTTGTGGCGAACAACAGAGAGCAACGTGCATAGTTCGACCCTAAAGCATTCGAAGCAATTTTTGTCGTTTATTCTTCAACATCAAAAGCATACCGAGTATACATCAAGTCCAACCGTACGATTAAGGAAAGATACAACGTCACTTTTCACGAAGTGAACGAGATGGCTTCTGAACAAAATAGTTCAGGACCCGTGCTCAACTCGTTGGCTTCTGTAAACAACATCTCAGAATGTGACGACCCTCATTTTCTAAGTAAGGTTAGTGGCGAATTTTCGCAACGTAAGTCGCGGAAGACCCGTCTAATAAAAGCTTTTTCCTAAATAAAATATATTAGACAAATATTGTCTACATCGTCTATACGCAGGCCGTAGCCCCAAAATAACAAAATCCTAACGCCGCTCCACAGGTCGCAACCATGTACCGCCCCGCCCTCAAAAGTCCGTGGAGCACCGCCACCAGCCGCCTCAGTCTTGACGCGCGTCGACGTCAGACTCGGTACCTACAACACGTAAACACTGAGCGATTTGCCCAGTAGGTGATAGAAATGCATGTATGCACGTGAAAGCTCATTCCCGATCCCAATATATCACATGCAACGTTCACTCTTTCTTTTCCCACAATCCTATCTCATATTACACAACACAGGGCCCTAGGTCAGACACGACACTACGCGCGCCCATAATAATAATATACGGAAGCTTATACTAGCAGCTTTTGACGATCATGCAACTCACCTGCTAGGCCGCTCTTCCGTAAGCGGTAGCCTACGCCGACAGCGTTTTGACGATCACGCAACTGCCCTGTCAGGTCGCTCCCTCCGCTAAAAATAAAATCACGACGGTTTTGCACCCCGGGACGTTCACGCCCGAGTAGACAGATCGATCACGACTGTCTGCCGTCAGGTGTCATATGAGTACCAACGTCGACTCCTCAACGAGTCAACAACAAAAATCACAAATATCTCATTCTACCCCACTCGTCAATATCACGAATCGTCACCGTCTCAATACGGTGTAAATATCTCACCCATGTGATATGATATGCATATGCCATACATATAAACATGATAACGTCTAAAAGCATGATCCACATAAAACGTACGTAAAACATGTATAACACGTAAATCACGTAAATCATTTAATCACATAGACGCACATAAGATCAGATATGCGTTTACGCGTCGTAGATGAATGTTTCACCTACTTGTACTCCTCATTTGATTAGTCACGATATCTGGTAAATTTCCTATTCTTCGATCCTCTGAATATAATAAATATTATTAGTATCTGTACTAACCCTCGAACTGTACTGTTTGAAATAATCGTATTAGAACTTATTAAAATAACCTAGGCTGGGGATGAACTAAATTGCCCGGAAATTTATTAAAATACTGGTCAAAGCCGGGTCAAAGTTAGCATAACATAAATTTGGTCGAAACTAATATCTCCCGATTCCATCAGAACCCCACAAATTAAAATTCATATATCATCAAGATCGCCTTCAAAAATTATTCCTAATCCACAATACGGTACGTCTTAAAACACTTAATTCTCAGGAATATCGTATGGTTCGAAACTCATTAAGGCTCGCATTACCTAAACATACATGAACGTAAATCGAAACTAGAAGACTTGGGGTTTTCTAAATCCGATAAATACCGATCCTCCTATGATTATCATAGTATGAACATATATATTGGAAATGGATTAAACGACTTACTAAGCACGAAAACTTTCAAAGATTTAAACTACATAAATACCAAGATTATTTTCTCAATTAACACAACATGTGAATTGCCGAAAGCTCCACCATACTTAAGGTATTAACCTTCCGTAAACTTTCCTATACTAAACGAGTCAGACCAAGCTAACTAAACACCACCATCCTTTACATGTTTCGACTATTAATCAAGTGCCGAAAACTCTCTATGTAAATACTAACATGTACCCAACATAGCTATTCCAAAGTAAACCTATTCCAACAATCACAAAAACTTCTTTTAATTTACCTATAACAACATATTTCGTAATTTACTTATACATGCCTAAAACTTTACATTATATTCAAAACAAACCCTAAAATCGTAACAACCTAATCCTAAATAATATGACAATTTCTAACACTGAAAACTTTACAATTAACTATCAACGTATACTTGACATAGCTATTTCAAAACCGGGCTTTTATTACCCAATAATCACGAAAAACCTCATATAATTTATTCTACTAAAAGATTGATGTTACGTAAATTATCTCATAACTCATCAAATACATCAGTTAAGTCGTATAACACATGAAGGATAAAAATATTTGTGTTGTAAACTCTCACACCACAAAATTTGAACTTAACGAAACAAAGTATAGAAATTTCTTAAATACTTGAGGATCATATACCCTAAACACATCAATTGTTAAAATAGTAATTAATCATAGGTCAATGTCTTCATGGTTGTTTGACCACCGAAACCCACAGACATCATATGATTACGAACTTATACCTAGCTTAATATCAAACTCCGAGTTCTATATCTAACATACTTGGAATTTCTCGTGATTAATATCTCATGGTTCTAAGCACTCAAGTTAAGGGAACATAGAAATATATATTGTGCACGAAAGTTATGAAATAAAAACAGGGGCCTTTACCTTCTTCACTCCAAATTGAATTGTTTTGAGGGTTTTATATGTTAGTTGAAATCTTTCTCCTTCCACTTTTTATTTTCGTCCTTTGTTCTTTTCTTCCCTAATGAAAATTCTTCAAGTCATAATAGTTCATATATGTGTTTTGTTGTATTTTTGTACTTACGTAGGGGCTATATATATTACCTTTAGAGTTAAGAAAAGTTTTCCCTTAGTCATGCTTAACAACGATCTCAACAATCACCACGTGCCCTTTTTGTGTTCATTGATGGTTGGTTAGTGATATCATTATATATACACGTGTATATGTACACATGAAATCTAGTATATTACATGAAGACTTTGATAGACTTAATATATCAAACACTGGACAATATTATTTTATGTTACGAAAACTAATAGCTAATATAACCATCCCGATAATTTAAATCTTATCATACTTTAAGAGAATTGTTGGGCCCTTTTTTTTAAGTATTAAATATAACCCATTAATGTGTTGGGCCTTATTCACGTAGCAAGCATAGCCCAATATTTTAAGCCCTTATATTATTATTTGGGACTTTGCCTAAGTTTTGGTACAAATTTTTGATTCAAGACTTAAATTTTCTTTACCCAAGTCTTAATTGACAAAATCAATCACTTACATCGGAACCCCGTATTAAAATTTACGGACATTACATCCTCCCCCTTAAAGAATTTTGTCCCCGAAATTACACCGCAGATGACAGTTCTTTCTATTCTCTTAGCGATTGATTTGTATCCTATTAAGGCAGAATTTATTCCTACCTTTATCACGCAATTTACATGACACATTTAATGTGTGACCCAATTTCTAATATCATCTAATTCTTTATGTCTGGACTCGCCAATATGTTTCCTATGTCTTCAAGACATACTTATTTTTATTCTCATCATGCTTCCGCTGCGCACTCTAGGTTTACTTGAGTAAAATGCACAATACAACGTGCACTCCACTTTATCGCAATAAACAGACACTCGACTTTTCTTCCTATCTCCTCACGATTTATCATATCTTAGCACTCGCAAAATAAATGAAGTGTTGAAAAGTGTTTGACCAGAAAATACATAGTCAAAATCAATTCACAAAGCATTAAAATTTGCAAATTTCTCTAGCCGCCTGAAAATTGAGAGACCCATATACTCGAAAGTTTTAGTTGTTTCACAACCTGTACTACCCTAGATAATGACTAAAATAATACTCGAAATTTTGAAATCTACCAGACCCGAATATTTAGGCTACGACATTTAAGGATTAGCAAGAATCAAAAGTAGTTTATTCTCCTGTGTCCCTTATAAAGAATTTTCACCTAGTCCGAAATTCCCTATAAAACTTGGGAATAAAATCTCGCCTTCCCTTCTACCCGAACTTGGATTGGAAATACCCGAAAATAAAACAAGGTCACATACAAACATTTAAGATACCCGAATTTCATATCCAGCCTAGTCAATGCCCGAAAATTCAATTGATTTAAATTCCTGTAAACTTCATAATCTTAATGAGAACAACCTATGCCGAACATTGTTCATACTAGAAACCATGAGATTTCTATCCGAATTTAAATTACTCAGCTACCCAAATTTTCTTCTATATATCCAACCTGGAACTCATCCCAAAGAGACTCGAAAATCCGTAACCTTAGAGTATAATTTACGGGAAAATTTCCACTTCTATCCCAAAAATTATATTATTTATTCATACCCAGTTCTCTTCTAGGAAGTTTCGTGTCTTCATATGGGAAAAATTCGAGCTGGCACCTTAGCACCCATATAAATTCTGACACAAGGATTTTCAAAATATAACCCATGCTCGAAATGTCCACATAAGTCACACAGTTACATCGAAGCATAGTAACACATTCACATAATCGATAATTGAACTTACAGGTCAGACTGGTTCTCCAGGCTTTTGAGCGGCAGTACATGGACAGTCTTCAGAATCTAGAGCCTACGCTCTGATACCACCTGTGACGACCCTCATTTTCTAAGTAAGGTTAGTGCGGATTTTCACAACGTAAGTCGCAGAAGACCCGTCTAATAAAAACTTTTTCCTAAATAAAATATATTAGACGAATATTGTCTACATCGTCTATACGCAGGCAAAATAACAAAATCCTAATGCCGCTCCACAGGTCGCATCCATGTACCGCCCCGCCCTCAAAAGTCCGTGGAGAACCGCCACCAGCCGCCTCAGTCTTGACGCGCGTCGGCGTCAGACTCGGTACCTACAACACGTAAACACTGAGCGATTTGCCCAGTAGGTGATAGAAATGCATGTATGCACGTGAAAGCTCATTCCCGATCCCAATATCTCACATGCAACGTTCACTCTTTCCTTTCCCACAATCCTATCTCATATTACACAACACAGGGCCCTAGATCAGACTCGACACCTCGCGCGCTCATAATAATAATATACGGAAGCTTACACTAGCAGCGTTTTGACGATCACGCAACTGCCCTGCTAGGCCGCTCTTCCGTACGCGATAGCCTACGCCGACAGCGTTTTCACGATCACGCAACTGCCCTGTCAGGTCGCTCCCTCCGCTAAAAATAAAATCACGACGGTTTTACACCCCGAGACTTTCACGCCCGAGTAGACAGATCGATCACGCCTGTCTGCCATCAGGTGTCATATGAGTACCAACCTCGACTCCTCAACGAGTCAACAACAAAAATCACAAATATCTCATTCTACCCCGCTCGTCAATATCTCGAATCGTCACCGTCTCAATACGGTGTAAATATCTCACCCATGTGATATGATATGCATATGCCATACATATAAACATGATAACGTCTAAAAGCATGATCCACATAAAACGTACGTAAAACATGTATAACACGTAAATCACGTAAATCGTTTAATCATATAGACGCACACAAGATCAGATATGCGTTTACGCGTCGTAGATGAATGTTTCACCTACCTGTACTCCTCATTTGATTAGTCACGATATCTGGTAAATTTCCTATTCTTCGATCCTCTGAATATAATAAATATTATTAGTATCTGTACTAACCCTCGAACTGTACTGTTTGAAATAATCGTATTAGAACTTATTAAAATAACCTAGGCTGGGGATGAACTAAATTGCCCGGAAATTTATTAAAATACTGGTCAAAGCCGGGTCAAAGTTAGCATAACATAAATTTGGTCGAAACTAATATCTCCCGATTCCATCAGAACCCCACAAATTAAAATTCATATATCATCAAGATCACCTTCAAAAATTATTCCTAATCCAGAATACGGTACGTCTTAAAACACTTAATTCTCAGGAATATCGTATGGCTCGAAACTCATTAAGGCTCGCATTACCTAAACATACATGAACGTAAATCGAAACTAGAAGACTTGGGGTTTCTAAATCCGATAAATACCGATCCTCCTTTGATTATCATAGTATGAACATATATATTGGAAATGGATTAAACGACTTACTAAGCACGAAAACTTTCAAAGATTTAAACTACATAAATCCCAAGATTATTTTCTCAATTAACACATGTGAATTGCCGAAAGCTCCACCATACTTAAGGTATTTACCTTCCGTAAACCTTCCTATACTAAACGAGTCAGACCAAGCTAACTAAACACCACCATCCTTTACATGTTTCGACTATTAATCAAATGCTGAAAACTCTCTATGTAAATACTAACATGTACCCAACATGGCTATACCAAAGTAAACCTATTCCAACAATCACAAAAACTTCTTTTAATTTACTTATAACAACATATTCGTAATTTACTTATACATGCCTAAAACTTCACTATATATTCAAAACAAACCCTAAAATCGTAACAACCTAATCCTAAATAATATGACAATTTCTAACACTGAAAACTTTACAATTAACTATCAACGTATACTTGACATAGCTATTTCAAAACCGGGCTTTTATTACCCAATAATCACGAAAAACCTCATATAATTTATTCTAGTAAAAGATTGATGTTACGTAAATTATCTCATAACTCATCAAATACATCAATTAAGTCGTATAACACATGAAGGATAAAAATATTTGTGTTGTAAACTCTCACACCACAAATTTGAACTTATCGAAACAAAGTATAGAAAGTTCTTAAATACTTGAGGTTCATATACCCTAAACACATCAATTGTTAAAATAATAATTAATCATAGGTCAATGTCTTCATGGTTGTTTGACCATCGAAACCCACAGACATCATATGATTACGAACTTATACCTAGCTTAATATCAAACTCCGAGTTCTATATCTAACATACTTGGAATTTCTCGTGATTAATATCTCATGGTTCTAAGCACTCAAGTTAAGGGAACATAGAAATATATATTGTGCACGAAAGTTATGAAATAAAAACAGGGGCCTTTACCTTCTTCACTCCAAATTGAATTGATTTGAGGGTTTTATATGTTAGTTGAAATCTTTCTCCTTCCACTTTTTATTTCCGTCCTTTGTTCTTTTCTTCCCAAATGAAAATTCTTCAAGTCATAATAGTTTATATATGTGTTTTGTTGTATTTTTGTACTTACGTAGGGGCTATGTATATTACCTTTAGAGTTAAGAAAAGTTTTCCCTTAGTCATGCTTAACAACGATCTCAACAATCACCACGTGCCCTTTTTGTGTTCATTGATGGTTGGTTAGTGATCTCAACATATACACGTGTATATGTACATATGAAATCTAGTATATTACATGAAGACTTTGATAGACTTAATATATCAAACACTGGACAATATTATTTTATGTTACGAAAACTTTTAGCTAATATAACCATCCCGATAATTTAAATCTTATCATACTTTAAGAGAATTGTTGGGCCCTTTTTTTTAAGTATTAAATATAACCCATTAATGTGTTGGGCCTTATTCACGTAGCAAGCATAGCCCAATATTTTAAGCCCTTATATTATTATTTGGGACTTTGCCTAAGTTTTGGTACTAATTTTCGATTCAAGACTTAAATTTTCTTTACCCAAGTCTTAATTGACAAAATCAATCACTTACATCGGAACCCCGTATTAAAATTTACGGACATTACACAGAACCCGTATTCACTGGTGTGTCGGCACAAAGCCGACAGAAGATGGCAAGAACTCCGCAGTCACCGCCAGACGAAGCTCTAAGACTTGTGTTAAAAGACTTGGATTCCCTCTTTGAGCCTCTACATCCGCCAGTCACCGTCAATCATACACCCGACGAGGTCGATGTACCAAGTTCTTCAACAGTCACTACCTCACCCGATTCAGATTTGCCACAAACAATGAAGAACCTACCGTGAGTGTTGAGGAAGAATCATCAGAGTCGCTCCCTCTCAGTGCAGATTTAGAACTTCCTCACACTAATGAACAATCAGAGATTATTGGAAATCTAGATCCACAACTGGCTGATGCATCATCTTCAGCCATGCCACATGAGCGCAAGTGGACTGGAGCTCACCCAGTTGATCAGATAATTGGCGATCCTTCGAGCGGAGTAAGGACACGACATCAACACAGTCTTTTCAGCTGTTTCTTAAGCCAAAATGAGCCCACTAAGGTAGCAGACGCACTACAAGACCCGGATTGGACTATTGCAATGCAAGAGGAAATCAACCAATTCGAACGTCTTAAAGTGTGGAAATTAGTACCCCGTCCGCATGGGAAAACTATCATTGGAACAAAATGGGTATTTAAGAATAAAAAGAATGAAGATGGCGAAGTGATCAGGAACAAGGCACGATTAGTTGCTAAGGGATACAACCAACAGGAAGGCATTGACTACGACGAAACGTATGCTCATGTTGCCCGAATTGAAGCCATTCGTCTCTTATTGGCTTACACGGCTCATAAAGCCTTCAAGGTCTATCAAATGGACGTTAAAACCGCCTTTCTAAACGGCGTACTTAGAGAAGAAGTCTATGTCGCTCAGCCAGACAGCTTCGTTGATCAAGAACATCCCGATCACGTCTATCGACTGGATAAAGCTCTCTACGGACTAAAACAAGCCCAACGTGCTTGGTATGATGTCCTGAGTGACTTCCTCGTAATGTCTGGATTTATTTGAGGAACAATCGATACGAACCTCTTCATCAAATGGCAAGACAAGGATCTGATGGTAGTTCAAGTCTACATCGACGACATCATTTTCGGTTCAACAAATCCACGGCTTTACAAGAAGTTTGGAGATCTCATGAAGAGTAAATTCGAAATGAGCCACATGGAGAGATGCAAATTTTCCTAGGACTTCAAGTCAGGCAGCTCGATGATGGGATATTTATAAGTCAAACAAAATATATTAAGGACATCCTGAAAAGGTTCCATCAAGATCGGAGCAAGCCTCTCAGCACTCCCATGTCAACAAGTTGCAAGTTGGATGCCGATCCCACAGGAAAATCGGTCGACATCATACTCTATCGCATCATAATTGGATCTCTTCTCTACCTCACTTCTAGTCGGCCGGATATCATGCTTGCCACTTGCTTTTTGCCCGCTTCCAAGCCGATCCCAAAGAATCCCACATCGCGCTGAAGCGCATTCTTCGCTACCTTAAGGGCACGACTACCTTAGGACTATGGTATCCTAAAGGCACGAACTTCAAACTTATTGGCTACACTGACGCCGATTATGCAGGCACGAACTCCGGTGGCGCTCAATTTCTAGGCGAAAAGCTAGTCTGTTGGTCATCCAAAAAGCAAAATTGCATCTCAACTTCGACGGCTGAAGCTGTATACGTCGCAGCCGCCATCTGTTGCTCCCAGATGCTGTGGATACGGACTCAGCTTCGCGACTATGGGTATAATTTGAATAACATACCCATATATAGTGATAGCCAAAGTGTCATCGCAATTACGTTCAATCCTGTTCACCATTCACGCACGAAACACATAGACATTAGATATCACTTTATCAAAGGTCACGTAAAAAAAGGAACCATTGACATGTACTTTGTGAACACGGAATATCAACTAGCCGACATTGTCACCAAGGAATTGGAGGAAAAACGACTCCAATTCCTTGTCGGAAAATTAGGCATGTTGAATCTTCTGTCATATGTGCATTACCTGATCTTCTGTGCTATCACATGCTCAATTCAATGTGTTTTCCATGTCCATCTGTCTTATCTTGCGTGATTGTAAAATTACTAAAATAAATAACAAATAAAGAAAAATATTATAATAATAATAAACTATACATATACATATAATATAAGGGAATGAAGAAATCTTTAGGATGCTCGATATGTGACAATTAGATTTCCCTGGCATGCGACTGATTGGTTAATTTTGTCAGTCTAAGTTGAATTCTTGTGTGTAAAGCTCATTTAGTTTGCTCCACTAGACACAAAGCCACTTTACATAAGTGAGGATTCTGGCCTATAATTTTTCCTTTCTATTGATTTATTCTTGAGCGCGTCACACATCAATTGCTTGTCTTTACTAGTGCTTCTTGGCTTCATAGTCACCGTTCATTAGATTCTTAGGAAAATGATTAGAGCACTTAGGAAATTCCTCACTTGGCCTTACATATAGAAAATTTCCATGCTTTAATATAGCCTTTAGTCACCCTTTTGAGCCTTCTCTGATATCCTTTTCTTCACTTGACAATCCTTTGAGCCTTCAACCGAACAACTAAATCTTCGATGGGATATTCAATCGAGAAAAGGAGGGGGAGCAAACGAAAAAAAAAAGATGACAAAAGAAGGTGGAAAATGCACAGGAGGAATGCTCAACGCACAAAATCTTGCTGTGAACTTATCTGTCGATAATCCCGTACACTCGTCAGAATGGCTGGAAAGAGGAGCACCACGAAGTGAACTTCTCCAACGATAATCCAGTCTTATATCAAGACAACGAGAAGAGCAGCGCGGCCGTGGGTTCGAATTCCACAACTGCGAACTTCTCAAATCGATAATCTCTGAAACCTCACTAGGGATTAAGAGAAAAGGAGCGCGGTATCGGCCCGAGAACGAACAAGAAGATCTTCGCCTTAGATAATCTCTCAGCCTCGTAGAGAAGCGGAGGTTCAGCTTGAGCAAGTGCAGACTGAGTCAAAGAAAAATCGTTAAAGGATGAGAAAGATAAACAATAAGAGAAAAACGACAAAAAGGAGGAGAACGACGAAGAAAACGAAGAAGATCCTTAGTCCACAATTCCAAAACTATCCTTCCCTTCTTAGTCAGAGCCAAATTAAAACCTTTCACAGTCTCTATGATTCCATATCGACGATCATTTGCAAAGGTGAAATGATTAAAAACACCTCGATCACAGGTAAATTGACTTAAGATTGCTTGTGTTGACTAGAGTGATATAAATATAATCATCCCAAGGTAAAAAAAATCGAGTGCTAGAGTGAATCCAGTGAGAGTTGTCGAAATGGATCATTCTATGAACTTAGGACTCTTTAGTTTGACGACATGACTTGACGGTATGTGATCTTTTCGAGTGTCTCGTGAAATTTTAGGCGTGACAATGATCGTAGCAAAATAATCTGACCCCATACTTTTAATAATATTAATATGCATATGAAAAATTTTATATATATATATATGATATTTTTTTTCTTTCTGAAAATTTACTTCACAAAAAAAAAATCGCATATTTTGAAATGAAATTTATATTTTATATGCATTGAGTTGTTTAAATGCGATTATCTGTTTTTGCTCATACCCTCGCGCGAAAATGATATTTACATGTATAGGGGAACATGTATCTAGGCTAAATGTGTTGAATTCGCGTCTCAAATCTTGGTGCATTATTCGAGGGGGAGCATTTACAAACTTATGTCTTAAAAGCTCCAAATATTTTTAATGATCTTCCTCTAAAGTGTTGCAGAAACAATGTCGAGGTCAAGAATTCTTCAAGACTTCGAGTTTTTCGGCATAAAAACTTGTTGGTTGGTTAAATTATTGATCGGTAACATCTTTCTATGATTTTTGAATTTAACCAATTGTTCTTATGAAGGGGGAGCGTCACCAAAAACAGTATTGCTTCCATAATTAACTCTAATCATTCTTGCACATTTTGCTCTAAAAGATTTGCAGATTCGCGAAATCTGATTTTGGAGCCAGATGTCATCATCGAAATTTCAGGGAGTTAATTGCATTTATTTTCATATCTAGGGGGAGCAATTATGTGGTTGAACACTTACACTTAGGGTCTGTTTGAAATATGTTGATTTCTTTCAATCGAAAAATCTGGGCTAAATTTGTACTCCGATCACAAATTACCGATCGAACATTGACTTGGGACCAAATGGCAATTTTTGCTTCAATTTCTCGAGCGAAAATCAAAACAAGAACCAAGTTTCTCGATCGCAAATTTTTCGATCTCAGACAATAATGGGCCTTGAATTTCAAAGTGTCGAATAAACGTCTAATCAGCCCATTTAGCAAATTTAATTCTTGCAGTCGAAAATTCCCAAATACACGTACCCTGAATCAAAAAATTCAACAGTCAAATTCCCTCGCGCAAAACTTTTACTCTCAAAAGACGAACGTCAAAACTTCAAGATCTTTCGATTTTCACCTAATTTTCGTCTTTTGAAGGTAGATTTGACTTCCTTTAGGGTTTATCGTGCATTTAAACTAGATTTGCATCTATATTCTGTTCTTTCGCCTGATATGTGTAAAAATTTCAATTGTACAGAATGTGAAAACGCGAATGAGATTTTGCGTATTTACGAGCATTCTAGGTGTACAATTTGGGTTAAAACTGCATTTAAGATAGTTTTAAGCATTCTGGGAACATATAGTTTCGATTACTTGCGTTCATAAAGGTTGATTTTGAGTTCGACTAAACTGGATTTTCATGTGTTTAAAGGCGTCGAAGAACTTTCTCGATCGCAAACAGTGTCAATTGAATTTCAATTTGATTGATTTACTGTTTGCATCGTAAAAGATTTTCGATCGCAAAATTTCTATTTGGTCGATAACATAATAACGCTGATCGAAACATAATTACAATCGACAAATTAATTTTTGGATTTTATGCGAGCGAAAGATTACTGAATTGCATTGATAAAATATATGCAATTCCTTTTCTTAATTTTCGAGCGCAAAACTTACAGTCGATAATTTCAATTTCAATCTTGTGCTCGGTCGAAAATTTTAGCAGTAAAAAATTAATTTTTTCGATGATAAAATTTTTGGATCGTAAAAGCACACAGCGATAATTTGATCGATCGAAAATTTTCTCGATGGTTGACTTAGTCTCTCGTTGACAATTTTCTCGATCGTAAAATTTCGCAGCGAAAAACCTTTATAAAATCGAAAATCTTTGTCGCTCAATAAATTTCATAGCGAAAAAAAAATTGATTCACGCGCGAAAAATTTTCGATCGTAAGTTTACATGGAAATCTAATTTCTCGATCGTAAATTTACACGAAAATTTTTCTCGATCGTAAAATTTGTCGGCTAGAGTATCACAATGTCAGTTCAAACATTTAGAAATGTTCTAAGCGCTTTTTTCAACTGTAGCTGTCATTAGCGAATAAAAATTTATTGATCGCAAATATTCAATTCAAAATCACATTTAGGCAATTCAATTGAGAATTTCATTTCTCGAGCGATAAAAAGCACGGACTGAATAGTACTTTAACACTTAGGAAAATATTCGACCAATTTTGTTAAACTTACATGCATATGTCGAGAATAAAATTATTTCTTCAAAAATTCACTCTATATGACCTATATGTGCATTGAATTTCCACTACAATTTTATCAAACATGTTATAAATAGCTTCATCATTATGGTTTGATAAATTTGAATTTCGACTAAATTTTAATCTAGCTAATGATTTGAAGATGTATTTCAGATGGATCACTACCCTACCTACAACCATATATACGAGAAGGCCGTGTACCTTAACGTCCACGACACGAACTTCCAACTGGATCTGACAACCTTCCGGTGTCCAGACGACATCATCGTGTCCATACTGCAAGGCCATCCACTAGGCATGCTCTTATCGTGACGGCCTCAGTACCGATGGTCTACCTCCAGCAGTTTTGGGGAATGATCAAGAGTCTCATCATGAACGGGGCGTATCACTTCACCACCGTTGTAGGGACGAGGCACATCTGTATGAGAAAGAATGAACTCAGACTTCTGCTCGACCTGTCTCACAAACAAACTTACGAACCCCTCCCATCAGATGAAGAATTGGTGCATGATTTCCTCCACATGGGATACCGTCCGCCGCTCACCAAGTTAGCTCAGATGCAGAGCAACATGATTCCCCATCCATGAAAGATACTTTTTGGCATAATCAATAAGTGTTTGTCCCCGAAGCACGCAGGCTTCGACAAAGGCAACGGCCACATCCTCCGGATATTTCACGGAGTAGTGTTCTCGCGGAATTACGATTTCGTTCAACTGATCTGGAATGACCTCGCAGAACAGATAAGACAAAGGAGAACAAACGGTCCAAAAACGTGTCGTATGCGAGATGGTTCTCCGTCATCATCCGACAACAAATGGAGATGCGTGAGCAGAATATTCCTCGCCTGGCCACGGGAGGAAACTATTAGCCACCTAGGCTCAAGTTCTTCCACAGCCCCAGGCTCACGGACCTAGCTCAGCTATCGATGGCCATTCCGCTGGAGCTGCTACGTCTCGCCGACCCCGAGGGAGATGAATATCAGAGATACTGTCGGGAACATCACTTAACCGAACAGATGATTCGAGGACCCCCGTCAGAGTTTCAAGTGAGCCCTCCCCAACAAGCCCCCATCTAGTCCTGAAGACACGATGATCGATGAAGTAGCTCAGGAACGAGAGATGAAGCCCCCAACCCATGAGGATACAGTGCCAGATATAGAGTCCACGCTGATCGATGTCGTGGCTCACGAGTTGGAACTTGAGGCTCCACAAGTTTCACTTGGTGTTGAAGTGCCCATCATTGTCGGCGTGCTCGAAGAACCTCTTGAGAAAGATATTTTAGCAGCACAGCTCGAGGCAGAAACGGGGCACATCTCACCACCAATGGCTAGTACGCCAGAAATAGAGGCTCTGATTTCCACAATACAACATGTCGAGCCTCCAGTGACGGAACCAGCCAGTGAGGATGTAGGACGAGGGCTCTCACCTCACATAGCTACCCCATCAGACACGGAGTCAGATGAGGAGATTCAGCTGATAAGAAGGACTCCGAGACGACTGAGTATATCACTTGAGTCCATCTTCACCACTGTCACCACCGCACCAGACATCGCGTCCATCGTACCGTCAAGTGCTGCAGACACTCCTTCGATCAATCTTGAGCCGCTGCACATCGTACCGGTGTCTGGTTCACAGGTTCCATCAGAACCTGTCGAAACGCCCATAGAGGAGAATCTTCAAGATTCGACTCAAGGATTGGGTGGAAGTCTCCAACACTCACAACCTCAAGTGACTGCGAGCCAGCCTGAGGAGTCGGTGTTAGCTCATGGGTTGATAACAGGCGCTATCAGTCGTCCTGGAACATCCACAACGGAGGCGTCCGCTCCGTATGTGACTGTAGACAGACTTCAGGCCGCTCTCGCCAACGCGCTAAAGGATTTTGAAGACAAAATTATGGAGAGGGTGCGCAATGCCATCGAGACGTCCCGCCAAGATCGTGGGAAAGCACCCGTCTCAGAGCCGTCTTCATCACAACCCATCCACACACCACCTCAACCCATACTTTCCTCACAAATTCCAACACCCATCCTCACCCACAACCTCATAAATCCTTCCACAGTACCCATCAGCGAACTCCACTTCATATTGGTCACCAGGCTTTTGGAATTGACCACACGAACACCGGAAGAAGATGATCTCTTCCGCCATCTCGTTGATCGTCCTGACCCATCCGAAACGTGCCGCGGCCAAGGCTCCCACTCCAAACGACGACATGATGACCCAGACGATCAGGGCCGTCCTGAGGGGAAGAAGAGGCCAAGGATAATCACAAGGGGTCAGAGACATAACCCTGGCGCGACTCAGACAAGTAAAGGAGTCGCTGGAACCTCACAACCTACTACCCAAACAACCACCACAACGCGCTGCACCACTCAAACCCAAACCCAAACCCAAAGCCACATCGACCAACCAACCTTTCAACTAAGGACGCCTCCGCCCATGCCACCGACCTTCTCAAGCCCCTTGCTTCCGAAAGAAGAAGCAAGTGCTGCCATGCTTGTCGCCCTAGCGCTACTCAGGCGACTCCCTCAACTGCTCCAGATCAACCGGGACCATCAGGACATGGCGATGGCTTCAACCCGCACGAGATCCTAGACAAATATATATTCGAAGGACAGTGGATGACCCATTCCATGCCCGGTGAGCATCAACGACAACGGCTTCAGGACGTTCGACACTTCCTACAACAAGCCTCGGTAGACCTCGTGCTCATAGAAGATGAAGAACTTCAGGAAGGTGAAGACTACCAGCAAGATATCCCAAGGCTACCAGAGTTGATCGCACAACGAGCGATTTCCCCCACAAGACAAATACCAGGGACTGTTCGGATCGACACGCCGTGGGAGAATATTCGGATTGAAATCCCCTTCCTTGAAGAAATCCGTGAACACATCTGGAGGTCACCAAACAGGGTCAAGAAGTCGAATGAGTTCGAGCTAAGAGGGATCTCTCATTGGGATCAGCAGAAGAGGATGACCTACATCTGGATGCTGACTCAACTTGGACCTGATGTAAGGATGAAGATGACTAAAGCGCAAGCAAGGAGTCATTATCAGAGTCTATCTTCTATCTGCCAGCTTCTCAGCGTCTATTGTGCCAAAGGAGGTCTTCCAACCCCAACCTACGTTATCGAGCGAGTGGACAGAACCCGAGAGGAATTAAGTGAGAGCGATCTACCGTACCTCCCTGCCGACGAGGTATACAACCTCCATCCGCTGTACGTGGAAAAGTACAAAGGTCCTCAAGGTTTCGTCAAGAAAGAAGGTCAACATGACCGCACCACTCAACAAAGGACCTGAGATCAAAGGGCTTCCAAGCAATCATGTGCACATCAGCTCAGTCCTAGGCATCACCTACCACAATACAATCAACAAGAAGACTATGTTAATGCTAAAGACTGAGATTCATAAGTTTTGCGATGGAACGCTCAAGGTCATCAGGAGGAATATAGCAAAGGTTGGAAGAAATCAACCGAGAGACGATGCTGAGAATACATCGGTTCGTGAGAGAATAGCTGCTCCTGATGGAATTACTAGATGACATCGAGGAGTGCCTGAAGCTGAGGGAAACGCTCAGGAATTATGAGCATGCGCTGGGCTTGTGCAGGTCGTACTATGCCCGATGAGGACAAATGGAGCTGAAGGGCAATCAAGCACAAAGGGGGAGATTGTGGAGTATCAATTTTAATTGTGCTTGATTTCATTAGTTGTCCTTATAATTAGGAGCTTTATGTATAGTAGTCCTTACATTAGGACTAGTTTGATATTTATACCAAGTTTGTTTGATATAAATAATTGTACACACATTGAGTAATACACAAGAAAATTAGAGAATCAATCCGAAAGGCTGCCGAATTCAATTCTAGAGAGAGAAACAGCAAAACTTTCTCACACTAAAGGTGTAAAATATCGATTTTAATTGTGCTGTGATTTAATTAGCTGTCCTTGTAATTAGGGGCATTATTTGTATAGTCCTTAGATAAGGACTAGTTTGATATTTATACCAAGTTTGTTTGGTATAAATACATGTACAAACTTGAGCTTAATACAAAAATTAGATAATTGATCCGATAGGCTGCCAAATCCAATTCTAGGGAGAGAAACTCAGCAATCACTCTCACTCTACTCGAATTCTCTATCGGTGTTCTTCATTGAAGGTTTTCGATCAAAGTTAATTTCATACAATTCTAATCGATTTCCTTAGGATTTGAGTCTAGGATCATAGGAGTTGATAATTGATGACCTAACAATTGGTATCAGAGCAGATTTGTTCTATTTTGAATCGAAATTGTTAGAATCAAAAATTTTTTAACTGTTCCGTGCGAAGAACAGTTTACGCGCGAAAATTGATTTCGATTTGATAGCCCAAATTATGTGCTTATTTGATATGATTTTGATGTTTCTGTGCTCGCATAAATAGGTTAGATCAATCGCGATTAGATAAGTAGCTTTCAGAATCAGGATTTAGACCGAATTTTGATTCTGAGATTTTACTGTTTGCGCGAAGAATAGTTTGAATGAGTTCTGATTTTCGCAAAATTGAATATCATTTGCTTCAAAACATGTTTAATCAAACGCTACTAACAAATTTGCTACTATTGAAGCATATTACATCAAGTCTATTCATGAAAACTGACGAAGATCCTTCATCAACTCCACCACAAGAGAAAAAATGGATGCTTACTCACTAGGAAACGACAACCGTCCGCCGATCTTGCAACGCTGCGAATTTACAGTTTGGAGAAGCCGCTTCCTAAATTTTATAGCCTTGAAAGATCAAGCCGAAAACCTGCTAAAGTCACTCGAAGAAGGGCCCGCACAATTCTGGGTCACTGTAGCCGGTGATGACACGGTTACTCCTCATATTCCCGCTACTAGGCGACTGAAGGAGCCTAGGGAATATTCCATCGAGGAAAGGGCCCGCGCTAAGGCAGATCTGATAGCCATGAACACACTCATGCAGGGCATCCCCAACGGCATCTATAGACAGATAGACAGCCTCCCAACGGCTAAGGGGATGTGAGATGAACTACATAGAATGATGCAAAGGCCGGAAGTGGGCATCAAGGCCAAAAAGGCAAATATTCTCACGGCATATGAGTCATTCAAAGCAAGTCGGAGGAGAGCCTATATGACGTATATCAAAGGTTCCTCACCCTTCTTAATGAGATGAGGGAAATAGAAATCTTTACGACAAACATGGAAACAAACATCAGATTTCTATCCTGTCTGCCCTCAGACTGGAAAAAGATATCCACTCAACTTAGGCAAAACAAAGATTTGGAGGAGTTGGATATCCATGCAGTTTTTGACAATCTCGGCCAACATGAGGAAGATATTTGCGAGATTCAGAAGGAGCAAAAGGGCAAGCAGATTGAAGACACTGTTGCCGTTGTCTCAGAGAAGCGTGGAACAAGGTCTCGCAAAGAGAAGATCGTTAGGCCTCCCTCCCCATCAGAGTCAGAAGAAGATTTGGAGACAGACGATGAGCCAAGCATGAAAGCACTGGTGAAGCAGTTGGCTCTAATCGACAAATGATGAGCAAGACGTACTTAAAAAAAGAAGTCCTCATCTTCGGCCAACCGACTTCGGACCTCAAGCTCTAAGAATAAAGAACGTGCACCTGAGAGATCCGAAATCAAAAACACTAAAGAGCCCAACAAGTGCTTCAACTGTGGCAAGCCTGGTCATTTTGCCAAAGAATGCACTCTTCCCAAGAAGAGAGATGCTAATTACTACTCCAGAAAGCTTCAACTTTCAAAACGGAAGGAAGTTGGAGTAGCCCTCATGGCAGAGCAGGACCACTGGCTCGAAGACACGTCCAACTCCGAAGAGGAGAATTTAGCCCTCATGGCCCGCTTGGACGACACCCTGGATGCCAAAACTTCAAACCAGACGGACGATGACGATGCATCCATCTCATCACAAGAGGTAGACTCTTCATTCACATTATTGACCATGTTAGAATCATATCAAAAACAATATGCTAACATGAAACGTGAGCAAAAAAGTATTAAGTAGAGGATACTTTCAAGGTCTCAGGAGAAGATAAATAATCTCGAATCAGAACTTAGAAGCTCTAGTGCTAAAATAGAAGAAGTTACTAAGAGCCTAAATTCTAGAGAGACTAGTCAACCTCAAATAGGACAGCATAGCGATAAGATTAAGGAATTAGAAGATAGGATAGCAAATAACTACAATTGCTTGGTTACGAATCTCAATGAGAAAGCCACCCTAAATTGTAGGATAACCGAAGCTAACACTAAGATCACTAACTTAGAAGCTCAATTAAAAACATCAAATGCTAAGGTTAGTGAGCTTAGTAAAGAACTAGATGCTTGTCAAGCCGCTAAACTGACGGTAGAAAATAGTTATGATCTCCTAGGTGAGGAACGCAAGAAACTATATGCAAAAATGAAGAAATTAGATGATATAGTTACGCCTAGGGGACAATCCGAACAGACGATATTCCTAAATCAGCCCAAGGATGTAGATTTCTATAATCCAAAAGAAGACTTAGGTTTCACTAACCCACGTTATCTACGGAAGAAAGAATCTATGATATTAAGCACATGGGTTTAGGAGTAACCTCTCTTAGAGATTTTACTGAATCGACGTACCAAAATACTTTCGATTCATCCATGAGAAAAGCCTCACACGGGCCTGAAATCCCCCTTGACTACACAGCACTAAATGAAAGAAATAGAAATACCATCATTATCACCTGTCTCTGCCTTACTTCAACTTCCTGACCCTCAAACAGTCCACGAGGAATCCAGAGATGTTCATTATAAAAATTCTCTCTACAAACCTACTATAATAAAACAAATAGAGGAATCCCAAGCAAAACTAGATAAAGAAAGAGAGAATTTCGAAGCTGAAAAGAAAAAGTTCTTAAAAGAGATGGAAAATCACAAGGCTTCCTCATCCTCCCAAACTACCTCTCACGCTATTATGAAAAGCGTGAAAATCAAAAAATCACCTTCGAAAGATCAAAGTGCATTAATAATTCTGTTAAAAGTGCTAAGCCTAAATCTATTTTACCCACGTCTACAGGGAGCGTAGGGCAAGCACTAGAATCGAATGCGAGAGTGTCTAGTCTTAAGAAGGAGCTAGTAGATTTGAGTATGCCTAAGAATGTTACTCCTTCTGTACAAATAAATGTCACTCGTAAAAATAAAAGAGCCATTTCCTCGTTTCAAATAATTGCTTCTACATGTACTCCACAGCCTACCATTCTTAGAAGTACTAATTTTGAAATTGGCTCTACATCTAAAGCTAAACATAATCATTCTGAAACAAATGCCACAAGGAAGACCCGTAGGAAACAAGATGCAGCCATAAATAGAGCTTATGGCGCTGTACATGCCTGTTCTCACCTAAGGTATCCCGTAAAGATTGTTATCACGTTATGGTCCCCAGATCAAAAAGCGTTGGTCCCTTGTGTGCGCAGGGACCTTACCTTACCTTACGTGTGGGTCCCGTGTTTAAGCAGCTTTGGTCCCCAGATCCAAAAGCCCCAGTCCCTTGTGTGTCGCACGGACCCTACCTTACCTTACGTGCGTCACCCTTGATTTTAATAAATTAATTAAAAACAACGCGTGAATGTATATTTTGTAACTCCGAGCACTCATTCGACCAAGCAATCTCACCAAATTATTCTTCTTCTACATGTGACAATCATGACGATCACGAGCATTTTTTTCCAAGTCGATGGTCAGTGGATAATTCGCGGGACAATACGTTGAACTGGGTTCCCGATCCAAGTTGCCGGTGGCAATCAATCTTGGTAGACGACGGTTCATGCACGTTAGTAGATCTCACTAACGAGATATTGAAAGCATTGTCGTTACGCGACGACAATACCAAAGTTAGGGTAAGCTACATGCCTTGCATAGACTACAATTATGTGCGCCCCATCTACATCGAGAACGATTACGGCGTACGTGCGTACCTTGGTTATGCTTGTCCACGATCAAGACCACCTCTTCACGTGCAACTCGAGTTATCCGTCATTGCTGCACTGCCACCTCAACATGATAATGATTTTTCGGGTTTCGACATCGGCCTTATAGTGTAGTGCGATACAAACGCATAAATCCAACCATTTGAGGGTTTTCCTAGCACATCTTACAACCCTCCTTACCAAAGTAATGAAAGCAGTGGCTATTTAGGCGATTACTCCGGAATGGGCGGCCAAGAATAAGATAATGAGAACGAGCAAGTCGGACGGGAAACTGAAAATGAAAATGAGCAAAGTGCTACAGATGATGATGATGATGACGATGATGGTGGTGATTATGACTGTTGGGAAACCCCGGGTGACCCGAGGCCCTGCCCCGGACGCAGCGGAATAAAATTTTTCCCGGGTTCCCCATACGGTTTCCCCAGTATACTAATAAAGAAAACTGCATGATTGACACGTTTAAAAGAATAAGGATCTTACCCTTGTAGCGAAGATCCTTAGCTCCGTAGCTCACGAACTGTGCCGAAGAGAAAAACGCCGACCCCGTGACGTGCCGTAAACCTACACCACCCCAAGGATGGCTAGAGATGGTGTGGAGTATTGTATAGAGATGTTTAGATGTGTATGTGATTTCTAAAACTCACAAACACTTAGGGTTTTCTCAAGAACAACCCCAAATGCTCTAGCTTCTCTCTAAAATCCCTAAGTTTAGTGTGAGAAAGCTTATCAACTCATTATGGACGAAAATCACAAGTCTCATAATGTAAAACCAAGTTTTAAATCATGAAATATACTTTAGATTTGTTTAAATGAGATCATGTCCTACATGACTCATTTTTGTTTGATTCTCTTGTTATTTTATCATCTAATGACTAGATATTGTCCCACAAATCAAAACAAAAGAACAAGGAACGAAATTGGATTTGATTTGGATCAAATTTGACCAAAAAACTGGCGGTCACGGCCTCTGACATGACCTGTCACGGCCGTGACACATCATTGGACGACTTCTGCCGCTCGTCACGGCCTTGGTCACGGCCATGACCATCTTCTGGAGGCTGTCACGGCCTGGGTTTGAAGTGTCACGGCCGTGACACCATCGGGCACCGGCTCGCCTCTGCCAGTCGTCACGGCCACCCGTGACAGCCCTGACAGCTTTGCGGCAGTTTCGTATTTTGATCCGATTGTCCTGAAATTTTAACCATAGTTAAAAGACTCACCAATCTACATTTTGACCAAAGGGATTCTCAATCCGAGGTCTAGATTGTGAGATATGAAGTTTTTAAGCTACTGCTACTTTGCATAGGGACTTCATGACTGTGACAAGGCTTGCTTGTCATTGTGAACCCTATTTACGCTTCATTCTTCACCTTTTCGTTCCATAAATTTCCGTCCATGTAAATATAGTTTCTAAAACATATATTTAACATTTTTATTAACGTCTCTAAGATCGTTAAATCATTTTACATCTCATATTAGTTAGGCACTATCACAGTGATCATTTCTAAGCCCGACTCTCTCGGTTCGTCTCAACCCGGCAAGGGAGGAATCCAAGAATTTGGTAAGCGCCTAGCCAATCCGCGGTACCAACTAGATCCCGTGTTGAGTACGATCTTCGATCCACGAACCGACTATAGATTATTGTCGTACGTATAGACCCTTCACAAATGTCCCGATCGAGTGAGAGTCATGGTTACATTAAACTAACTAGACTCGACTCTATGACTAATTCGTGACTGGTGAAATTACTATATTGCCCTTACGTCCCACGTAAGTCAGTTTATAGCTTCGGCCGAAGACTTCGTAATTTCCCGTCCCCGAATATGCATAGGACATATATCTCAGTTACTAACGAGATAGTGAATCCCTAACGTTAGTCTAAGCACGGCAGATACCCTTTCTTGTCAAGACCGCATGTCGCCGCCGACCCATGTTCGTCCCCGAACAAGGTGGACCTCGCAAACTAGTGACATTTCAAGACTCCAAAGTCAACTCCGTCAAAAACCCTTCGGTCTAAGGTCCACGCACACTACTATAGTCAATCGATCGATCATTGACGCTACCCAGAGTAACGATAAGGCGCATGTGATCGTCGATTGCGAGTCGTGTCCAAGTACAAGTTAATCCACTGATTCAACTTATACCAATGTTACGACCTCCCGCTTCGCAAGCGAATGATTGGCACAACCATATAAGAGTCGTCAACAAATAAGTCGTATTGACACTCAGTCACCCTACTGAGATCTAAGACTTATGGACCAATTTATTATCGGAGAATAATAGCTCACTGGTGCCCCTCTCTCATCCCATGAGAATCGGTGAATAAACTCACGATATATGGGATTTATTTATTTACCGTCTCACCGGATACCTAGTAAGACTTTATAGGTAAATAAATAATATGCCTTTTTTAAAGAATAAATTATAAAGTATAAATTCCATTAATCGTATAAGAATACATTATTCAAATACATAACGAATAATACATCAATTATTAAATACATGCCCTATTCATTACATCATCGAATGGCATTCCGAGGGCACATCCCCAACAATCTCCCACTTGCACTCAATGCCATGCGCTATGATATCGTAACCCCATTTTATGGAGGTGTCGATCAAGCACTGCCTGTGAGAGAGGCTTGGTGAACGGGTCCGCCACGTTATCCGCGGTGGCTATTTTCTGCACAGCTATGTAGCCATTCTCAACGAATCCACGCAGCACGTGGTATTTTCTTTCTATGTGTTTGGACTTTTAATGAGACCTAGGTTCCTTGGCTTGTGCTACTGCCCCACTATTGTCGCACCACAATAGTAGCGGGCGGTCCACTATGCCTGGAACAACTTGAAGTTCTTCTATGAACTTTCTCATCCAAAAACCTTCCTTTGCTGCCTCAGAGGCCGCAATATACTCAGCCTCAGTGGTGGAATCGGCAGTAGTGCTTTGCTTAAAACTTTTCCAAGTCACTGCTCCACCATTGAGCGTATAGACGAAACCAGAAGTAGATTTTCGATCATCCACGTCCGACTGGAAATCTGGATCGGTATAACCATCCACCTCTAATTCTCCATTACCATAACAGTACCATATCTTTAGTCCGTCTAAGATACTTAAAGATATTCTTTACTGCATTCCAATGTTCCTTACTAGGATTCGATTGGTACCGACTTACTATGCTCAAAGCATACGCAATATCAGGTCGCGTACATAGCATCGCATACATTAGGCTACCTATTGCTGATGCATAAGGATATCACTCATTTCCTTCCTTGCTTCCTCACTTTGAGGACACATGGATTTTAAGAGATGAATCCCATGTCGCATTGGCAAGAACCCTTTCTTAGATTCATCCATTCGAAATCGTTTCAGGATCTTTTCTAAGTAAAGGGCCTGAGATAGACCTATCATTCGATTCGCTCGACCTCTAAAAAGGCGAATTCCAAGAATATAGGTTGCTTCTCCCAGGTCCTTCATGGAGAATTCGGTCGAAAGCCAAGCTTTCACCTCCGAGAGCATTCTGATATCGTTTCCCATCAAAAGGATGTCATCCACGTACAATACGAGGAACGATATCTTACTCCCACTGACCTTCTTGTAAACGCAAGGCTCATCTTCATTCCTTAAGAATCCGTAGTTCCTAACTACTTCATCAAATCGAAGATTCCAGCTCCTAGACGCTTGCTTAAGTCCATAAATAGACCTGTTAAGCTTGCATACTTTGTGAACATCTGCTTGCGATGTAAAACCCTTGGGCTGCTATATATAGATTTCCTCCTGGAGGAATCCATTTAGGAAAGCAGTTTTCACATCCATCTGCCAGATCTCGTAATCATAGTATGCTGCTATAGCAAGCAGAATACGGATAGACTTAATCATTGCAACAGGTGAAAAGGTTTCCTCATAATCGATGCCCTCTTTTTGATTATACCCTTTCGCTACTAGCCTAGCTTTGTAGGTTTCAACCTGCCCATCATATCCAATCTTTCTCTTGCAGATCCATTTACACCCTATAGGTCTAAAACCTTCGAGCAGATCTACTAGAGACCATACTTGGTTGGTATGTATCGAGTCCATCTCTGCTTTCATAGCTTCGACCCATTTCTTAGAGTCGACATCCATCATTGCTTGGTCAAAGGTAGCAGGGTCGTCACCAACGATCCCTTCAGTCGCAGCACCCCCGTGCTCGACATGTACCGTACCATATCTCTCAGGCATGCGAGATATTCTACCCGACCTGCGCAATTCTGGGCGCGTCTCAGACTGCTCATCTGTGCCCTCAGGCACTGATGTCTCTGGAAGCGTTTCATCTAACTCTGCAAGAGTCACTTCTCTGCCAGCTCCACCTTCTCGAACGAACTGTTCCTCGAGAAAATGAGCGTGAATAGCTACGACGATCCTTTGATCATCATGGAAGTAAAAATAATATCCCATGCTATCATCGGGATATCCGATGAAACGTCCTTTCATGGACCTAGATTCGAGTTTGTCTGCTAACAGCTTTTTCACACAGGCGGGGCATCCCCTAACCCTTAAGTGATTCAAGCTGGGCTTCTTACCATTCCAAATTTCGTAAGGTACCCTATCTACAGACTTCGAAGGGGTTCTGTTCAAAACATAAACAGCAGTTTGCAAAGCATATCCCCATAATGATATGGGGAGATCTGTATAGCTTAGCATAGATCGAACTTTATCTAATAATGTTCGATTCCTACGTTCGGCAACACCATTCAGTTGTGGAGTCCCGGGCGGTGTAAACTGCGAAATAATTCCATTTTCTTTCAAGAAAGCATCGAATTCGAGACTCATATACTCGCCGCCTCGATCTAATAGTACGACTTTAATTTGTCTCCCAGTTTGATTTTCCACTAAAGTCTTGAATTCCTTGAACTTTTCAAGCGTTTCAGACTTGTGCTTCAGCAGATACACCAAGCCGTAGCGAGAGTGATCATCTGTGAAAGTCACGAAATAATGGAAATTACCTCGGGCCGTTACACTAAACGGTCCACAAACATCTGTATGGATCAAATCCAAAAGATTAGTGGCTCTTTGAAAAGTTCCTGTAAAAGGAGACTTAGTCATTTTGCCGAGGATACAAGATTCGCACGTTAGATAGGAATCTGATTCTGTAGGCTTAATAATGCCGTGTTTCTCCAACTCTTGAATCTTTCGAACTCCAGCATGACCAAGTCTAAGATGCCACAAATACTTTTTATTTACTCTAAGTTACGTTTGTCGGTAACTACATTCGCATGTTCCTGGACATTAACGTAATATAAACCATTTATTAACGTTGCATTTCCGACGCATTTATTTCCAAAATAAATGTCACAAATATTATTATTGAATCGAAATTCATAACCATTCTTACTCAAAACAGGAATAGAAATAATATTTTCAGCCCCTTGGGCAATACAAGTACATCGGATAAATATAATACATGTCCAGAACTCAATACAAGAGTCTTCGATCTAACATGACTAGCAGGTACACTATGTCCGCTACCAACGTTGATCAAGACTTCTCGTTCCGCCAGCTTCCTACTTCGTTCCAGACCCTGGTTCAAAACACAAATGTGAGCACTAGCTCCCGAGTCAAGAATCCACGAAGTGGAAAATACAGTAAATGAACAATAAGTTTCCAAAACTTTACCTGAAGCCCCAGAAGCTCGAAGCTTAGGGCAATCCCTTTTCCAATGACCCAGCTCTTGGCAGTGAAGGCACCTATCAGTGGCCTTCGGAACTTTAGGCACGTTCATGTTAGCCTTGCCTTTTTTCTTAATCCCTCCGTTTGGCTTATTAGGCTTGGGCTTGGGCTTGTTCGACTTAGATCTCTTAGACCTTGTAGTCAAAACAAGCGCAACCTCTTTTCCCTTTCCTTTCTTTAGCTCACGGTGAGTCTGAACCAGCGTGTTCATGAGTTCAGGAAGCGAAAATCGCCTATCGCTCAGATTATAGTTTATAATAAACTGAGCAAATGAAGCTGGGAGTGACTGAAGGATCAGGTCAATCTGAAGCTCATTATGAATGGGACAACCGAGAGAACTTAGTTCCTCGATGTACCCAATGAGCTTACGCACATGTGCCGCAACATCTGCACCCTCAGGCATCTTGGTATGAAAGAGATTGTCGGCAGCGCGGTATCGAGACGATCTCGACTGCTCGCCGTACAACTCCTTCAGATGAATCAATATCTCGCGCATTTGCATACCCTCATGCTGGCGCTGCAGATCGTTATTCATCCCAGCTAACATATAAGCCTTGACACGGGAACTATCCGCCATCCATTTGGTATAATATTCCCTGTCAGCATCACTCGCACCCTCTTGAGGTTCGAGTGGTATGGGTCCCTCAAGGACATACTCTAGGCGTTCCAGAGTGAGGACTATCCTCAAGTTACGGAGCCAGTCCGCAAGGTTTGGACCCTCCAAATGATTTTGCGTGATCAGTAAATTGAATGGTGACGTCATTTTGTATACAAACAAGAGAGAAAACAATCTGCAGAAAATAAAGCATTGAAGGGGTCAACGTATTATTCTACAAGCACAAATAAGGACTTTAACGATTTGGCTTGGCTCCCACTATTTTTCTCAAAATCCCATTCTCCCGACAGAGATTTCGGAAACCTCGTTGATGGTTTCATAGTGGAGTTGATTTCCCCGCTTCGCATAAATGACCTCAACCTAAAAGTTTGTTGACCCATACTCGGACGGCGCCGTGTCCCACACGAACCCATAGATGATCCTGTGTCTCACACGAGTCCATCTCATGAGTGTTTCAACAACTTTGTCTCCGGTTAGGAACCCTCACCTAACAGGAATAATTGGGAAATAACCGTCTAAGTGTGACCTATCAACGTGGCTCAATCCTAACATTTAGAAATTCTCGCCTGTAGGATAACTCTTTATAAGGCGTGAATATGTTTCGGAGATCGGCGTTTAGACAGTCACCCAAAATATCCACGTCAAGAGTAAAAATGTATGGTGTCGATAACTCGAAACAAACCGCACATATACTCAAGTCGTTTCAATAATGAGCTTGACTTTATTGTCTTAACGCACTCGGACCAACTACGACAAGAGCGAGATGATTGGCGCCGATAACTCGGAACAAACCGCACACGACACTCAAGCCGCAATGGTTTCGACCTTGATAGAAGACAGGAACCCTGTCCCTTTACCCACTTAGTATTTAGTCCAACCGGGAGAATACGTCTCACACACTTAAGCACTTAAACACGCACGTAACGTCAAACAAACATGCTAGTATACGCGGTAAACCTAGTTTGCCTATAAGACCGTCTGCGTGGACTATTTCTACTCTACTACATTTATTTTATAAAATTACATCTCTTGTATTCGGCTTCACACTATGTTCTCGAACGACCTCCAAGTCTTCGAACGGCCTTCTCGTGGACCCGTGTCGTACTCGTACAGTCATCATACACAAATTAATTTTTCTAATATTAACTAAAATACAAAACGGGGGGATCAGCTGTCCCAGACAACCCGTATATTAACGAATAAAATACAAACCGGGGGAACATTGTCACCCTTAACATATCACCCGGAAATAGAGCCTAAGTCCACGCCACGTCTTAATACGTGTCATACAAACATGCTTACAACATAAACACGTTCACGACAACAAAATGCTCAAAGAAACCGAAACGAAATTTGGGCTAGTCCTAGACTTACGGACCCGCAAGTTACGAACGCGACGAGACTCCCACTAGGGTTTTCTCTCCACGTTGCTACGCTACGTCAGAAAGCTCGCAACTAAGCGACCTTCGACCAAGCGAGCGCTCGGTTTACAAACTCGAACTAAGTACAACTCATGCTATGACGCTTGAGCAACTTAGTGACTTGCACAACCGAGTTCGTTTCGGACTCGTTTATGTCGTTTCTTAGAACCGAGCCTATGGCTCTGATACCACTGTCGGGAAACCCCGGGTGACTCGAGGCCCTGCCCCGGACGCAGCGGAATTTAAAATTTTTCCCGGGTTCCCCATACGGTTTCCCCAGGATACTCCGTTAAATAAAGAAACTGCATGATTGACACGTTTAAAAGAATAAGGATCTTACCCTTGTAGCGAAGATCCTTAGCTCCCGTAGCTCACGAACTGTGCCGAAGAGAATCACGCTGACCCCGTGACGTGCCGTAAACCTACACCACCTCAAGGATGGCTAGAGATGGTATGGTGTATTGTATAGAGGTGTTTAGATGTGTATGTGATTTCTAAAACTCACAAACACTTAGGGTTTTCTCAAGACAACCCCAAAGGCTCTAGCTTCTATTTAAAATCCCTAAGTTTAGTGTGAGAAAGCTTATCAACTCATTATGGACGAAAATCACAAGTCTCATAATGTAAAACCAAAGTTTTAAATCATGAAATATACTTTAGATTTGTTTAAATGAGATCATGTCCTACATGACTCATTTTTGTTTTATTCTCTTGTTATTTTATCATCTAATGACTAGATATTGTCCCACAAATCAAAACAAAAGAACAAAGAACGAAATTGGATTTGATTTGGATCAAATTTGACCAAAAAACAGTCGGTCACGGCCTCTGACATGACCTGTCACGGCCGTGACACATCATTGGACGACTTCTACCGCTCGTCACGGCCTTGGTCACGGCCGTGACCATCTTCTGGAGGCTGTCACGGCCTGGGTTTGAAGTGTCACGGCCGTGACACCATCGGGCACCATTTTGCTCGCCTCTGCCAGTCGTCACGGCCACGTGCAAGGCTGTCACGAGCTTTGCGGCAGTTTCGTATTTCGATCCGATCGAGGGGTAAAAGATGTCCAATTGTCCTAAAATATTAACCATAGTTAAAAGACTCACCAATATTAATTTTGACCAAAGGGATTCTCAATCCGAGGTCTAGATTGTGAGATATGAAGTTTTGAAGCTACTGCTACTTTGCAGAGGACTTCATGACTGTGACAAGGCTTGCTTGTCATTGTGAACCCTATTTACGCTTCATTCTTCACCTTTTCCGTTCCATAAATTTCCGTCCATGTAAATATAGTTTCTAAAACATATATTTAACATTTTTATTAACGTCTCTAAGATCGTTAAATCATTTTACATCTCATATTAGTTAGGCACTATCACAGTGATCATTTTTAAGCCCGACTCTCTTGGTTCGTCTCAACCCGGCAAGGGAGGAATCCAAAAATTTGGTAAGCGCCTAGCCAATCCCGCGGTACCAAATAGATCCCGTGTTGAGTACGATCTTCGATCTACGAACCGACTATAGATTATTGTCGTACGTATAGACCCTTCACAAATGTCCCGATCGAGTGAGAGTCATGGTTATGTCAAACTCACTAGACTCGACTCTATGACTAATTCGTGACTGGCAAAATTACTAAACTGCCCTTATGTCCCACGTAAGTCAGTTTATAGCTTCGGCCGAAGACTTCGTAATTTCCCGTCCCCGAATATGCATAGGACATATATCTCAATTACTAACGAGATAGTAAATCCCTAACGTTAGTCTAAGCACGACAGTTACCCTTTGTTGTCAAGACCGCATGTCGCCGCCGACCCATGTTCGTCCCCGAACAAGGTGGACCTAGCAAACTAGTGACATTTCAAGACTCCAAAGTCAACTCCGTCAAAAACCCTTCGGTCTAAGGTCCACGCACACTACTATAGTCAATCGTTCTATCATTGACGCTACCCAGAGTAACGATAAGGCCCATGTGATCGTCGATTGCGAGTCGTGTCCAAGTACAAGTTAATCCCCTGATTCAACTTATACCAATGTTACGACCTCCCGCTTCCCAAGCGAATGATTGGCACAACCATATAAGAGTCGTCAACAAATAAGTCGTAATTGACACTCAGTCACCCTACTGAGATCTAAGACTTATGGACTAATTTAAAATCGGAGAATAATAGCTCACTGGTGCCCCTCTCTCATCCCATGAGAATCGGTGAATAAACTCACGATATATGGGATTTATATATTTACCGTCTCACCGGATGCCTAGTAAGACTTTATAGGTAAATAAATAATATGCCTTTTTTAAAGAATAGATTATAAAGTATAAATAATATTAATACGTATAAGAATACATTACTCAAATACATAACGAATAATACATCGATTATTAAATACATGCCCTATTCATTACATCCTCGAATGGCATTCCGAGGGCACATCCCCAACAATGACGAGTTTGATGTCGATGAGCACGACGACGCTATAGATGTGGCCGAAGATGGTACCTATTCGTTTACGGATGGTTCGACCCTATACGTTGGACAAGAATTTCGTAGCAAGCAAGAATTCAGGGACGAAATCACTAAAATCGCAGTCGCTGCATGCTTCAACCTCCAAATGGATAGGTCAAACAAAACCCTGTACGTTGTCAAATGTGCAATCGAGAACTGTGAATGGCGAGTACGAGCTGCACATGACAAGAACTCCCCCTTTTCTCGATCCGAAAGTACAACACGCACACGTATGGCGTGCCTCATCGTTGCCGAAGAAATCGCCAGGGAAGTTCGTCGCTCGTATCGAGCACGTTGTGGGAAAATTTCAGGGCTCCTAAAGCCAACCAGGGCAGTATCACCGATTAGGAGATGGACGAAGACAGTCGGTTCAAGTACACGTTCTTGGCATACGGCGCATGCGTCAGAGGCTTTACATACATGAGAAAAGTCATTTCTATCGACACGACTATTTTGAAGGGGAAGTATAAGGGTGTCCTGATGATTGCCACTGCCCAAGACGGCGATTACCATCAATATCCTGTAGCATGGGGTCTTGCCGACGGGGGGAGGGAACGGAGTCATGGACGTGGTTTCTCTAGAGATTTGCGACGTTTTGTCGCGGATAGCGACGATCTTGTAATAATTTCTGATTGAAACAATGGAACCAAGAATGCATTCCCGATAGTTTTCCCGAACGCGTTTCATGGTTTATGTGCGTGGCACCTTCAACAAAACGTGAAGACGAAAATGAAGAAGAAAGGTGCTTGCCCATTTTTTGGCGTGTTGCGACTGCCTACACAAAGCGCGAGTCCGACAGTGCTTTTAAGCAGCTTGAAGCAAAGTACAAGGACGTGGCAAAGTATCTTGACGAAGTTCCGAAGGAAACGTGGAGGCGAGCATATTGCCCTAGATCAAGATACAACATAATGACGACCAATGGATCGCAGTCTATAAATGCGGCTCTACGTAAGGATAGAGAGCTTCCAATTATTGGACTGTTGGACTCGATTCATCGACTAACGTCATCATGGTTCAGCAAGCATCGGCGATCTGCGGAGGCTTCAATCGCCGCAGACATGACTAGGTTTACGCCGAAGGCGGAGTCGATCATACGAGAGCGTTTCGCCGAGTCGCAAAAATTTCATGCGTCGGAAGTCGGGCATCTAACATATAACGTGTTCGGGCAGCATGTGAACGAGGTGGTCGATTTGGGGCTGTGCAAATGCACGTGCATGATGTTTGAAATCGATCGTATGCCATGTCCACATGCGATTGCAGCTTGTGGTTGCGCCCAAGTTTCAGTGTATTCATTAGTACACGATTATTATACCTTGGAGATCTGGAGGTTGGCATGCGAAGGTACTATACGGCCGGTAACGGATCGCATTGAAAGTAGTATGGACATGTTGCCGCCTCTTGTTGGTTCACAACGTGGACGACCCCAGAAAAATAGATTTCCTTCGGTTGGTGAATTTGGTAGGAGATAAGGTTGTAGTGTCTGTGCATATTTGTATTACGTACGTTTATACGTTGACATTTGTGTTATGTTAGGTTTTGATACGTGTGCGTTCTGCTTTCTGTGTTGCGTTGCCATGTTATGCTTCGTTTACGTAACACATTTTAGAAAATTACGGTACGAATATGGAAATAGAAAACCCTTATGCACAGATGTGTAGGGGTCCGCATCGCATATGCAGCGAATCCTGCACGGATGCGCATGAGACCCCTGCGCATCTTTGTGGTTCCCGCCGAGTCCCCTGCCCATAACGTGAAGGTCCCCTGAGATTAGGGTTTGGGTCCCATGATAGTACGCGGGGGTCCCATGAGTCTTGCGCGCAGGGAGGGCGCGTTACGAGCATGGGACCCAAACGTTAAAGGCAGGGGACCTGCAGATTACCACACGGTACCCGCACATTAGGGTTAGTCATGTTCGCTTATTGAGTGGGACTAATAATTGCTCAATTATTGGTCAAAAGTGACATGTCAGAGCAGTGTCTTCATTTTTTAGTCAAAGTGACATGTCAGAGCAGTGTCACTATACAGTATGTAGGGGACAGATGACTTGACATTTTATACCCGATTTGCTTGAAATGTTGTGAAAATCTAATATTATTAAATTCCTTAATAAGATAATAATTAATAAAAACTTAAGTGCGCGTTAAAAAAATAAAATAAAATAACCACTCGATTAGCAATATCTAACTCCAAGTTTAAAACAAAGAAATATATTTTACAACATGTATTTCAAGTCGTACGATCACTGACGTGAATCTAGTAAGAGAGCACACCGAGAAACATACTCATGTTTGTGATTTATGTAGGCTGTAACAATCTTATAAACTGAACGTAATTCTTGTGATTTAATCCAATTTTTTTGTGCTGTGCTATTTTATGATGACTTTATATTGTAGTCTACGATAAACAAAGTATAAATATACTCAATTAATCGCTTACTTCCATGAATTGACATTGCAAAAATCGCACATGAACATAGGGGACCCACATTTTTTGGGCAGTGGACCCACTCTTCAAAATAGGGGACCCGCGCATATTGCATAGTCCCCACACTGAGATGTCCGGGTCGGACGTGGTCCCGTCAAAAGAATGAGCATGTCATTGCCGGGTCCCGACCGGTCCCGCATAGGGAGCGTTCGTAGATAACACGGAAAAGTTAATATAAAAAAAGTTAAGTTATGTCAAATCACTGCCAATCGAGTTATTTTTATGTCAACTCACACATCACTCTCAGACTGACAAAAAGTTGGAAACACTGACAAAATCACCTCTCACAATTTCTAAACCCTAAATTGATATCAAACACACGTAAAGTTAATATCAAACAACTAAAATTAAAATTAAACAGAGATCACAAACAACACATGAACAATTTTTCAACAACAGAAGAAAACTAGAAAGATGTCAAATCACTTAAAATTAAGTTATTTTTATTTTTATGTCAAATCACACATCAGTCTCACTGACAAAAAGTTGGAAAACACAGAAAAACACAATCTTTCACAATTCTAAACCCTGAATTCATATCCAACACACGTAACGTTAATATCAAACAAGTAAAATTAAAATTCAACAGAGAATTCCTCAACACATGAAATTTATACTCAACGCAGGAAATTTTACAAACAAAATTACTAAAAACTGTCCCAATCTTTATTCAAAATAGAACATGCCAGGTATTTTCTAAACTCCTTCATATGAGTTTGATTGAGCCGGGAGACGTCGTCCTTCTTCATCATAAGCGACATCGCCGCCCGCAACATCGCCACGCCAGCTTCTCCCCTGAAAATCATATCCAACATGACACTTATTTTTAAACACTGACGACGGATAAATAAAACACAACATTCATGAAAACTTACTGATTTTGTCTTCTGAACCCGCGACACCAACCAGCTGGCCAGCTCTTGCACTTGTTAGGCATGCGTTTTATCAGTTGCAGCTCCTTGAAAATAGCCGGGATTACGATCAGAAGTTTGTTGACGTCATCGGCGATATAGCGCCACTCGAAGCCAGTAGGCGCATCGGAGTCGTAAATCGTGAACTCCTTTTTTGATACATCAACAATGAACAACGCCCATCGACCTCGCGTACGCATGGGGATGGCAACTTGGGTCGCTAGATCCCACGACCTGCTCTTCCAATCTTCCTCTTCTCCCTGCGCGAACGGGAGCAATTCTTGAAGCCTTTCCCACGTGGCTTTCCGAGTAGGTTTAGCACCCCTCGCTCATCGACGAGCATCTTAAACCTAGTGAGCATGTACGCGACTGAACTCGCAACCGATTTGCTAACTTTCTGCAAGTTGACGATCCCAGCGAGGCATTCATCGACGTGCTGCAATAAAATATATACCATTTTTCAACACATTTTGAGTAAAGGTGATGAAAGGTATTTGGTAATTCATACGTACCATCTCATCGAGTGGAATACCCTCAGTCGGAAGGTTCAGGAGCCAGGGTCGTGTTGTTGTAGCTTTCCATTGATTTTGGCACCGGTAATCTTCATGAGCGTCAAAGAGTACTTTCGACTTGTGGCCAGAGTTTGGTTGCCTTGTACTGGATATGCCGCTCGAACGCCGAAAGCTTTGGAGCTTTGACTGTATTCGTCGAGGGGAATCGGTGAACGGCGTCATGTGGTACAAAGATGGCTTCTTCATCCGCTCAGGGGTCTTCTCTCTCACGACGCCTTTTCCTTTGTCGGGCGCTTGGTCAGAAACCGAAGCCTCGGCGTGCGTCTCCAACTGAACGGCGTCCTCTGGAGGCTCGGCGTGCGTCTCAACCTGAGCGTCCTCTGCCTGAACATCGGCGTGCATCTCGACCTCCCAATGCGCGACCTCGTGAACCCCGAGACCATAAGTGCCTATCCACGATGATGGGACCACCTCTTCTCTTCTCTCTGCCTCTTCGCCGGTCCATTCCGGTTGGACATAGTCTTCGTAACGGGAATGCGCCCATTCCGACGGACTGTGACCATCCCATGCCTCCTGGCTCGGACAGCCATCTGGTCCCATGTACGATGTGTTCCATCTCTCATCGTAATCTATACAAAAAATTTGAAAATAACTAGATATTATTTTTCACGTCCTTAAGTATAAAAACTTATCGTAACCCCGTCGGCGTGTGTATCGTGCGATCCACCTCCAAACTCGCTTGTTTCGACATCTACATCGTAAATAGTAACTTTCAGTAATCTACACAACTAATTAAAAAATTAATTATAAAAAACTTACTATAACGAGGTTCGGTAGGCGGAGTGCGCAATCCAAACCCAAATCTGCTCGCCAAGGACTGAACCGAGTTCCCCAACTCCCTGAGGCTGTCGCCCCACGATCGCATTTGGCTCCAATGTTCCTCGTACGCATCCCACCTTCTCTCGTTCGTCGACCAACGTCGACCCTCATCCTCTCGTAACTGTTGGAATTGCGTGTCAAGTGCGTCGAATCGCCCAAACATGTTGGTGAAGTTTTGATCAACACGACTCGACCAGTCCTCGAAGCGTGCCTCCGAGGCGAACCATGTCCACTCGATGGACCCGTCCCTGGAGTTGCATGAAAGTCATGCTCGTGCGGCTGTTCGGGGATAGCGTCGTCGCGATGGCTGTGCTCGATCTGGTGGACTACCTCAGCTTCGACATTCTGCCGGCTAGAGCCCTCGCCGCGATGGCAGTGTCCCTGGGAGCACCTAACGTCCACTCCCTGCAGGAGTTGAAAGGTCACACGATCGAATGGCTCGTGTGCCGGACGTCCAAGACGCTGTCCATATAGTACGCCGCCTCCAGCTCGTTCGCTGACGGCACTATCAATCCTAGTACATGGTGGGACTTGTCTACGGCATCTGCGACGCTTTTCAAAGTCGGGCAATTCTTGCGACCCCACTCCTTCATCCGCCACCTGAGCATGCGTGGCGTGAAATCTTCTTCTTTGCGCACCGCATAGGTGTCTGCAACGCCCAGGATGCACTCATAAGCTAGTATCTCAATACAAATAACACAAAAATATTAGCAATTACTTATATGTAAAAACAAGGTATGCAAAGAAGCTTAATAATAAATCACCTGAAGTGGCTGTACGAACCCACTTATCAGCCACTCCCGTGGGTTCTCCCGCAGATTTTTCTTAACAGCGCGTATGACCTCCTTGAAAGCCTCGCTGCGCCAAGGATACTGCGAGAAAGCAAACTGGTCTTTAGCGAGGTGAAGGACCCAGGAACTGACGATGGTGTCCTTCTTGGACTTTCGAGGCAGCAACACCGCGGTGGCGAAGTAGACGTCCGCCAACTTGAGCCCGTAGTCCACACGTTCCTCGTCGCCAGCCAACTCCTCCAACGCCTGCTTGACGTTCGACAGGAGAATTGTTGATCTAGCGCCAATATGCCTCCTCGTGAATGCTTCATCGCGGTTCACCGCCGGTATCGCGGCTGTGAACTTGAGCCCGGTGATTAGGCAATACTCCGATTTTGAAAATCGAAGTGGTTTTTGCCAACAACCATCCACAGCTCTTCGCGGGTGTGCAGCGCCGTCTGTCTCTGGATGAGGTACCACAACAACTGAATCGGGAGGTTAATGTCCGGCTCGGCCATGACAAGGCGGCCGAACGGACTCTGGGCACAATAAATGTGCAACTCCTCATCTTTAAGGCACTGTCTTATCAGCTGACTGGCCTCGTCGTATAGTGAGGTCACCGTAGGACGACAATCAGGAACTTCGGCACTTGTGCCCAACTGCTTCTTCATCACAACCTAATTTATACGTAAAACACAGTTTAGCCAATTACTTGGTATGAATATTGAAAATCGAAAACCCTTATGCACATATGGGCAGGGGACCGCATCACATATGCTGACAGTCAAGCACAGATGCGAATGAGACCCCTGTGCATGAGCAGGGGACCTGCGCATATTTTCACGGGACTTGTGTGTATTTTCACGGGACCTGTGCGTATTTGCACGGGACTCGCTCATAAGATGATGGACTAGGCACGGGTCCTCTGGCTATAAGTGCGGGTCCCTTGATTTTACGTGCGGGTCCCCAGATCGTAGCGTGCGGGTCCCGTGTTGTTCTTCACAGGCGCAAGGTCACGAGACCCACGCGCTACGAGCAGGGAACCCGCTCGTTATAACCAGGGTACCACGCTTATACGCAGTGGACCCGTGCTGGGGCCATCATTTTATGGGCAGGTCCCGTGAAAACGGGCCTGTTCAGTTCAATTCTAAGCACGGTCATATGCTTATCAGCACGGGTCCGCACCGAATTAGGGTTTGCTGCGTTAAATTGAAGAAGAGGCAGAGTAGAAAAAATACCTTCTGGGTGTTTGCGCTGATTGCCATTATCGATTTACGCTCTAGGACTGGGTTTTACTTGCAGAGAATAGTTGGACTTGCAGATAAACGATTTGCAGGGCGTTTTGTGTGCAGGAGAAAAACGATTGAATTGAATTGAAAGTTAAAGTGGTGGTTTTGAAATGCTTTTTTATTTTTATTGTTCCATCACGGGTCAGTTACTTGCAGTTAAACCTGAAAACCCTTTAGTTTAATACCCCTTTATGTTGATTACATAGCTAACCTAATTAAATTAAATTAAATGTCATAGCACTATCTATATTTTTTAATGGAACTAAATATTATATTATAAAACATTGTTAATTTAAATTACAGTACTAATTATATTGTCAGTGTCACGTACAATCAATAATAGCATATCTTGATAAAATTATTAAATAATTTATTCTACCCTTCTCGCCCTTCTCCTTCTGCACGGCGTCGTTTCGGACAACCTCGATCCAACTTGGGCCTTGGATCACTTCGCTTCAGCCTCGTCATCGTCGTTTCGGACAGCCTCGGGTGCTTGTCCTTCTATCACTTCGCTCATACCATCGTCGTCGGCGTCGACCTCGAGAGCATCGTCGTCGCCGTTTAGGAATCTGTCGGGCTCGGTCACGATCCACACCCTCCTTTGGGAGAGGTCGACGCCGAGGTCGGCCTCTAGACGGCGGCGAACGGCGGCGACCGTGGTAGTCCAGGGGTCCGAGTGACGGACGATTTCGTGGAGGCGGGCGACGATTTGGCGTCCGTCAGCATGCTTCCTGTTTTGTTTCTGGGACTATTTAAAAATGTTAGATGTTGTGTGTTTGATAAATCCAAGCCTTATATAGCTTGCAAAACGCCGTAAGAGCTTCCCAAAACCCTAACATATAGCGCGGGACCAAGCTCTAGTACACGGGACCCAAGCTCTAGTGCGCGGGACCCAAGCTCTTGTGCACGGGAACCAAGCTCTTGTGCGGGAGACCCAAGCTCTTATGCACCGGTCCCATGATCTAATGGGTCGACACTAATGTGCGGGGACCATGCACTGATGCGCGGGTCCCGTGAATTTATGTGCGGGTCCCGTGAATTTATTCGCCGCACTAATGTGGGGTCCCATGATGTAACGCGCGGGTTGCCTGCTTTCAAGCAGGGTCCCGGATCAACTGGAAGTAAAAATAATGAACATGTTCGGCCTTCCAAACCGGAATTTCGGAGCTTTGAGAACCCATTGGAAGGATTTAGGACTGAGAGTTACAAATTTAGATGGTTATATTCAAAATACGACCCGGAAATATATTTATACTGAAGCGTGAGGTTCGAATCTTTCGTTCGCCGGGGACTTTCCAGTGTTCCTTCGCCTGTGAAGAAGCTGATACGAGGTCGGGGAATTTTCTTAAGGACGATGATGAAGAAGAAGAATAATTAGGTGAGGTGGAATGGCTTTCTGCCGCAAAATGGACGTGCAGCTTTTAATTCATTTTAGGCGTTGTTGTATTATATTTTTGTTTTTCTTATTTTTTTATTAATATTAAGGGATTAGAAGAAGATGATTAAGTGTTAATTAGAAAGAGTGCTATTGACCAAAAAAATAAGTCAAGAGTGCTATTTTTTTAAACTTGACCACGTCAAAGGCTATTTTTTAAAAAGACCCCAATCAGATGAGCCCGAAACAGCCCCAAATGTCTTTTTGTTCGACAGTGTCTTTTCATTTTTTGTTCATTATTTAAGACGGATGTGGCTTTTCATTTCTAGACCAAATGAATACATCGAATGCAACAAAAAAAGGAATAAAATGCACTACATTCTGCCACGTCAGATTTTTCCACATTTTGGAGTAGTCCAACAGTCAAATATGACAAAAAAATACATAAATATAACTAAAATTGAACGGAACAATTTGATTGGCTGGGAGGGCTCTCCTTGATGATGTGGTTGCATCAGGAGAGACCCCATTCTATTCTACTTATATATATATATATATATATATATAGAGAGAGAGAGAGAGAGAGAGAGAGAGAGAGAGAGATTTGTTATGGTGCCCACCTACAGTGAGCAACCACCGTGAGCACCATAAGCAAATCTCTCAATATTTTGCATTTTCTCGATTCCCAACGTCGCCAACACCTCCGTAGACCATCTCATATCCATTGCTAACCTTAATCGCCCTCTCCAACATGATAATTTTTAAGAAAATCATCACATTGGTACGTCGTTCACATGTGAACAATAAATAGTGAATATTCTTAAAAGTTATCGTGTTGGAGAGGGCGATTAAGGTTAGCAATGGATATGAGATGGTCTACGAAGGTGTTGGCGACGTTGGGAATCGAGAAAATGCATAATATTGACAGATTTGCTTATGGTGCTCACGGTGGTTGCTCACGGTAGGTGGGCACCATAGCAATTCATGCAAAGCCGCATTTCGAAGAAGGCCTGAAAGCATTCTCCCGTTGCGACTGTTTGTTGTCCTTGTAACTGCACTCTAGGAAAACTACTACGCCATACCAGTTAATTTTTTCGTTCATTCCGCATAAAGAACAGTAATACCTGATATAATTGTTGTAGTTGCACAAGTCGAGACGTAAAGCATACCTCAAATTTGGCTCCAGAACCCTTTTCAGTCATTTCCTTTTTCAACAACGTAATATAGGATACATTTAGGTCGTTTCCTTATCGGTCCCTTTCAAGCTTTTAACTTCCTTATAAGTACCTATTTGAATTTTTTTTTCTTGTTTAATACCTACAATGGTCTTTTCAACGTTAAAAGGACGAAAATACCCCTGTCTCACATATCAAAAAAGCTGAATAATACCAAAAAATTCGTTACTATTTTCAAATGATTATACCAAAAAAATTCGTTATTATTCCAACAAAATTGAACATTATACCAGAAAATACTGAAACTATACCATCTGTTTTTGTTATTGTACCAATAAATAGCTTTATTATAAGAGTATTTAGAGAAAAATACCTAATACCAATTTAAACTTGGGATTAAGTCCCTACATATTTAATTTTATAACTAGGTGCTGACATTAGGCAGAAATTTAGTTTGAACTCCCTCCTATAGTAAGTTACTAAAATGCCCTTCCTCTCTTTCTCAAAACTGTCCAATCAGAAGAAAAATAACACTCATTTGCAGTTGACAAAAAAATAATAAAACAAAAATCGAATCACAGAGGTACTGCTTCGCTGATATTCGGACCCTGCGTGCAGCTGTCCGCCGCTGATCGTCTCATCGCTCCGTAGTCCGCTGGTCCGCCGTTCGGTGCTCGCCTCCCAATCGCTACTGCTAAATGACTTCATAATTTCCCGGTGCTCGCCCCGTATCGCAGCTAATCGCCGGCACCTGCCACAGCGTAAAGCATCTTATGGGACCTTCCTTTAAAGTAGAATACCTCATTGTTAGTTCTAATTAACTGTAGAGCTTGTTGGTCAGAGTTCGCACAAATTATTATTTGATTGTGCATTTCTCCACCGCTGTTTAATTTGTGCACCTCTACTATAATTCTCTTTGAGGTGCAAGTGCCGGATCTTCTCCTTTTTGTCAAATCACGATCGAAGATTGTTAAATATAAACTATATATGATGGTACAATTGATGGAGAACATATATTTTTCGATTGAGTAATTTTTTCTTCTGGTTTCGTTTGCCACAGTTTTAATGATTCTTCCTATGGCCCATAATTCGCAGGTGCAACGTTCGATGCTCGGCTGCCAATCGTCAATGGTAGCCGACCTCATAACAACCCGCTGCTCGCCCGCCATTGAAGTTGTTTGCCAGCACTTGTCACAACTTGCCGCCCATCCCACCACTCATTGCTGCTAACCGATGTTGCGTCTTTCACGGTTCGCTGATCGATGTTCGTCTCTCGTGCCGTTGTTGTTTCAGTAGGTGTTCGTTGCTCCTTGGGTGCGCTGTTCCTAGAGTCGCTTATCCACCGCCATTCGCTTGCTTGTTTTGTCGATTGTTGTTCGTAGTCTCGCTTGTCATTGCTTGCGTGTGCGGTGCTCGCTCCTCGGGCCGGCCTCTCACTCCTCGCTGACACTCGTCTCTACTTGTCTAGGATACTAGATGCAACCGATTTAATTGCTTGAGATGGTTGGTGCCGCAAATCTAACGATATTATGATTGTATGAATTCAAAGGTAAAATACCTTCAAGACAAAAATTATCCAGAGATACTCATCGCTTATGCAAGAAAAACATATGATGTAATGAAAGTAAGCATGGCCATTCTACATAAACAAAAACATTTGCTCGTAACTTCGCCCTTATTCCAAATCAACTACTTAAAAAATAAACTATAAATACAAAAATCAACAATTTGTACTCACAGATGTATTGCCTCATTGAAATGTATTTTGTCACAATTATAGGTACTTTGGCCCCTGAATCAGGTATTTATTGTTACAATTTAGCTATTTTACGATCGAAATCGAGTATGCTACTTAGTTAAAATGAAGGGTTGTGGGAAACCTTATTTTTGTGTTTTTTATGGTTAATATACATTCCATGATAGATCTCTTTATGAAAACTGACATTTTAGCTTTAGATGTACATCCCCAATTGGCCTGTATTTCGTTCATAAATATCAGGATTTTGGCACTCAAATTAGGTATTTTTCGTCACGATATGGGTATTTCACCATCGAAATCAAGTATCTGATTTGATTAGAATGAAGGGTTGTGGGAGAGCTTCCTTTTGTGTTTGTGACAATTATATACCTTCCATGATAGATCCCTTTATGAAAACTAAACATTTTAGCTTTAGATGTGTAGTCCCAATTGACACGTATTTCTTTCATAAATATCGGTATTTTGGCACCGAAATTAGGTATTTTTCGTCACGATAGGGGTATTTTACCATCAAAATCAAGTATTCAACTTGGTTAAAATGAGAGGTTGTGAGAAAGCTTCCTTTTTTGTTTGTGACGATTATATACCTTCCATGATAGATCTCTTTATGAAACTAAACATTTTAGCTTTAGATGTATAGCCCCAATTGACACGTTTTTCTTTCATAAAGTATCGGTATTTTGGCACCCAAATTACGTATTTTTCGTCACGATATGGGTATTGTACCATCGAATCAAGTATCCGACTTGGTTAAAATGAGAGGTTGTGGGAAAGCTTCCTTTTGTGTTTGTGATGATTATATACCTTCCATGATAGATCTCTTTATGAAAAGTAAACCTTTTAGCTTTAGATGTATAGCCAAATTGACACGTATTTCTTTCATAAATATCAACTTTTCATGTATTTTCTGATCCAGTATCAGTATTTTTGGTCTCAAATTAAGTACTTTTGTCTCGATTTAGGTATCACTTAGTTGGAATCAAGTATTTGACTTAACTGAAGGTGAATTTGCAAGGAAACTTCTTAAATTGTGTTGTTGATGATAAATATACTTACCATTTAAGATATTTGATGAAATCGTAGAGTTAGATGACTCGCCCCACTTTTCCTGTATTTTCTGATCCAATATCAGAATTTTCGCCTCAAATTAAGTGCGTTTGTCTCGATTTTGGTATCTTGTAGTTGAAATCAAGTATTTGACTTAATTAAAGAAGAAGTTGCAAGGAAACTTCTTAAATTGTATTGATGATGATAAATGTACTTACCATTTAAGATATTTGATGAAATGGTATCATTATAGACTTAGATGACTCGGCCCACTTTTCATTTATTTTATGATCCAATGTCAGTATTTTTAGCCACAAATGAAGTACTTTTGTTTCGATTTAGTATCTTTTGTTGAAATAAAGTATTTGAGTTAATTGAAGGTGAAGTTGCATGAAACTTCTTAAATCCGTTGGTGATGATAAATGTCGTTGACATTTAAGATATTTGATGAAATGGTGACAATTTTGACTTAGATGACTCGCCCTACTTTTCATGTATTTTTTGTATCAATATCAGTATTTTTGGTCTCAAATTAAGTACTTTTATCTCGATTTAGGTATCTTTTAATTGAAATAAAGTTTTGACTTTGTCATCATATGCTCCAATACCATTTTATCACATTTTAGTCTTCAATAGTCCAAACCTGTAGGCATCATCCAATCACTTTCCTTGGCGGAAACCCTCACCACCAGCCCACAAGTAAAAAAAAAAAATGGCAGCCATAACATTACATTAATCTTCATCTTCTCGAAAATCCTCATAGCATCGTTCAGCTTGTACTCTCCTGCACCGAAAAGCTTCATTGCTTCCCACGCAACCCGTCAAGCATGGCCATGACATTTGGGATCAGTTATGTTTTTTCATCTTCCTGAAAATCTCATCTACGTCTTGTGAAGATGTTCTCGATGGGGTCGACGGGCAAGAATCATACAAGACAAATGCTTTAGGGAAATCCAGAAACCTATTGAAAGCTATGTAAGCCCAAGGTTTTACCCAACCAAGCATTAAAAAAATAAAAATACAAACTCTATAATGACTTACTGATAATTTTTTCATGGTGGCTTTCATCCAATAGCAACCACTATTTGAATATCGTAAAATATACATTCCATTCCACGCTCTATAGTCTATGCTAGGAGCTAAGCAAAGTGGGTGAAACACCTCCCATAAACACTCTCACAAATAATCGACAGGCTTTAGCAGTTGAGTTAAGCAAATCCTCTGCCAATTTTTTACCCCAATTACTGGCCATTCTCTGTAGGCCGGTCCATGAACCCTTGATGGACATCATCAAGTCTTCGCCCGACGCTGATGTTCGTTACCAGCACCAGGTTGGAGTGGGTGTGGCCGTTGATTTCACTTAAAAGGTCAGTTAAAACATTTGTGATTACGGTTCGAGGTCTTCGCAAGGATCGGTTGTGGATGAGGTCGAGAAATTCTCCTGCGCCATTGTTTTGGATGAGGAGAGGCATGCTTCGAATGAAGCTGCTCTATTTTTTTCTAAATTGAGTTGTTTTTATTTTACCGTTTCAGACAAAGAAGTATGGGCGATATAGTAACTTAGCATGTGGGGAGTAGAAACTAAACTTTTGCCTAGTGTCAGTACCAATTTACAAAATCAAATATGTAGGGTCTGATTCATAAGTTAAATTTGTCGGCAGGTATTGTTTTTCTAAAATGCCCTTATTATAATTTACAATGAAATTGGACGTAATTATACCAACTGATTTTGCAATTATACCACAAATTGTAGAAATTATACCATCTGTTGTCATAATTATACCAACAAAGTTGTACACTATATCAGTTGGTATAATAATTAGAACAGTTGGTATAATTAGAATAACAGTTGGTATAATAATCAAAACAGTTGGTATGATGTCCAATTTAAATAGCGTTATTATAATTTACAGTGAAATTGGACGTCATCATACCAACTGATTTTGATATTATACCAGAAATTGTAGAAAATATATGTAACGTATTTTGGCGGGTTTTACGCAGCGTAAGCAGCGGAAAGCCCATTTAATAAAAACTTTTTATTACATTATAATATTCAAGTACTGGGCCGAAGCCCAAAAGTCTAAACCCGTGAATAAAAAAAATGTTTTACAATTGTATTAGACCGAAGCCCAAATAGTAACAATACGAAACATGAATGAAAATACTCCACAGGTCGCGTTCCATGTACTGCCCGCACTCAAAAGACCGTGGAGTCACCGCCATCAGCCGCCTCACCTACATACGTAAACCCTGAGCTTTTGCCCAGTAGATGAAAACATGCAATGCAAATGCCCTCACACCCCAATCCCGACATAACTCACAAAATGCACGCTCGACTCTTTTCTCATATCTCATTTGATCACATCACATCTGGGCCCGAGGCTTAGGTACTAAAGGCAACACGCGCGCGCAGGGGTCCGTAGCTCGGGAGGCCCCACTCCCTCTATATAAAGTGCGCCTTAGTCCTGACCTCACTCATACAACTCATCTATCATTTCTCATTCATAAATCATCTCACTCACTTCTCCGTACAATACTCTCATGACTCCGCACTCCCCTCGTAACACGTGTATGCAAATGCCGTGCAAATAAAAAGGCAACATATAACATACCTTTCCACATTCTATATTACATATTGGCCCGAGGTATCAGCTCGGCCCGATTCCAAGAATCAACACTCAACAAATAATTCGGGCCCAAAGCCCGCGTTCCGGATTTTAATCGGCCCGAAGCCGTAACCACCGAACTCCCTCTCGATCTTATACGAAAAGTTCTAAGTTTAATTCTTTCTACCTTACGACTCTGATTTCACCCAAACGCCAGCTTTAGTTTAACTTTCAAAAATATTTTAGAAATTATCAATCTTTCCCGAATTTAAAAATTATTTTCAGCTCTATATCAAATTTTTAGAAATTACAATTTTTGCTCCGAAACCTTTGAAAATTTACCATGTAACCCCAACCGGATATTTTTAATAATTATTTAGCCCCCAAGACTTTTGAAAATTGTCCATTTAATCCTAGCCGAGATACTTAATATTTATTTAGTACTTGGAAATTTTTCCGAAATTTATAATTAACCCAGACCGAAATATTTAATATTTATTTAATCCCTCGGAATTTCAGAAGAATTGCGCAAAGGCCCCAATTGGCTTTAATAATATTTATCTAGTTTCATCGGGAATTCTGAAAATCTCATATAGATCCCTAATCAAAATTTTATTATTTATTTAATTTCATAAACCTTCGATCTTTATACAATTCACCCCAACCAATTTTTATAATATTTATTTTTAATCCACGAGTTTCAAAAATTCAATTTTAACCCCAACCGATTTTTTATAGATTATTTATTTAAGCCCCAAAAATTTCTAAATCTTTAATTTTGACCCCAATCAAATTTAATGATTATTTATTTATACTCAATAGACTTTTTTTTTTGGAAAATTTAATCTTTGACCCCAACCGAGTTTCTTAAATATTTCTTTAGGATCGGAATTTATTAAAGATTTGCATTTAACTCCATTCAAAAATTTTACAATTACTTAATTCCGAAAAGATTTTAAAGAAACTTCATAAAGACCCCAATTTAAGTTTTAATATTTATTTACATTTTTCCGGAGCTTCTGATAATTTACAAAAAGGTCCCTAGTCGATTGAATAATATTTACCAAGTATCTCAAAACTTCTGAAAATTGCAATTAAGTCCTTAGCCGAGTTTTAAGTATTTATTTAATCCTCCGAAAATTCTGAAAATTGTATTTTAACCCCTACTAAGCTTCAATCCATTTATTTAAAACCCAAAAGTTTCTGAAATTTTCATTTTTACCCCAGTCGAAGTCTAACATGTTTATTTAGTACCCAAAACTTTCGACAAATTCTAATTTGATCTAGCCGAATTTAATATATTTATATAGTTCCCAAAACTTCTGAAAAATTACAATTTAAGCTTAGCTGAAATTTGAGTATATTCAATAAAATAGCCCCTGTTTCAGATTTTACATTTACAGCCCCCGGATTTTTTTTGAAACTTTTCAATTTAGTACTCGAATTTTTGAAAATTACACAAAGAACCCCAATTATTTATTCCGAATTTTAATCTGTCTAAAAGCTTTATATTTCTTTAAAAATATCCCCTATTCGGAATTTTACAATACAGACTCCCTGGATTTTGTAAAATTTCGATTAAGTCCCAAAATTTTAGAAATAACTATTTAATACGGCTGTTTTGCGACAGTTTCGGATTTCTCAATGATCACAAGGTAAATGATGTCCAATGAACCTGAAATTTTAACCACAGATAAAGGACTTGCAAATCTTAATTCTGTCCAAAGGAATATTTAATCCGAGGTCTAGATTGTAAGAAATGTATTTTTGAACCTCTTGGCCTAAATGGATAAAGAAAACCCTAGAAAACCCTAATTCTCCCCAAGTTTTGCTCTATCCTCTTAATCTAAAGTCCTCTATCCCTATTTCCAAATATTCCTAGTTCTAAAAATTCTCAATCTCATGGTCCCTAACCCACGAAAAATTCACGCAAGCAAATTATTATTATCACATAAACACTAAGAATTCGATGAATAACATGCAAAAACTACAAATCCTAATATTCTTTACGTATGTAGGTGATCTTCACCTACATCCGGAAGGTTACGATGTTTCCCGAGCTCTCGATCTTACGGAATTTCCGAGTTTTTCTTCCTCCGGGGATTTCTCTCCTTCTTCTTTTCTCTCCCGATTTCTCTCCTTGCTCTCTCTCGTTTTTTTTTTTCTTTTTTCGCAAATGAAGTGTAAGGCTTGCTTAATTATTGTTTTAGGTGCTTATAAAATAGTGGTTGGGTGCTTAGATCGTAATGGTTGATTGCTTGACAAAGGAGTGGTTGGCAATTAACTTTCAAGTTCCCCACATGTTTAACAATTATTTGGCCGAGTTTGGAAGCTAACTTATTGGCCGAATTTTGCAAGCAAGCTTGGGCGAATTATGAAAGCAAGCTTGGACGAATATGGGAAGCTAGATGCATGGCGGAAATTTATTATTATTATTTTTTTATTTGCATAAATTCGGGTTCCACCCGAATTTTGGTTCATGGCTTGCCCGAATTTGCAATGGCCGAGTTTAGTTTGGCCCGGAATTCAGTCCGCACATGGGCCGAATTTTGCTTATTCGATTTTTAGCGATCTTATTTATTCTAATATAGTGTTTTGCCCGAATTTCGGGTGCTGCCCGAGTTTTGAATTATTTCCCAAAATTTATCGAGCTTTCTCGTTCAATTTGGTCTTTGACAATTTTCATATTTTTATTCTAAAGCTTGGATCGTGGGATTTGAGTATTTATACCACTAATCACATTAAAAATCCTGTATTTAAATTTACGGGTATTACAATATACCATTTGTTTTCGTTATTATACCAGTAAATAACGTTACAGCGAAATTAGACGTAACTATACCAATTGATTTTGCCGTTATACCACAAATTAAAGAAATTATACCATCTGTTGTTGTAGTTATACCAACTGAATTGTACACTATGCCAGTAGAGCTGAAAAGTTGGGCGGGCCAGCCCATCCGGCCCGTATTGAGTGGGTTGTCCGAAGTTGTATGGGTCGGGTTGGGTTGGCCCAAAGTTGTATGGGCTAATGAAATCTAGGCCCTAGCCCAAAGAACAGTGGGTCGAGCTAACCCGGCCCTAGCCCATGGGGCTGATGTTTTTGGAACTTTTAAAATTTATTTTGAAAAAGTTCTTTTATTTACTGTTCATCTTAATAACACAAGCTTCGTGCACTGCTAATTCCAAAAGATGCACTGTTAATTCATGAAATAAACAAAAAGGTGCACTGTTAATTTAATATAGAATAATTACATCCTAATATTGGAGGAATCATTATTGTGCATGATAAGCTTAAGCCGATATCCATGACTATCCCGCCTCCAAACTGATATTTAAATGTATAAATAAATTCGATTTAGTTCCCTTTGAATCTTCAATCATAATTAGTTCAGTTTCAACGTCACATCAGTTGATTTATTTTTGATTTCTTAGCATTTTTTCACTGCTCATCAAGCACGCGTCTAGATACTATGTAGTGTAGCTGAAGGTCTAAACTAAATCTCAGAATATTATGGTTATGTAAATCTCTCGTAGATTTTAGAATCTTTCAATGAGACAAGATGCAAATTGTTTTCACATGGAGAATCTAATTTCTAATCATTCTATTTCGTCTTATCAAATCTAATATAAGTAAGTATACTTGAATTCATATAATATAATGTTTATAATTTGGAGTAACGGAAAAATAATAAACACTACCACTACATTACACTATTGTAAGTAAAATATATTACATACCACCGACGATCAAATCTCAGCTTTATTTAATTTGCTTAACAAGGTACTGAAAATGAAGATTTTTTACTAGTAGTGATAAGGAAGTTCAAACTTAAAAAGGACCTGATAATGAATTTACCCTCTTATAATCTAGACCTATTCTACTTAATAACCTCTCATTTTTTTTTTTTGACATACGTTAATCCAATTTCTCAGATCCTCCAAATCATAATTCTCAGGAAAAAAAAGGACCGACCATCTCCTCCGTCGGTTATCAGATGTAAACTAAAACGAAAAACAGAACACACAGCAACAAAATTCAAGCTTTCCTCAAAGGATATGCCATTAAATGCTTGAGTTTAAGCATCGTCTCACTCAATCAATCACTCACAATCCCTTTTAGATGCTCACGTTCGACCAACTGCAAACCTTAGTACACAAAATTGCCTCACCAACGGCAATAGCCTCTCAAATTAAATTCCAGGAAAACGAAACTGAGCTAGAAACATTAGATGGTCTATGTAAGTAATTAAAAGACGAAAACATACAACATAACGATTACAGACAGATATGTAAGTAATTAAAAGACGAAAACATACAACATAACGATCACAGACAGATCTGATGTACATACATAATTACCAAAATGCTCATTAGATTCATCATCAGTATTATCAATGACGAATGGCGGAACAGGCTCAAAGCCAAAAAACCGCCATATATCCATGGCGTGGTGGGAGTATGGCGTATTACGGCGGAAGGCCAGAAAACCGCTATGTCATACTTCCATGGCGGAGCATCATAGATCTGAAGAAGCACACACATAACTGGTAACTAAGGAGGAAAAATCGACAATGCGGAGCATCATAGATCTGAAGAAGCACACACATAACTGGTAACTAAGGAGGAAAAATCGACAATGCAAATTCAACAGATGCATTAATATCCGTTAACTTAGCTTCCTTAACATTCTTGGCCGAGATAGCCGCAGCTCGACAGTGATTTAACTCCAACGCTCGGAAGCTCGGTATGCCAGCGAGCGCAATAGGGATTTCCCTAAGCTCATCACAGTGCCTAAGGTCAAGCTTTTCAAGAACGGGAAAACTAAGAGGCGAAGCTTTCCAAACAACTAAATCCGTTCGCCCAATAAGCAACACTTTGAGACACGGAAAGCCACCACCAATCGTGTCCCAGTAATTACCCATAAACGCCTTCTCCTTCAGCTTCAAGACCTGAAGCTTTCCAAGCGCTCCAAGCACTCCCATTTGACTCCATTCGAGGAAAGTTTCAGACAACGTTAAGATCCTCAGATTCATAGGAAACTTGTCCGTCGAAGGAAGACGGTGTAATTTGCCTTCGGAAGAAGGTAAAGGGAACATGTCGTTCTTAAGTTTCAATCTTTCGAGCACGCCCAACCTCGCTATGCTTTCGAACGATCCTTCGCTACTTGTCTTATTAGTCTTTTCTTCTAGAAGCTCGTGGAGGGGCCCACGGATGCTTATGCTACTCAGATTTCGTAACTTTTCGATCACGTTCTCCGTACAGCACTGCGTAGATATGATAGAGAGAATCTCTATGTTTGCACCACCTTCGACATCTGACGTGGGCTCGGGCAAAACAGCAATAGCGTTCGTCTTGAGATGCCTCAACTGCTTCATCTTATATATATCTGCTTTGATGAGAAGGCTCCTATGCATTGTATAGACGAAAAGGGTCTGCAAGTTTGAGAACTTGGAAAACGGCGGGGGAAGAATTGATAGGTTCAACGATAGGCGGAGGTATCTCAAGTGAATAAGATCGAACATATCGGAAGAAAGTTTCGGGAATTTAACGGGCTTAAAGTCTAAAACCCTGAGCAGCTTGAAGCCCGAAGGGATGGTTGAGATGTATTCGGAAGGCAAGGTGATATCCTCCTTCGAGAAAGAAAAGAGCGAACGTAAGCGAAGCCCCGAGGGTCGAGAAGCTGCAAAACCCATAATTTCGGAATTAGTGCAGAGACGTCGGTGAGTCACATCATTTTGTATCAATGGAATTTTTTCAAATTCTCGGAAAATGTTTTCTCCATCTTCTCCAGCTTTCGTTTTGCAGAAGTCCATGATGGCGTCGTTGACGCGGAACGTCTTTACTTTACCTTCGCAGGTTCTCTTATCAACTGTCAAAAGGTTTCGATAGATGAGCATGTTCAAGTAACTCTCTGCGGTTTCCCCCACGCTGAGACCGTTATTTTCCTGAATGAACCCTTCTGCAATCCACATACGAATAACCTTCCAGGCCAGGACGTTGAAGTCCCTCGGGAAGATCCCTAAGTAGAGAAAACAAGCTTTCAAATGGTAAGGCAACTCGCCATAACTCAATGAGATGATATGATTCATCACCGTCCCCTCCGAACCATCGGTAGGATCGTACTGACACACTCTTCCGTAAACCTTCTGCCAACGCCAAGCATCTCCCACCGAACTCTTAAGGATTCCGCCAACGACCATTATAGCAAGTGGATGTCCACCACATTTACGAGCAATTGCTCTCCCGCAACTCTCCAATGCACTCGGACAGTTGGAATCGCCGAAAACTTCTTTTCGGAGAAGCTCCCAACTGTCCTTCGAGCTCAAGAACTGAAGTTCGTGCGGATTGCTCGCAAAATCACGATAAAGACCAACGCGGATGTCACGACTCGTGATCAAGACTTTACCTAAACGGTTAGAGCTCGGCAGAGCAACGCGTAGTTTATCCCATTCTTTGGGGGACAACACATCGTTTGCAACAATTAGGAATCTTCCTTTCTCCAATATTCCGAAACTCTTAGTGCCAATTCGTGGTCGGCCATGCCAAGGATGCCCTCGGAGATCCCCGTGAACTCTTTCAAAATGCTGAGGTATACGTTCCTCGGAGGTTCAGAAACATTGACCCATATGCGAGTGGGAAACTCATATTGGATCAAAGGGTTGCGAAGAACTTTCTTTGCCAACGTCGTTTTTCCGAGGTCATGCCTGTCGATGATCGAGATAACATCGAGGCTCGGGCTGTGCATTTGTGGTGTGAGATACCTTATTAGCTTAGCTTCGTCTTCATGATTACCAGTGTTTTTAATCTAAACAAGGAAACAACACCTACTTATTAAATAATCGCTGCAAAAATCAAAATTGAAAAAAACTAAATGATCTTGTACTGGAGAGAACCAAGGTTTCTTTAGGGCAAGAACCACCCCAAAAAAGAAAACACAGAAAATTGACCCATGGAAATCTACGAAATATATATTCTTGAAGGAAAACAAAGAAAATTAAGGTGCCTGATGCCTCTCAGATGGTTCCTCTAATTCGACGCCGATGATCTCAGGCATATGAGAGTCGATTTCCATCATATCCCCAAATGGATCCCCAATCTCATCCCTAACCTCCTGTAATCTCCGTGCAATTCCTTCAAGTTCCACCTTTTCAGGAAAAAATCGACCAATCCAGATCTTTGACTTCGCTGCCACGGCTTGGGTGACGTAAGCTTCCACGGCGTCCTCAGCCTCGTACACGGCGTCGCGTATCTTCCGCCATACTTCTCTCTCCTCATCGACTTTCTCAATTAAGGCGTTGAAGTAACTAAGGATATCGGCCAATTGTTTGACTAATAGATCGTCGACGCCGGCAATAACGGCGGGGTGGTGGCCGTCGAGTTGTTTAAGGTTGCCGATCAGGATTTGAATGGAGGCTGCTGTATCTGCCATTTGTTCTTTTGTTCTTTTCCTTATTATCCCTTATTTTCCTTATTATCTGTCTATCACAAACGTTACAATATTGTACGTATATATACATACGGGTTCCTTAGTTTAAATTATTAATAGTGGTAACCAATTCATTGGTGACTAGACCACGTATACTTTCCTCTTGATTGAAGTTTCTCTTTATATATTATGTTAGAGGACAGATGCGAAAACTATAAATAACATCTTCCTTGGTAATATATTTAGAGATCGTCACTAATAATATATGCTAAAATGCAAATAACCCCTCGTCTTTTCGCCGAAATGCACGTAAACCCCCATGGTTTTTTATTATACGCTACTCCATCGTGGTTTAACTAATGTTGCACCATATACTCAAGCAGCATGTTTGCCCGAATTGGATTACACGCGTTCTTACTTCATGTGGGTTAAGCTTGAACCATATTACTTACTGTAAAATGATCAGAATAACCACAACTATTCACATTCTTTTCAATGATAACCTCGAGCAGCATTTTTCGCCCAAAATTTGGATTATACGCGCTCTTACACGCGCTCAAATGACCATATTATTTACTGTTAAATGAACAGAATAATCTGAACTATTCACCTTCTTTTCAAATGATAACCCCCGGGCAGCAGTTTTTATTCTAGAGAGGACCTGGGGTTTTCATTTGAAAAGAAGGTGAATAGTTGTGGTTGTTTTGGTTACTTAACAGTAAATAATATGTTCCAAGCTTAACACACCTGCAGTAGAGCGCGTGTAACCCAATAAAAAAACCACGGGGGTTTATGTGCATTTCGGCGAAACCATGAGGGGGTTATTTTAGCCATATATATATATGCTATTTTCCTTCAAAGACAAGTAAAGTTTCCTTTGCGTTCTTACTTGTCTTCTTTTTTTCTTTTTATTTACGATTGTTACTGTGAATATATCTTTATTGTCAACATTTTGAAATTAACTTTTCACCTTTTTTCTTTGATATAATTTTTTACCTTCTCGAGCTCGTCGGGAATATTTTCGAAAAGATGAATCACTATGATAAAGCTAAACAAATAAAATGAACAGGTAGGTAGGGATATGAATCTAATATAATTGAAATATATATCAACCACATAGTATTTTGAGGATTAATTTATAAAAAAGCAAGCATCAAGCTTTTAGGTAATGAAAGCAACGAACCCATGTCAACCCTGTTTGCTTAACTTACCATCATATATTATTACCCATATTCGCTTCAATGTGTGTGCAAATATATCAGTTTATTCTTTATTTTGAATAGTTATATTAATTTATTAAACAAATAAAATTTTAATTAAGGTAAATTTGTATAAATTAAATATTATGGATAATATTTTTAGTTAAAGGGTAAATTGTAAATAACTATGACAGAAATTCACCGTTTTCCTAAGAACTCGTTGAAGACCGTATGAACTTCTTTAAGACCCTAAAATCGACTTAACTACAAGGTACCATTTTAGACCCAATCTCGTGTGCTAACGTCTTAAGCAAGTCAAATATGAACTTGAAACTTAAAATCACAAGCTACAAACGGAAATTGCCTAGTAAGATTTCATACCTTGTCCAAGCTGTGGTTCGAACTCTCCTCCCTCTTTCTACTTCACGTTTCCTAGTGTGAGAATGCTTAAGATATTTTGTGCTATCAAAATTAGGGTTGGTTAGGCACATATAGGCGTGAATTTCTTATTTTGAGGAAGCTTATTTCCTATATATTTTCTTTAAGAATTTGGACCAATTTCCAAGTTCTATTGGGCCTAAGTTTGAATTTTAACTCCTACCCAATTCCACTCATAACCCAACTTTTAATCTCACTAATATTACTATTATTTTAAGTTCCCCTCGTTATATATTTTTGAAAATCCCTAATAAGTTAGGTATTTATCTAAGCACATAATTGGATTCACGAAATAATTATAATCACGTAAACACCTATTTTCATGAAATTCACTTAGGCACATAATTTCAGAAAATTCACTTAGGCCATAATCGACGCATGGGAATTCATATGGGCATAAAGGCACGCAATTCATAAAAATCACGTAGGCACGAAATCAAATTAATCATATAGGCACTAAATATGCATGCAAATTCGTCGACTAATTGGCCTACGGGGCTCAGGTCCTACAGTATTGAGCTATGGCACCAACCACTAGGACATCCTCAGATATCTACTGTTAGATCTCTACAAACAAAGGGTTTATTGACGTTCGAGGATCTACTAAGTTACAATCTATTTGTGATAGTTGTCAATTAGCTAAGTTAAGTAAATTGCCTTTTTTTCCTTCAAGCAATGTCAGTTCATCTAATTTTTAATAAAATTCTTGTGATTTATATGGTCCAGCGCAAGTTTTATCTCTCAGAAAATTTCGCTATTATGCATGCATTACTGATGATTTTTCGTGTTATACATGGCTCATTCCTTTAAAATCCAAATCTGATTTCTTTAGTGCATATATTGCTTTCAAAAGCTATGTTGCAAGACAATTTGACAGGAAAAAAAAAATTTTCATTCTGATGGTGGTGGGGAATTGTAAGTTCCAAACTGGCTTCCTAGCTCATGGTATTATTCATCAAATCTATTGTCAAACTCATTTACTATTTTCGATCGATTAAATTCATCGCT
>JAPQWV010000232.1:600000-853651 GCA_027422505.1 Craterostigma plantagineum
AAATTGTTCATTTCTACTTCCGTTGTCTTGTTAGAAAGCTATATTAATTAAAATTTGAATCGAGCTTGGATATCATATTAAATGAATATAAATAATTACTTTTGCAACACAAAGATCGAGTGCCCGTCGGGGATAAATGTCTGACTCAGTTCTTGGCATGGTTTCCCAAATAAGACTACCCTTTAACCATATAAGGGTACCTTTAATTTAAGTATGTTTTTTTTTACTAACTTTCATAACCATAGATTTGTGTTCTTGGCAATCAATGCATCAGGTTCCCATGTTACTATCCAATCACCAAAAGAGGATATTCCTTTTCTTTCTGTAAATGTGAGAGAAATTAAATTCGTGATCCTTCTAATACCAAGTGGTAATTGAAAGAATTCCTTTTCGAACGACGGTGGTTCAATCATAAATTAATGGAAAATTTAATAAATTATATAAACATGAAACTCTTTATTCATGACGTCACACAAGGAGATTGATTACTTCCTCCACTCCACCAATGACGGTGGACTTGGGCGATGTGTATGCCAAGATTGATGGTGGCGGTTTGGTAAAACCCTACATTTGATTAGGCCATTAATTCCCCTAGTGGTTTACAGCGAGCACATTCACTTATGAATTTGATTATTTGATAAACCAATATATTATTCTTAGATAATGATGTAGCATATATATGTGTGTGTAAATTATATTTATTTAGTACTTAGTGGGGTTTTGGAAATTATTCTTTTGAAGCACACTTGCCTAGGGGAATGTTTTTGTGGGGCCTACGCAATGAGCAAAAGTGAGTAGGGTTTCTGAGATCTTTCTCAATCTTTCAAGTTGGAAAAAGAAAGGGAGACATGGCATGGGAAATCCATCATCACGTCCATTGAAATTTAAAATTCATAAACAAAAAGGAAAAATAACATAACCAATTCAAAACCGAATTGAATAAGTCTTTCTCAATGTTCAGGGATGTCACATGCTAGTAGGTAAAACCTTTTTTTCTCTATGACATGAATCTAATTAAAGTGATGAGGAGTATTGTTTGTGAAGCTAGCGTGTATATATATATATATATTCCCTTATAAATTGCATCTTGGACACCCAAGGTTGAAATAATTATTATGAAAATCTCGATCGCGAAAGAAATTTGTTTGGTTTTAAGTTCTTACTCCTTACAAGACCCTAAATAGATTAACTATGTCCCAAACATTACATCGATGCAGATGTAGCGTAAATAGATATTTCAAATTATCGTATCTATTAAACCAACACCATTTCGTCAAGCACTTAGCGAGGATTTGAATAAATTATTGAAAAACCAATTTGAAGCTCCTTAATTACATATATCAAAGATCAAATGAAAAGGCTAATGCAAAGATAAAACCCTGGAACAATTTAGGATTTAGGTCTTTTTTTTATAAAGAAATTCAAACGACTCGCCACCCAATGAAACATTTTAATAAAACTATCATCATATATAATGTAGTAACATAAAAAAAGTGAACTTGTGTAATTACCATGATCCTCCACCCATTACTCCGTTAATCCAAAATCCAGCGGAATTATCTCCAGCATTCTGATCATCTCTATTCTCTTGCCGATCACCATCATGGTTTGCAACACTTGACGAAACCTGCTTCAAGTCTTCGAAGGGGAAAAGAATCTTACCGTTTGTGGTTTCTTGAACAGCCTGAAAACTCCCATAATTATTACAACCAATCCCATCTAACGAGAAGTTAAGAGAAGGCCTATTAAACTGATCATGATGAGCAGCCAAAGGAAACCCTGCCGAGTAAACTGCGTTTGGAGGATGGTGATGATGCTGATGATGATGATCAGTAGTATTACTAGCAGAGCCAGTATTGATATTAGCACTCGTATTATTATTACTATTAATGGACAATGGCATAAAAGAATTATTATTCAAACCCGCCCTTGAACCAGCAAATCCAGTTAAAAGCTCCAAAGCTGATATATTCGCCGAAGGAGGCGAAGGGTTTTGCAGCATCTCTTTGCTTCCAAAGCTCGGAACTTGGATCATCTCCGTGAAAGACTTGAAGCTATGATCAGTGTTCGTTGCAGGAAATCCTAAATTGAGATCTTGGGGCGAATTTTCAAGAATCTTGCAATTAGGGTTTTGTTGTGTGGCTGGTGGAGGAGGAAGTGCTAGGTCGGGAAGTTGTCTCTTCGATGAGCTTGTAACTGAAGACGAAGCTGAGTAGTTAGAAGCTGCTGTTGATGAAGATGAGTTGTTGTTAGATCTTTTGTTCTTTCTCGAACCGCCGCCGACGGGTATGTTCCTCAGAGATCCGCCTTCAGTCCAATACCTCCGACAAGCTTTGCAGAAGTACCTTGGCTGTGAGAGGCTGTAGTTGTTGTAGTAACAGAACTTTGTGTTTGTTGAGTTGCATCTTGGACAGTTCAAGGCTTGCTCCTTTTGTGGTCTAACTTTTCTTTCCAATGAAGAAGAAGTATTACTAGCCGTCGTCTTTGGGTAATGATCGGTGTTTGTTACTACCATCTCCTCCATTGGTTTCATCACTATCTCCTGTATACAAAAAGGTTAAGAAATAAAGATAAAGTGAATCGAAGAACACATGAAAACTTTATTACTACAACACGAGCAAAAAGTTGAAGATCGAGCAACGCTTAAATTGTTATAAAGCTAAAGAAGGTTCATGTTCTTCAGGAGAGAAAAATATAACAAGCAAGCAAACACAAAAGTGATCAAGAACTGCCTTTTGCTTTTCGAAGATCGTCGTCAGCTGTTTGTATGTGTGTGTGTGTGTGTGTCTATATCCACTAGGAAAAGAGATGGAACTTGATCAAATATATTTCTATATATAGTATTAAAGAAACACAAAAGAAGAGGAACTCAAAATAAGGGTTCTCGGAATGAAGCAGCTAGCAGGAGAGAAAACTAATTTTAAGTCATGGACAAAAATCAGATTTTTTCTTTGGATAATATGATTCATATAACAAACCCTTCTTTACAGAAGAAAAAAGTCGCAAAGAATTCAAAAGACATAAAGCTTTAAAGATGATGGATGTGATGGGATGATCTCTTTATTATACCTGAGCCCATGTAGCTGTTATATCCATGTGGATTGAAGAGAAGGAAGGGACGATGATCGACAAGATAAAAATAAATTCTTTCTTTCACGAGTTCAAAGGCTGCTGCTTTTAATTTTTTTTCTTGCTAAGTGGTTTTCAAAAGCAGCGAAAAAAGGGATGTTTGTATTGGTCTGTGAGGTTCTATGTGCTTTATGCTTGCAAGATCTCTTGTTTATGTAGAGCCCACCTTCAGACAGTATTTCAATTTCCCTTTAAAATTCTTCCTTTTTCCATCAATGGAGATAAATAAACGGTTGAGATATTCCTCGCTTTGCATGTTATTTTTATTTTTTATATATTGTTATAACATTATACGTAGTGCGCATGGTCACCCATTTCTTACCCTAACACAGGGAAAGAATCGTTCTACACCGTCCGATCCATTTATTACAATATGATATGTCATTTATCTTACACGTCATCATCCACTTGAGACAGTTCACAGTACTTGCCCTAACCGCCCAAGTCTTTCTTTTCAACTGTTTGCATTGACTTGGTCCAATGTGCCCACTTTCAACGGTCCATTTTATCATTAACCCAACGGGCTATTTCTGAGCCCATAAACCTCGGACTAATGGTACATTTCTTCCAAGCCCGATTTTTAATAATCTTTTCTTTTTTTTTTTTTATTTCCTCCTAGAGACTAATTATTAGGTCGTTGAATATTTTTAAAATCGTACATTCGTTTTCTTCTTACATCCGATTATGTCAGTGATTATTTTGGGTGTTGGATCAACTTTTGGAAAGGATAAGCATATAAGTATTAATATTATGTCGTAAATAAAAAAAATATAAGTTCCACTACACAAAGAATTGCCTAATTGCGTTATTATTTTAGCTTCTCTGTACCTAATTTTTTTATTGATTGCTATTTAATACGATTTTGCCAAACCATTAATTTAGTTAAAAATCTGGCGAGACAGTGGCATATGAACATGCAAATTAAAAGTTTACCCGCTTTTCATGTTGATTTTTTATGCTAAGTAGTAATAAGAGACTATATATAGGGTTGTCAACGGGGCGGGTTCGGGCCGGGGATCCAATCCCCGTCCCCGTCCCGCGAGGCAAACGGGGACAAAATTGCCCCCGTCCCCGCGGGGATCCCCGCCCCGTCTTAATATTTTTTAATTTAATTTATATTATTTTAATATATATAAACTATATTTAAATATTATTTATATATTTAAATTATATTTTGATATTATTTATATTATTTAAACAATATTTTAATCATATTTATATTATTTTAATATTATCCAAAGTATATTTTAGTAGTATTTATCTTATAATAATATTAAATAATATATATTATTTTAATAATCGGGGTGGGGCGGGGATATCCACGGGGAAAAATTTTCCCCCGTCCCCGTCCCGCGGGGTAGAATAGCGGGAATTCCCCGCCCCGTTCGGGGTGGATCCCCGCGGGGACGGGAATCCCCGCCCCATTGACAACGCTAACTATATATATATATAATATAATTTATATGTATATCTTTTATATTGTTCGATCCATACATGTAAGCATGTTCGTCACATCGATACATGTAAGCAAGCACGTCTTTCTTTATTTTCAATGTATGGACCACGTATTATACATTAGGAAATCAATATAGCTTTGAATTATTTTGAAAATTTTGAATGAATGAGGAGATTAAGAAGAAAAATTACTAAAGAAAATAAAGAAATGGAAAGGCAAAAAGAAGATGCTGGATTTTGGTCGTCTTTCAAGTTTTAACGCGTTCGCAAACGGAGACGAGAAATATTCAAAGTCAATTTCAGAAAGGCGAATTGAAGTCTTTGACCAAAATACCCTCTGATAATACAACAAATTGCCGACGAGCCTAAAGCATATATGCATATATATTCATAGCTTTGCGAAGGCACGTGGCATAGACTGTAAAAGTGATAAATACAGCCCATCACAGCTTCGCGTGTGCATTAATTCTTGAATTGTATATTTAGAGGAAAAAGGAGAAAGACAATAAATTAATAAGGAATGGAGTATTGTAGTAAAGCTATCTGCTTATTACACAACACATAAGGGTGAAAGAAAGCCTTGGAATTTTTATGGGTATGGGTTAGTTGAACTGGCGTGATGAGGGGCTAAACCGTAAATATCAGACTAATAAATTTTTATGGTCTCTCCTCGCTAGTTGTTCTACGGTCTAACCAACCAAGACTGAAAGTGAAAGCCAATTTGGAAAAATAAGGGGAAAGCAAATAAGGAGAATACAAAGACAGGGTCTTTCGAGCTACTATCCTTGCAGTTTACTTGAAATATTGTGTTAGCTTTCTGGGATTTTAGTTTTTTAATTTGGATTCCTTGTGTGGCTATTTTTGGGTGATCACGACCTTTTTGCTGGCACCAGCGGAAAGTTTCGGGATATTTTAGGTGATCGACGTTTATGTGCTCGTAAGGATTGATCTTTCTCGAAGTTCTCGACTGCCCAGGTAAGAAAAGTGACCGTTTGTGGACTTGTGTGTGTGTTGAGTATCTAAATTTAGGACAGCGATTAGTTTGCTTTATCATATGTTTTTTAGCTGTTTTCTGTTGGGTTTTGGGTATGTATGTTCTTTTTTGTTATCGCCGATCACATCTAAATTTATGTTCTAGAACTGAACACTCGTTGAGATTGAATCTTACAATAGGCTAACAAACATTTTCGGGCCCTAAGAGTGATTTGATGATGATAAACTGGAGATCTCAGACATACATTGCCTTTTTGTTTGAATGGTGTTATTTTGGGTTTGTAGGTTTTGCTTCACAATTCGAAAGCAATTGATGGGCAGTTGCAGCGAAACAGAGGATCAGTTCTTCGACACCCGCGAGGAAGTTTCTTCCATATCTGATGTTAGTTCTGACAACAACGAGGATCTACTGAGCTCTGAGATTAGCCGTTGTACTCTAGAATATGATTTCTGGACAGAAGAACCTCATAGCGTGGATGAGAGACGCACGAAATTCTTGAAATGGATGGGATTTAGTTCGAATGTAGGGGAAGACGTAGATTCAGATCAAGAAGATGCGAGAACTTCCATTGATAAATACGAAACGTTGATTATGCCCAATGATTTGGATTGTGAACCACAGTTCAGTTCAAGTTCCTCCCTGCAATCTTCGGTTTCTCATGATTCACCTCATACTATCAAGGATGATCATTCGAACCAAAACCATGTCTGTAAGATCAAGAACTTGGACAGCGGGGCTGAGTTTGTAATGGAGGATTACGCTGAAGATGGGACGCCTACCTCAGTTCAAGAAGTGGGCTCAGACAAGAAAATATCCCTAGACGAGTTTCTTAAGACATTGGGCTCGTCTCGCTTGGTTCAGCAGTTACTTCGTAAGGACAACAAAGAGTATTTTAAGCTCTTCGACCCGAAAAAGAATCTGAAAATCAGTTGGTTTCAGAGACTTATTCCCGACGGGACACATAGCCTAGCTCGAGTTAAGGGCCTCCTTAAGCCTAACGAAGCAGATTCTTGCCCTTCGAAAATCCGTGTGCAGTTACACAAAAAGAGCATGAAAGAACTATCATCTATCTGCACTGGGCAAGAATTTGCAGCGCACGAGGGCTCAATATCGACGATGAAGTTCAGCCCCGATGGGAGGTACTTGGCTAGCGCTGGGGTCGATGGGGTTGTTCGTGTATGGAATGTTCTCGAAGATGATATAAACAAGCTTAAGATAATAGAATCTGACCCATCTCGCCTTTACTTCTCACTGAATCACTTTTCGAAGCTACCTCCTCTTAATGTTCCCAAGGAAGAGACAAACCGTCAAGGTAATAGAAGCTTCAAGAAACCATCTAATCCTTCTTGTGTTATTCTTCCACCGAAGGCCTTTCAGTTGTCTGAGAAACCTCTACACGAGTTTCACGGTCACGAGGGTGAAGTGTTGGCTCTTTCTTGGTCTAATAATGGGGTGAGTAGCAGTACTAATTATCTTGCTTTCTCTTACGTACCATAGAAGAAGATGTGGATCTCATTTTGTTATTCTGTGTGCAGCATTTGCTTTCTTCATCTGTTGATAAAACTGCTCGCCTTTGGAGATTAGAGGATGGTCAGTGCTTGTCGGTTTACTCGCATAATAACTATGGTAAGACTTCTGATGTTATTATATGTATCTTTTCGTCGTTTTTAGGAGATTAAAAAAATCTTGACTTATCATTCTTTACTCCGATAATACAGTGACTTGCGTCGAATTCAACCCCGTGGATGATAATCAATTCATCAGCGGCTCGATAGATGGGAAGCTACGAATTTGGAACGTTGAAAGTGGTCGAGTTATAGATTGGATCGACATTAGAGAAATAGTGACCGCTGTGTGTCATTGTCCCGATGGCAAGGTCTTGGAATTTCTTTCCCTTTATTTTTTGAGGTTTTTTTTAATGCTATGATTTCTGAGATTTTTCGATCTTTCGAATTCGCAGGGAGGCATAGTTGGCTCCATGGACGGTAACTGTCGTTACTTCGACTTCACTGGTAATTACATTCCATTCCCACTCAACTTATTACAGTGCAGGAACCTATTTATTTATACTAACATCATTCATATGCTTATATGGTTATCCATGTATATTCAGATAATCAACTGTTATTGGGCGATCAAATATGTCTCAAGGGAAATAAGAAGAAGCTGCCCGGCAACCGTATAACTGGATTTCAGGTTCTACTTTTGACCTAACTTCAGTCGATTATATTATCTTACATCAAATAGCGTACGCTCACATTTTCTTTTCTTGATTTTCCCAGTATTGCCCGAGCGACTCAAGCAAAGTCATGGTGACTTCTGCTGACTCAAAAGTTCGAATACTTTCCGGGACTAACATCATCTGTAAATTCAAAGGTGTGCCTCCTTACACATTTCCACACACACACACACACACACACTTATCTCACTCAAACATGGAATTTAGGTAATAGCAGTTCAACGACGACCCAAGTGCCAGCGTGTTTCACATCAGACGGTGAGCACGTAGTTTTGGCAACTGAGGACTCAAACGTTCGCCTATGGAACTTTCAGACGAAAACCCGCGGGCCCCACAAAAGCATATCTTCGTCGGAAACATTCTTGGCCAAAAACGCATCCATAGCCATACCTTGGTTCGGCCTGAAGAACAAGATAGGATCCTTACAAGGAACGATATTAGGGCACGAAAAATTGCTGCTTCAGAAATGGCCCACGAGCCTCGCCTTTATATTAGACGCACTTCAGCACAAGGGATCGGTGACTTGGCCCGAGGAGAAGCTTTCGAGGGCCAACTCGTTATTCGCTGGCAAGCCCGACTTTAAGTTCCTCAAGAACGCTTGGCTAACCGCGGTTAATAATTCTCCTCACTCGTGGGGTTTGGTGATCGTTACGGCTGGTTGGGATGGTTGTATTCGTACGTTCCTTAACTACGGTTTGCCCGTTCGATTTTGATTATCCATTTTTTTTTCTATATTTATAGTTTACATAGATCACAAATGGTGTATAGGTTAATAAAGTTATAGGAGGATCATACTTGTGATTGTGGTTCATACATCATATATGCAAGCCTGAGTTTCAGTTAGTTTTGTATTGAAACTCTTGCCATAGGTTTAAGTGGCTCTCTTTATAGAAGTTCGTCATATTATTGTTATTGCTATTTAATTTGTATTTAATCTTGTCTGTCATGTTTATTTCGGCCACGTTACACAGAGATGAGGAATTTCAATTTAAAAAAATTGATAGAAAATCAAATATACTTCTTAACATTTATTGAGTGCAGTGACTACTGGATATGGTGGAAATTTATTTTGATGCATGACCAGTTATATTGGTAAGGTCAGGCATGGGCCTCTATGTTTTTTCTGACTGTCATATTCGAACATTATCGTATCAACAATATTCTCAAACTTAATGAAAAAAAATAGTGAGAGAGTGCTACACATCGATTTAGCTAAACCACAGTTAATTCCTATTCAGGGAGGGTCTGTAAATCGAGAGGATGAATTATGAATATATTACATCCATTTTTGAATGCTTAATGAGTTATCAAAAATTAATTCAAACAAAGAAACAAAATGACATGATAACTAATCTTGAATTATACAAGTGAATGCTAAATAATGCACCACGCATACGTTCTTGATAATATTTACCAAAATAATTTATTGCGATACATCATTTGAGAGGAGGGTCTTTGATTGCTGGCCGTTGGCTACGACAGTGAATGACGAACCAACTCCTCCCATTTATATTAAATTCACCATTTGTGAGATTTTCAATTCATTAAAGCGTCTACATTGAGTAACTAGGAGAAATGTCAAGAAGGATCAAACCTTTTATTTTCTAATCGAATTCATCCCTCGATTAACTCAGATAATAACATAAATCAAGATTAAAATAAATATTACGATACTTTATATTTTTCCCGTAAGTAAATAATATATGTAAGCGACGACTTAGATTATCGATTCGACTCAATCCATCCACAATGTCATCATTTATCGTTGTTGTAATCATTAAATTCCTTTAGCTAAACATTGTGGTCCAATTAGTATTTATCCATTTAAGAAAGTAATCATGATCAGTGGGGATTGATCAATAATTAATTAGTTATTGATCTTAGGACAAATAAAATATTCCAATTGACAAAACATTGGCTGCTACGTGAAATTAAAGTCTCCATTACTTATATATATGTATGTATAGTGTGCTATCCAGCTCAGTCTGGTTGATCAAGAATATTACAATTAATATATACTAAAAATGATGGTGACGTTCTTGTGTGTCTGATTGTCTTTTTTTTTGTGTAATAATATCTGATTTACGTAATAATTATAAGGTTTTCTTTTTCCTGGTTGGTGAGTTCTAGTTATACACGCATTCAGTCCGTGTTGATTTTTCATCAAATAAAGTTCTTTTCCCATGAAAATAAAACCCTAGATTATTAACTTATTTTATTTGGCCAATTGAGTATTATATAAATATTTTACAACGTACACTGTCCGTCCAATATTATTTTAATTGGACGGCAGCACGGTTTAAATGGAAGCGTATATTGAACAAGAAATATCTCAAATGTGTGGATTATTTAATTAGCTAAGAGACGACATGGCAACGTCGATGCATATATAACATATGTATATATCATAAATACGCATTGGAAAGTGAAAAATAACTAAAATTAAACAAGTAGCTCTATTGCGAACGTGTACAAATTGACTACATACTGGCGCATAGTGGGAACAAAAAAAAAATTGACCATTCTATTACATTCTTGAAATTAGGTGTATATATTAACACATTTTTAAGTGCCATTTCTGGCTAGCAGTGACTTTTAGTTCTCGCATAGTTTGGACTATTAATAATAAAAATAATAGATCAAGAAACATCATATATGAATAGTAAATAAAGAAATTATATTGAATTGACGCACGTATATGAAATCATGAAATATTTGCAAAGTATAACCACCAACTTATCGTTTGAATGGCTTTAATATTATCGAGTTCAGACTTATGACTTCTTAACAATTTTTAACGTCAATATAACATTAAGCACTAAAAGGTATCTCGCTTTGATGGACTTATCTTTCTAAATGGTACGAATCTTATTAAAATAAAAATGGCACCAAGAAAAAAAGCTTATATGGAGATCCACAAGTATTGTAAATTATTAATCACGAGGAAGACTGAAGGTTGATAAAAAAAGGACAAGTTTAAAGAAAATATGCAAAGCAACATGCATTAGTTTATCACAGTTGACCATTGAGATCTGAATCAATCGAGTTACAGAACTTGATCTGATCTGATATAGTGTAATGACACAAATAAAACTAAACCTAACACATGAAGCTTATTTGTGAGTCTCCCTTAACTTAAAACAAAATTATAAAATAAACACCCACTGTCATATTATTATTATGTTTTTAGTTTCTCCTTTTTTTGAATTCCATTATTGCATTTTTCCCCTTCTTTTTACCAGAAAACAGTCTCTAATTTGACAATTACGACGTTCCAAGAAACCCAACTTGAGGACGTAGAATGGTACACGAACCTTTATTTTTTTTTTCCAAGTACACGAACCTTTATAAAGGTAGTAAATAAAGATCAATATTATTTTAATGGTAAGTTGGCCTATAAATATATCCCACCACTCTCTTAGCTGCCATGTGCTAATCTATCTCCCCGTCTCTCTCCCTCTCTCTCTCTCTCTCTCTCTCTCTCTCTCTGTGGCTGCTTACACATTCATGTCATCGTGAATGATATAAATATAGCCCAAACAAAGACAACTCAATTGCCCCTCAATTTGTTCTTTGTAATCGTCCGAGGAAGAAATAAACCGAAAAACGAAATGGGTCGGGCTCCGTGTTGCTCCAAAGTCGGGTTAATGAGAGGTCCATGGTCGGCCATGGAAGACGCTCTACTCACGGAGTACATTCAGAAGCACGGCGAAGGTCAATGGCGTTCTCTTCCCAAGAAAGCTGGTTCGTTTGTTGTACTCTGTGCTTTGCGTCCTTGTACCTTTATTGCATAATTCCTATGATATTGTTTTCTTGACATTTATTTACAGGGCTGTTGAGATGTGGTAAGAGTTGTAGGCTGAGGTGGATGAACTATCTCCGCCCAGGAATTGTTAGGGGGAACATCAGCGAAGATGAGGAAGATTTGATCGTACGGCTGCACGGCCTCCTGGGAAATCGATGGTCGTTAATCGCCGGTAGATTGCCTGGTCGAACTGACAATGAGATCAAGAATTATTGGAACACTTATCTCCTCAAGAAGCTTCAAACTGCTGGGATTAGCCCTAATCCCCACAAAACACTGCCAAAACCCTCCAAGAAACCCAAGAAAAGAAAGCCCATGACAAAGTCAACGGGCGGTCAAAGCGACGAGGATGTAACGAAAGGTAAATCCGAGGCACAAGTCAACGGAGATGACGTCACCAGCAGCAACGACGACGACAGTGTTGCGAGGGTTAAGGTGTACTTGCCCAAGCCCATGAGAGTGACGTCATCATCATCTTTACCATCGATGCAGAGAAATGAGAGTCGCAGCAGTTTGGCGTCGAGTAGCAGCAACACCTCGTCAAGCGGTGGTGGAGAGCAGGCGGCCGGCGTGACGTGGAAGACGCCGGCGTTTGACCTCGGGGACGGCGTCGCTGCTGATTACTACTACGGTGGTTTTCGTGACGAGGATGACGACCACCACCACCACGGTGGTTTTCTCAGCGGCGGCAGTAGTGAAGGTGGGTTTCTCCTGCCGGCGATCGAGCGTCACTTGGAGGATTCGGTGGTTCCGATGGGGGGTGGCGACGGCGATGCTCACATGTTCGACGCCTTGTTCGACGATTACCTTCAGCTTCTCAATTTCGATGGAGATGAATTGCTTTAATCTAGTAGTTTATGCGTTAAGATTTGTTGTTATTATCATTTACTACTCAAATAAACATATTATTTTACTAATTTATATTCTAAAAGGTAATTGAATGAATGTTACAACATGCGGAAAATATGACGTCGTTGGAGAATAATGAGAGCCGTCGTAGGAATTGTGGCCTGAAAGTCGTGACGTGGCTTTCTTCTCGGACAACGAGATATATGGTTACGTGGTCTAGGCGGCGTTACGTTACATGTTCATAGAAGTTCAATTACTTGCAACTAAAATCTGAGACACCCCATTTTCCGTAAATGGCATACGCAGTCTTTTTTAAAATTCAATTTTTTCCTCTCTAATATCTTATGTCAATTAAAACACAAGATTGAAGCAACTTTACGACTGATGAGGGCGAGTACTACAATAAAGTTGAGCATTTCCACTTTAGAATGAATAGTAAACGTTCTAACAAGTACAACCCATTGTGACCACGTAAGTTAGGCATTTATTCTGATCCATTCCAAAAATCGCCTTCGCGTAGGCGCGGAAAGTAGACCGTTTGTTCCTGTCGCCGCCACTCCGATGCTCAAGTCAGATAAATCATCTTCTTCAAAAACGGATAATTACAGGTGCTAATGACTCGACCGTTGCCTTTTATACTAACCTCGTTTCACCTCGCATTGACCTAGTCATCACCCTAACCCACTTCTTTCGTGGACTTCCCGCGGCGACGTGGTCTTCCCCACGTTCGTCTTGCGAAGCGCAACCAGCTCGACGTGCCCACTTTGCATCTTAACTCGCTCGGCTCGCTCTTCGCCGACCTGCTCGGGCCGCTCTCGATTTTCCCTTCTCGAGGTCTCTCGGGCCATCCTCCCAAGGCTATTTTCTCCTTTTGAGTCGAACTCTCCGCGGGCTACTTCCCTGTTCTCGGGCTCGTCCTCAGTTTTCTCGTCGGGGAGAAGTATCTCACGCTACCTCCTTGGCATTCTAAGGTATCTCCTCTCGAGCTTTCAGGCTATCTCCTCGGCTCGCGGGTTATTTTACAGTTAGCCAAAATCCCGAGGGTGTGACATTCTTCATCATCGTTTTTCTTTCAAGCGTGTATTGTGATCATCGAGTCTCAAAAGAGAGTTACCTTAGTATTCGAGCGTGAGGGAGCCCCCTCCTCTGTATCTCTATCTAGACATATATAGCACGATTGAGGAAGTAGTGGTGTTTGTAACTAACCTTAGTACATCTTGCGATCTAATGTGATGAATATAATGAATAAATTCTAGTAGCAGTTAAACACCACGAAATCACATAGTAAAAAAAAAAAAAAAAGACATTATTCAACACAGAGTGCTCAGAGTGTCCCTGTGATCCTTTCTTCACCGTTTAATGTACATGAGAACGATTTTTTAACTGCTCAATGAGGACAGCCTTGAAGGTTTAAATTCACGTCCCTTGTTCACTTTTGCCTTCTCTTTCACATGCTTTGGAGCAGAATGGACGATTCTCTTAACTGATTTGTTAGAAGATCCTTGATGAGCTAACCCTGTATATGATCACATTTGGACAATTTTCCATATGATTCTAAACAGAGATAGACAGCGAGAGAGAGAGAGAGAGAGAGAGAGGACTGACCAGGGCTGGGCAGAGACAACCTCTTACTCCCATCTTTGTCAGAAATCAATCTCTCTTTAGGATTGCTACGTGATCGTAACTGATCAACGTTAGGGCGATTCTTAACTGGTTTCAAACCCTTTGCCCCGACATGTGAGATCAATTTCTTGTCACTGGAACGGTTCAGAGTAGCCATAGTTGGCTTCTTCTTCCCCTTAACATCATTCTTGGAAACGACGACCTTGATTCCATCTCTGAGGTCGAAGTCCAAGAATCGATTCTTCTCCCATGGACGAACGTTACTCCATTTCTCCATCCAATCCCAAGCCCAGTTTCTGCTTCGATCAACTTCGAAATCTCCATGAAAACGAGGCTTTGCAGCCGCCGAAGAAGATCCATGCGCTGCTTGCATGGGCTGCTTATTTCGCCTCGCCTGCCACTGCAATGGATGATAATATATATACCGATAATCATATTTGGAAAAAAAAAACACTTGCGCATATTCGTTTTCTTGCTATAAATCATATGATCTTCAATTTTATTACTATTATTACCTGACGAGCTAAAGCGTAAGCCCACAATCTCTCGCGCTTCACCGCTGCTTCCTTCCTCTTCATAAGCTTCTCTTGCATCTCTTCGAAAGATCCCACGTTGTCACACCACCCCACCTTAAAAAAAAAACAGAACAATATCAGCCTAAAAATGTGTGTGTGTGTGTGTGTATATATATATGTGCAGATTAGAGAAAGATCGATGAGCTATTAATAATTACTTCGGTTTCTTTGGCATGAAGATCGAGGTCTCCGCGCTGTTTCTGAATCTTACGCCACTGATCGATTTCATATTCGAACATAATCCTTGCACGGTTTGCCCTAACATGAGCTTGAACTCTTACCAAAGCCAACATGCTTCGCAAAGTAGCAGCGCCTTGCTTTCTTACAGCTCTACCCCTCGAAATAGCTTGATGCCTCACAAGCCCTTTTAAACCACTCAGAGATCGCCTAGCCTGGGTAATAATATACACAGCAAATAAAGAAAAAGGACCCTGAAATTTATTATATGGAATTTTTGCTTTTTCTTTATTACCAGAAATGCTCGAAAAGACGCCTGAATGCGCACGGCCGCTCGTTCTTCCCTAAGGCTTTGTCGAATCAGCGTGCGAAGAGAACGAGGCGTGTACGCGACGTTTTCTTGTTCGAATTTCATCATGATTATTTTGGAGTACTCTATGATTTCCCCGCCGTCAAAATCGTCGGAATAATCTGTTTTCTGCTGATGGAAGTTCATCACGTCTTTGATGTCTATGGGATCGTCGTCCGATTCGGGCTCGGGCTTGGGTTCGGGCTCGGCGTCAGAGTCAGAAAGGGGATAGATCGTCTTGATGTCTTTGAGTTCTAAGATGATATCAGTCTCATTATCGTCTGAAAGTGAAGAAGCTTCTGTTGTTGTAATAAGTGCTGCTTGAGATTTATTCATGTCGTCGTATTCGTCTTCTTCTTCCTCGGTGGCTTCGATGATCTCGTGAATATTTTGATCGTTGGTAAGCTTAATTTCGAATATGTTGTCGTCGTCGTTTAACTGATCATTAAATGTCTCGTTGTTATTATCGACCCTTTGCTGCGAAATCCCGGCGATTATGTCGTCCTCTTCCTCAGCAGCAGCTGAAATCTGCGGTGGTTGATTGTCGTTGTTACGTTTTCAGATATATAGAAATATATCATGAATAATAATAATAATATGCGTGACAAAATAAATACCAACATACGCTTTCATTTTTCTTCAGGGGCTTGGATTTTGATGGCTTGCTCCGACATAGGAACTTTCGAATCAACTTATTCGGAACCCCCATTTTTCTTCAGCACCTGTCGAATATATTCAAAACAATCGATGATCAATTGTTAGGCAAAAGAGAAAATCATTTAAAAAATACCACATTCGTGAAGAGGAGCATATAAGAACGGATATTAAAATAAAAGAAAACGTTTCTTTCGTCGTGTACTTAAATGTATCTCAAACCCAGAAAATAAGTTTTCGGGTTGAGGTACAAATGATAACATCAACCCTTTTTTTTCTTCGATATGCAAACGAAATTTGAATCAACTACATAAAATATAAATATTGGGAAGGGAGTGGGAATGTAGTTTATGTTTATAATTAGCATCGCATGGCCATTCATGTCACATAGAAACGAGTGTTAGATCAACAGTTTCGGAGTTGTTTCCATATGTATTAATTCTCAACCATTGACTATAAATGCTACATTATTAATCAAAGATTCTGACTGTGGAAAAAATACCAAACAAACTTGCTACTATAATATATTACTCAACTGTCAAAAAGAAATTATTTGCAATATTTAAAATCTCATTTAAATCACGAAAGTTGTACTCGAAGTTAAGGTTTTTATATACACTTCAAAGTTCTCACAGTCACCACAGTAATGAGTAATGGAAGTAAAAATGTAACACAGAGCACACGGTAGCAAATGACGCAATAGATACATCAAAGATTGCGCATTCTATATAAAAGTAATACACATCCAAGCCACCACTGCTTACTTCTCTATATAGGAATATCAGATTTGTTCCTTCTTCGCCTTCTTTCGAGCGAAAAACCGTTCCTTTGCTGCAGCAACTGAATCCACACTCCTTTTGTGATGATCATCTTTGGGCTGCTCGCTAGCTAATGGCTTTTCTTCGATTTGATCATGCGAAGGAGCCTCATTGGTAGGCTCGGGTTTTGCTGCTTCGGGCTCATGCTTCGGGGAGAGATCATTAATCTCAGTAACTTCTTTATGCGATTCGATTGGCATATATGGCTCTTGACTAGCACGTTGTTCAGTTGTTTGGGAAGCTGCTTTTTCCGACGAATGCTTCACCGCGTTTTCTTTTTCAGTCTCGGGTTTCTTTGAGCTCGTTTCTCCAGCGGCTCCAAAAGCTACGTTTTTGGAAAGGTTGAAGTAAAAGTCTGTGATGTCTTTCTTCTTGGTAACCTGGGAAGATAACAGAACAATGACCACTCTAATCATAGAAACGAGAGGCAAACACAATAACAAGGCAAAACATTTTTGCATCCCATAAGTTGAATCATGTTAGGATACTATTGAAAATTGAAATCTAGTTCCATTCACTTACATCTTCACTCTCTTCTTTGAGTTCACGAAGGCGCTCTTCCTCCAACCACTTTGCTTGCTCAGCAAGTTTCTTCTTGTAAGCGCTCGTTACGTACTTACCTTTGTCTGCGTAGAGGTGTTCGTCTTGGCTTCTCTCTTTGGCAAGTTTCCTCTCGTAAATTATCTCGTGTTCTCTTTCTCGTTGCTTTCTTTATTGATTACCGGTACAAAATCGGAATCAAACCGGAATAAAACTGTATCTTAAATATAATAAATATATATTTTGTTGGGTTTGTGTTGGAATTGGGTCTGAAAAAATCCCTACATGGTGCGGTGAGCGTGGACGAAGGCGTGAGGGTGCCTTCAGACGAAAAAATTCTAGCCGGGTACGGTGTGGATGGTGTGTCCCCGGCCCCTGGAGAGACGATCGGTGAATCTGCGGTGAAAAGCGCTTGGTGCAGGGATTGCGATAGAAGCGCTGGTGCAGATAATCGTCGAAGGGGAGGCCCGTTGTGTGGTCTTGAGTTTGAGGGGAGGTTTGTTGGGTTTACAAACTCTATCCCACACCGACTAGTAAAAGAAAAATTGATGGGTTTATAAGCTTGTGGGTTCACTCCCTCTATTGCCAATTGGTTTTAGAGAGGAACCCCACAAGCTTATACCGGGTTGGGTTTGTGTTGAAATTGGGTCTGAAAAAATCCCTACATATTTTATATATGATGCATTCAAGCATGGAAAATATAAATGTTCTTAAACTTTTTCCAAAGTATAATTTTATAAAATTGAAGGGAACAATTAAATAAGGGTTGGTTTGGAGTTCGAACTCAGGCCCGTTAAGCTATTATTCAATACATTCACCACTAGACCAACCAATTAATTGACAATTGTAAGGCCATCTCCAACCATTCCTCTATATATATAGTTTAAACAGTACAATTCTTTATATTTACAGTTTAAACAGTGTTTTTCAACTCCAACCATTCCTTTATCTTTTCCTCTATTTTCAACATATACTTCACTATTTTAAAAACGATAGACTTTTAACAACATAATAATAACAATTATAATAAAATTAGTTTATCATATAATCAAGTATGTTTATTGGAACTATTTCTAAATAATAAAATAATAATCGTTTTAACAATATCTAAGTGCACTATATTCTATTCTAATTAAATGTTCTAAAAGTATATAAATCGATATAAATTTGGAAAATAATAGCTAATTGTAATTTGTAGTGCCAACAACTACTAATTATATAATGGACATTTTGCAATTTTGGTTAAGTTTGTGGGTATAATGGTAATTTTTGTGAATTTTTCCCCAATTCTCTGGTACAAAATCGTCGTCTTCGAGCTCCACACACAAAAATTCAGTCTGCAACTTCATCAACGAAGGCAATTACAAACAAGACAAAAACTAGAATAAAAGAAACAGAAAAAAGAAAGTCTTTAGCGTGTGAACAGTGGTCCGACATACATCGCGGGTTACTGTAACGTCCGCTATCTATGCGTGGCGTTTCCAGTGCCGTTGGAGGTTTTTCAACTCCATATATGGCGTTTGCAGTGGCGTTTCCAGTGGCGTTGGAGATGCCCTAACTCTTTTCGTCTAACTTATTGGATTTTTTTTTTGTTTTTTCATTTTTTTAAAAAACAAAGACCGGACCGGGACCGAACTGGATTTTCGACCGGTTTGCGGTTTTACGGTCCAACCGGACGATCCGGTTCGGTCTTCAAAACCTTGCCCCTCAGGGCAGGTGGGACCCACGAAATGCCAAAACGTGTGCCACGTCAGCAAGCTGTCCGAACCGGCCTGGTGGCACTTTCCATTCGCCCGGTCCAACTCCAGCGACCGACCAAACCGGTCCAAGCCGCTGTACAAACTCTCGCAAGTCGCAGTACTTGTTTCAAGCTTTGAAGCAAAAAATATATCTCTAAAATATAACATATATTGGAAAATTATTTAATATATATCATGCTCAACCACGTGAATCTTGTTTGGAATGGGCCGATGGCCGAAGCAATCACATCCTCTCGACACAATAGCCATGTTTGTCGTTAACATTAGAACAAGTTGATTTCTCTGTCGTCGTAGCTCAGCCTTTTTTCTCATGCAATTACTCTACGTCGTCATTCATTTTTATTGTTGTTACATTTTTCAACTAAGCAGTAACATCTCATGGCTATAAAGTAGCAGCTTCCGCTACGCCACCTCAATGGCTATATGGTAATAATAAGCTCACTAGCTCTTCCCCTTAGTTTCTCTCTCACTCTCCCATGAAGTGTGGGTTGAGCTCTTGAGCTTCATTGATTAGAGATATTAATTAATTATAAAAGCAAAAAAAAAAGGAATGGGTCGGGCTCCATGTTGCTCAAAGGTCGGGTTAATGAGAGGTCCATGGTCGGCCATGGAAGACGCTCTACTCACAGAGTACATTCAGAAGCACGGCGAAGGTCAATGGCGTCCTCTTCCCAAGAAAGCTGGTTCGATTATTGTTGTACCCTATGCATGCGTCCTTGTACCTCGCTCTACTGCATAAAAGTGACGTTTTCTTGACATTATTTTATTACAGGGCTGTTGAGATGTGGTAAGAGCTGCAGATTGAGGTGGATGAACTATCTCCGGCCAGGAATCGTTAGGGGGAACATCAGCGAAGACGAAGAGGATTTGATCGTACGGCTGCACGGACTCCTGGGAAATCGATGGTCGTTAATCGCGGGTCGGTTGCCGGGTCGAACCGACAATGAGATCAAGAACTATTGGAACACTTACCTCCTCAAGAAGCTTCAAACTGCTGGGATTATTACCAGTAATTTGCCAAAACCGGCCAAGAATAGCAAACTAGTAATGGAAAACAATCCAGGAAAAGATCCGAAGAAGAAAGTACCAGCAAGCAAGAACAAGTCTCTTAGAAGAGCAGACGAGGATGTAATGGCGGCGCCTAAGAATAGTCGTAACATCATCGAAGAAGAAATAAAAGGGAACCATGGCGATAAAAATCGGGCTGTTAAAGTGCTGTACTTGCCAAAGCCAGTGAGATTGTGCTCCTCCTTGCCGAGGACGGCGAGCGTTGACAGCTTGGCATCAGGCAGCAAAGGCGGCGCCGGAGTTTCCGTTCAGCCGCCGGCGTTTGGGTTAGGGGATGTTAGCGATTACTATTACGACTACGATGGCCTTTGCGGCGATGGTGATGATTTTCTGAAGCCATTATTGTTGCGTGGTTCAGTTTCCAACGTGGTGTATGATGAGTATCTACAGCTTCTTCAGGACATGTAATTAAGTTAAGAGACTTCGTAAATCCCAATAATGATGTAATAATAAGTCAAAATGCTTGGATCGTTATGGGAAGACTCGTGAACAAAATATTTAGAAAAAAAGTAAAAATAACAATTATTAATAAAAATTAGTCTGGCTAGCTGGTTCATTCTAGCATGATTAATAAACTTTAATTTGTTTTTACTAAAGAATGCATTATTTTTGTCATTGCTCGTCGGGCCCCCTCAATTTAAAATATCGATGCCTCGGGATAGTCATACATGCACTAGGGTTTTCTTTTGTCATTACGAAAACATCTTTGCTTACATTATCGTACTTTCATATGCTTTTTTTTTTTGGGATTGGCTGAAGAGAAAAAAGGGTATTTTAAAAATCAAAATGCGTGGTCGTCATTCATAATCTATTATAATCATAGGAACATCTTCCTGTGTTATTTTTCTTTGCTTTCAGCTGTCTTGTCTGTGGATCTACTTTGTAATTTTTTTTATTACTTTAGAGTTTCACGTGGAGTATATTAAACGATGGCCATCTTGTTATATAAACCGTTGAAATAATATTATAATATTCATCAATAAAGATGTTGAATTGCATAGTAGATCTCCAAGAGTGGTCTGCAATCAATCAATAAGCCAGCAAAGGTGGTGGACCTCGAGGTTGTTGTTGATTAAATATTTAGATCCAAGAAAAATTACACGTATTTTCAATGTACTATATGTCTTATATTGTGACAAGATGTTCAATAAAGAATTGAACCTAACAAGTGAGAAAGCAACCACACACAAATCACAATTCAAATGTTGCTGACATCGTAGTTAGGGATGGAATAATGGAACCTCTCAAAAGCACATCGGCTTAGCTTACGGTAGCATCTTAATTACCACAAATATTATAAAGCATAATATTTCATAAGAAGGCAAACATATATTAGTGAGAAAAGGGATCTTATTGGTGATAGGAACTTTAAGCAAATAATACATTAGTACGTCACTAAAAACCAAGTTGGGCTAGAGAGTTGAGTATCAAGAAAGCATTAAGCATCTCCAACGCATCGGTATCCCTGGCGTTCTACTCTAGAAATAACGTTGAAAGGTCTCCAACCGATCTCAAACGCCAAGCTATTGATGGCGGATGGCAACAGTGTCCCGCTATGCTCAAAGGGTCACTGTTTACCCGCTAAAGGTTTTCTTTTTCTTATTCTATTTGTTTTTATTTCACAGTTGTATTATTTTGCTTGTAATTTCTTTGTTTGTCTGGGAAGAAGAAAGAAGATGTGAGATATATGTCGACATATTAATAAACCCACATGGGTTTTGAAATGGTCAAAGGCTGCTAACGCGTGAAAAAGTGGTGCAGTATTCCTTTGGTGTGCTGAATATTTTTTGGTTTGTTCACATAGCAAAATCGTTGCTATAAATAGGGCACATCCCAGCGAAGGTAAAGGCATCCCATAGAAGAAATCCAAAGGGATCAGTGAAGAGAGAATAAATAGAGTGAAAATAATAGAGAGTTTGTCGGATATTTTCTTCGACTATAAAGAGAGATATTGAGGGTTTCTCCTTTGTAGTACGAGGGTTGTAACTCCTATATTTCCCCTATAGTGTAATCTTCTTCCTTGCCGGTGGTTTTTACCCCGATTTGTTTGGGGGTTTTCCACGTTAAATCTCGGTGTTCACTTTTATCTTTAATTGCTCAAATATTAGCCGCGGTATTACCCTACCGGGTCCGCTGCCACGCCAACAATATACTGAATTTTTCTGTAAAATTGAAAGCTGGAGAAGACGATGATGGATGATGGGTAATTGGGGGAAAATTATATAATTACATATATATCCAGTAATTATAGAATTACGAAATTGCCCCATTTATTATTTCCGTGAATAAGAATTAATAAATTTTTAATTCCTTTTTCGTTTTTTTTTTGTAATTTATTGTTTTTAAAAAAAAAACAAACTTACTTTCCTATGGTTGGATACTTTTATGATATCAATTATTCTTTTCATAATTTTACTTATTTAAATAATAAATTAATATTATCATATGTTAATGTTACAGTTTTATATTTACTCCACATACATATAATACTTCAAAATGAGGAATAAGATAAAATTAGGGAAGCAATATGACTTGGATATCCATATAATTTTTTTCTTGAATTTTAAAACACTATAACTTAGTTTCGAATCATAGATTATAATAGAATAAAGAAAGGACTAAAATTTAATTACTTCCAGTAATTTTCTTTAAAATTTCTCCTTTTATAATATTATGATTTCAATTTCAAGAATTTAAGTAATTAAATAATAAGTCAATACTATAATTTTTTGTGAACTTTACTGATGGTAATTACTCTATAATTAAGCCGATGAAGTATCATTGATAATTTTAAATCATTAACTAAATATTAAATATAACATAAAATAAATAGAATAATGATAGTTTTAGGTCTAGATGAAAATATAGAGGAGATGGTTGAAGTTGTCAGTACTGTTTAAACTGTATGTATGGAGGAATTAACTATAGCAACGTTATATATAAAGGGAATGGTTGGAGATAGCCTAAACTCGCTCCCAAGTGGACCTTACAAATTCCAGTTAAATCTTATCTTTTTCCTATCATCATCCAGAACTAAGACTATCGCAGTATCCCCACCACATGCATGAGTGCGGATTATCACCTAATAATTATACGCGAGCTGGCACAAGCTACCGTTTTTTTCTTTAATTAAATCCACCAAATTGGTGGCTGCTAAGATATTTTAGCCAATCAAACCATATATTATCGGAGAGAAAAAAAAGAAGAATCCCAGCAAAATAGTAATATTTCAAGAATATTCGATCTTAATAGTACTACGCACACGACAAAAGGGCTCGACTATAATGTCCGTACTGTGTGATGAATCGATGCACATGGAGGCATTATTAAATAAACGAAGCATTAGGACAATAGAACAATACAACCTAAACATGCATGTGCATTGCAGCGATCATTTAATTAAGGAAGAAATCTCTTAACGCTGTGTCTTTTTGTCCTTTTGCTTCCCATAGCGTCGGAGCAGCTGCGAACCACTATAAAGAATATAATATAACAATTTCTGCCGTGCATCTTTCTTTTTCTTGAAGATAGATAGAGTGATCGTAGATAGTACATAAATAAATTGAATTCCGACCGTTGGATACTTAACAAGCAGACGTGAAGAGTAATAATGAGTTCTGATCAGGCGCAGAAGATTTATTACCAAGAATCTATGATTTTTTTTTTCAATACTGAAACCTTACACTACTATCTTGTTTAATTATAAGAAAAGGAGTGATAACTTACCTTAAAATAATTTATCTTGACATAGCTTAGATTGGATTAAATTACTATCTTGTTTACATTGCAAGATAAAAATAATACTATTTTAAATTAGCTTGTTAAGTTACCATTCTAACCCTACACTAAAGAAACAATGTTAATATCAAAAAAATTAATTCTTATGAATATTAAAAAATATAAGATATGCATATCATTTTGATCGTCATGGAACGAAGAAAAAATTGACTATGTTTAATTATTTTTATCATATAAGTCACATAAAATAACTATGATTTTATAATTTGGTGGAGATGTCATTTCAAGGGTGTTTTTGTCATTTTCTTGTTATAGTACCGGTTAGATTAATAATCTTGGCAATTCATTTGAGATAAGTTAAGCCACGTTCAATAGATTACTGTAACGGGCCTTATAATTATATCGGGCCTTATTTATATAATTTTGTGGAAAGTGAACAAGATAACATTATATAAATTATACCTTATCTTGATTTATCACGTGAAGCAAACGCAGCATACAGTGAGTGGGCTTGAAGGGATAGAATAGAGCTCTTATGGGTTCTTACTAAATTGGACCAAATCTTTTCTTCTCCTATTGTTTTTTATTGAAATTATATGATATGCTTTCAAGTATCCCTGATATTATTAAAGTTAATTTGAGCTTAATGGGCCTTAGGCGTGTCCTAAAAATATTATCACACGTCTTAGTATCCGCATATCGAACTATAGACAACATTAGTCTTCATTATACTAAGGGGTGGTTGTCTGATATCTATGTTAATGGATTACGTTATTTGTATGGCTATACAAGGATTTTTTTGATATTGTATTTTAACATATTTGATATGTGTGTATTAATTATTTGTGTAATGATATAAATTGTGTTTGATAGATGTGTTTGGTGTGTGTGGATTAGTGATGCACACCTCATAACCACCTTAGATGTGGGTATGCATATGCAAACTCTATAACCAAAATCTTGTAATAGACGTGTATAGCTATATACACAGATAACAAACACGAGGTAACTTATTCATACACATCCCATAACCACTTGTACCCATATGTACAAATATATCAAAATAACCCTAAGAAGCTCAAATCATGAGATAATAGTCTAAAGTTACAGTACAAGGAACTCCACTTATCTGATAACAGTTGTATGAAAAGAGAATCGAACTAGGCGAATAATCCCACCTCAAATCTAACCCAGTTTTCGCTTCTTCTCCAAGTACGAAAAGTTCCGCTGAAAGTCCATAACGGCCATCATTAAGTGCCAGAATCCAATCTCAGGCCAAAGTATCTTCGGCGAATAAAGAAGGGAATTCGCGCTTTGCCAGAGCAGAAAGTTGCTCAGTCGAGTCTCGCCTGAAGTGCGTACTATGATGTCGGGATTGGGCGATTCAGACATATACATACTCTCCTCGACGTCCATTAATGTAATAGGAGACGAAGAACAACAGCCATCTTCCTCGTTCCTTCTTCCCCTACAACTTTCCTCGACAGAATGGACGATCTCATCAGTCGAAGTGTAGGCAATGCATATAGACAGAACAACCGTCGAATTATTCGAAGTTGCATCCATGGCTCGCTGGGCCGCAGACATCACAGATTGGCTCAGAAGACTGAGGTTTCCCACGAAACGAACCCTCACCCCATAACGGTTGACTATGCTCTCTTCTTCGATCAAAGTCTCGATCTTTTCTTGGATCAGTTCCATGGTCGATTGGACTTCCTCGGGCCTTCTCCTGAAGTTGTCAATGCTGAAGGCGTACACGGTGACATACTTTACGTTTAGCTCGTAGCAGAACCTTAGCATGCTCATCAGAGCTGAGTATCCAGCACTATGGCCCGACGACCCTTCTTTCAAGTTCATTTTCTTGGCGTATCTTCGATTTCCATCCATGATGAAGGCTATGTGTTGGGGAATTGGGCCCGTCGAAAGGATGAAGTATATACATCTTCGGAGAAAGCTGTTGAGACCTTCAAATGCTTGCGTTACTCGATTGGCTGTTTGAGTCTCCATAAGCACTCCGAAAAGAGATTCGATTCGAAGACTGCTGATGAATAGCTTCTGAGCTTAGTTATGGCTCCTTTGTCCTTCTCTCAATCGAAGAAATATATGATCTTAATTACCTGCAGAAGAAAAGATAAACATTAAGGAGATTAAACCCATCATGGGCTAAGAGATCTAATAATGTCCAAAGCAATTAAACAGAGAACTGGAAACTTGGAGGACAAGAGAGGATCAAAGCCATTTATGCAGAGCAGATGAGTAATCTGACCCCAACCTAACTGTGAGGAATCAATCAATGAATAACTAACTCCACCGCAAAAGATAAAATCCACTACAACTATATTCTTAGCAGCCAAAACCAGCTAGCAATTTTTAAAGATTTAACCATCGACTGTTCATAGGCTACCCTATATTGAAAATATTTGTAATCTCTATTCCTAAAACAAGCCAACAGTTAACACCTTAAGCTTTAAGCTGACTTGATATTATTCTACAGCCAAGCGACATGGACAACAGAAGCACTAATGTCCAGAAAAGCTAGCATAAAAAACGGGGTTCACATTCACATCAAAGATTGTACCTTTCGTACTATTTTCAAAAAAACAAAAACAATTGTAAGCCATTCATCTTCTTCAGATCAGGCCCTCAAAAAAGGTTAGTGAAAAGAAAGAACACTCATACATTCCTACAGGAAGGACGTTCTCAGATTTCCCACTAAACCCATCAATTGCAGGCGCCTATTAATATTAGCGGTTGAGACTTTAGCTTCAGAGCTTTGATTAGATATTGATTGCGGGATTTATTTATGATGGATGGCCTGCAAAAGATTATCGAGGAAATTGGAATTAAACAAAGTTGACGAATATTAAATTTGAGCAAATCAAGGCCTTTCTTTAAGCTGTATAGCTCACTTATTCCATTATAGTTTAGGGTGTCCACAACAATAACACACTCATAATACTACCACATCAGCTTTTCACTATATTTTCCTATATTTTATTCTATAACACTTTTATTCTACTTTTTCCCACAATAATAGCACTACTATAACACGGACCCATAACTATAAATAAATAATTTCTTTTTTTTTTCTCCCTCATTCTCTCTCCTCCATAATATTATAATATTCCTATAACATAGTGTCATAAATATGACACAGTGTCATGCTCATGACACATTCACAATGATGGTGTGTCATATAAAGTGCCAAATAAGCACATATGACACACATATAAACCACCATTGTGGTTACCCTTACAAAGATAAAAAAGTAAGCAAATAACAAAGAAAGACTAGGATTGGGTTTACGTGGCCATTATTCAAGTGCTTGATTGCAAAAGACTCGTTTAGACTACGACATAATTGGAATATATTCAGACAAAGACACGTAGAAGGTTCATACTCAGAGAAATTTGAATCTTCAGTTAGATAAAGAAAAAGGAAAAAAGAAAAGGAAAAGAAAAAATCCCAAGTAAAAGAGGTGTTGCTACAACATCTTCATCTCTCTCGCCTGTCCTGAAATTGCATGATTAAGCCATGCTATGAATGTTTCAACAATTTCCCCTTCATCGTACCATCATATCAAACAAGATAAAATCTGAAACTCATACATAAGACACCTCATCCATGTCGAAACCCATCGTTCAAACCAAACATAAGACGATACGAAACAAAGGAGCTCATATCAGATCATGGACGTGTATGTATGTAGGCTTCAGACATGATTCTCCTGCAACTGATGCTGCTGTCTCTTGTCTGAATATCCATGTCTCACCATCACATTCCTATCCTCTGCTAAATCACTCGAATAAGCAGAAGTATGATTTTGCTTTTGGGACGACGAGTTAGGGCTGCTGCTCAGCTTCCTCTTGCGGTTTGTCGACTTGGGATTAACCCTCTCGCCATCATCAAAAGGCTCCAACTCCCCTTCTTCTACGGCGTCATAACCATCATGAGAATGCTTCTCTGTCTTCACATGGTGAGAATTCTGTTTCTTTTCGGGTTTTTTACCCTTTTCACTCGAGCCAGGCACTTCGACGTCCTCCAATTCCCTCTCAAGCTCATCCACGGGCTCAGCCTTACGGTTAATATCTCCAAGGGCCTTCCTCTTTACGAAGGCAGCCTTGAGCTTCTCCCTGTCTAGCATTTTCTTGGCATCTTGGGGCGATTGGGCCGCCACCACCATAGGATCTTTGCTTGAGGAATTTCTCATCTGCTGTTGTTTATATTTCGCTTCTGAGTTATCCCTTGACTCCTTCACACTCCCTTCGCTTTCATCTCCTCCATTTCTTTTAAATTTCTCTTCAAAGCTCCTCTGGCGATGATCCATGGATTCACGGTCGTTAATCTCATCTCCCTTGCGATCATCTGCAGGGCTATCGGTCACTGAGTTATCATTATCTTCGATTCGCAGTTGACTGTTTCTAGAAGACCCACCATGGTCCTCGGTGCGGGTGTGATTCGGGTCGGTTTTTGAGGAGGCGGGTTTTGATGAAGTTGCACCGTGGGAGGAACTGTGGCTCGCAATATGGTCTTGATTTTCGGGGCCTTTAGACGTTGGCCGCTGGCCACCTATGACAACGCTACCTTCTGCTTCACTACCTTGAGATGGAGGTACTCTGTTTTGTTCATACAGCTCTAACATTTGATTGCTGACCTCTGCAAGCAAGAGAACACAAAAATCTAGTTAAGGGGAATGATTTTTTTCTGCAAATCAAGAAGACTCATTAATGGATCAGATCTTCTAACGTTTTAACTAAGGTACTGCAACACAAGTACTTATGCTTGATGTTGTGCGAGTAAAGCAAGCAAAAGAAGGCGAATACAAACCCTCTAATTGGCGTGGGGTGACACCAAACTCCTGCCACCAAACCTTCTCTCCATCAGCTGGAAGCTTTATTTTAAGAAACTTGGCAGCAAGAAAAATCGCGCCAGCTGCAATGTGGTGGGGCTTAAACTGTAGGCAGAGTGAGGTTCGAAGCCTGCACACCCTTTCTCGGTCAAAAGGTGAAAACGGAAGATTTGGGCCACAAGCATTTTAACATCGAAACTTATGATATTGCGTCATACCCATCGTTGACGAAATTCCATGCAACTTGAGCTAAGGTGTTTTGAGCAACCTTGAACTTTTTTATAGAATCTACAAGGGGTTTGTATGGATGGAGGACATTAAGATCGAAGCCCAGCGTTGCAAGAACAACTCGTTCTCCCAGTAATACAAGTTCTTTTTGTTGTTCATAGACCTCCTGCAAAGAGGACCAGGTCTTGTATCAGTACTGTACATATATAAGCACATATTGCTTCCTCGAGGTACTAAATAAGATAGAATTGAGCATAATTATTACAAAGCGAAAACCAAATATTCTGCAAGCTTTCAGCTGTAACAGAAAAGAGCAGAAAGTCCAAAGCAGATGGATAAAAGGAATAAAGGCAAATCAATAGTTAGCAACAAGTAGGGGAAAAATGTTACCTTCTGCTTGATCCTTTGCACAGCTGCTGGATCTTTTTTATGAATGATTTCGTATGACACGAGAATGACATCTTTAAGAGGACGAGGTGTTTCTTCAACCTTTCCCGCCAGAAACATGCACACCGTAGCTATGGTCTGGTAGTACAAACAAATTAAAGTCATATAAATCCCAACGTCTACAACAGAAACACAAAAAATTGAACTTCCATACAACTTAGCACGGAAAATGCTTCATCCTTAGTTGAAAAATAATAAAGTTGTGAGATAAAAAATATTTATATAAGCCAGGACGAAACAAAAGAAATAATGCAAGAAGTGCGCCATAAAACATGAGATGCCCCTGCCTACTGGGTTCTGTTTCTGAAAACTTGCACACTAGAAGTCCAAAAGTACCAAAAGATACTAGAAGTCCAAGCAAGCATACAATTTCATCAATAGGAAAATGAACAGGCATACGAATAGTACGAATGCAAAAACAACTCACCCTTCTGTCATTTTTTGCATGAGACTGACGAAGGAAGAAGCGATGGCAAAAAATGATGGCTGTAGCAATGGTTACTTGAGGCCTGCATCATGTGAAAGCGCAATAGAAGACGAAAAAGCATGTAAATTCCACATAGAAGCAAAGTTTCAGCAGTCAATCTAAGTAAACCAAGGAACTGATGACTTAAAATAAAATAGAAAAAGACACAAACAGAGTGCAGACAAAATAAAATGGACTCACACTTTGAGCCTCATGCCAAGATCTTGTAAAAATGTGCAATATGACTTTCGCATGTATGATTCTTTCTTCAGATCAACGCCGTCCCGTCTAGATGGGGAGTTTTCTTCAATTTCCTTCCTCGAAAAATACCAACGCCCACCACCTTCCGCCGGAGTTGTTTCAGTTGTTCCATGATGGGAGGGCTCACCAGAGAACAAACCGGCCATTTCAAATCCTATCTCCCAGTTGAAATTTTGAAGGAGAACGCCGAGGCGAAGTCTCTTCTAACGACAAAATTTACAGACTATATAGTCTAAACACAAGAAATCAGAAGCTGCCAAAAGGAGAATAATATCGGTAAGAAGATCATATTCAAGTGAAGAGAAATCGAGAGAGGTAATGAAAGAAAATAATGGAAAAGGAGAGCAAGATCAATCTATATTCTGCAGAAACCCAGAAAAACACTGAAAACTCAATTGTCCATTAAGAATAGGTCAATGAAACATGGATCAATTTTACCTAACCCTAACACCACAGCCGCACAACCAAAACACGTACAGGCCCAGAGGAAAAACGCGGATCAATAGTATAACGAAATCAAAGCTTTTCATAACCAGAACTCTGATGAGAAAGATTCAAGCTTGACGACTCCAAAATGCTTCATCGCACAAAATTAAAGAATCGAGACACAAATAAGACAATAACACCTTTTCCACTAAACGAAAGAAAACACGGATCCAAAATCCGCCCAACTTGAATCTCCCACTCAAGTCTCAACAATCCAAAACAGTGTAACGAATACAGAAATGAAAGAACATAAATTAGGGATTTAACTTCCGAATACGACTAGGGAAAACTCACAACAACTTGAATTATATATGAAGTCATAAACTAATCGAAAAAAAAAAACTCACAATCACGAATGAAGCTTTCGTCGGCAGATGAAGATTAGAGATACCGGCGGCAGTCGGGTGTCGAGGTATTTGGTGTTCAACCAAATCTATCTGTCGAAATTAAGAACACTGCTGGGGTTATTATAATATTACAAAACCTTTCAGGGACCTAATCGCCAATAGCTTGCTCACCACGCTGTGGGCCTATAATGGGCTAGAAAGATCATTTAAAGGAAGTTTTTGCGCTTTAACATCTAGTTCTAATTAAGGCCCATATTGTCTTTACAAACTTAGTAACTTGTATCAATACTGAATTAATTCTAAATAACGCCTTGAAGTCTTTGCGTTGAGCCGTTGACCATGTAGTTCTAGAATACATGCGCAATAACCATCTTTCCCCTTCCTTCCGGAAAAAAAAAAAAAAACTATCTTTCCCCTGCTTACATTGACTTAGTAGTTAGTATGCTTACTTCTAGATGGATGGTTGTCAGAAAAAAAAAATGCCATAAATGATATCTCGGAAGCTTCTTGAGAATTTATTCATTTATGACGTTTGAAGGTGCTGTAGTTTGAAAGATTTATTTAAGATTAAAATATTAGAATACATTTCCACATGAAAAAAATGAAATAGTTTACGCGTGCAACTGAAAACCAACCCTTCTATATAATAACCCAGAGAGAGCATTTAAGTTCATTACCTACGCTAAGGCTTATCCTCTTCAACATCACATCTCTTTCCAAAATTTATATTTTTCGAGCTTGCTTAACCGACTCATCGGGGAAATCCCTGAAAGAAAAAATAGAAAAAAAAAAGAAGGAAAAATCTTTCAATATGCAGAAAGGTGTCGAAGAAAAGGTGAGAATTGAATTAGATTTGCATGAAGATGAAGAACGGCAAGAAGAAGACGAGTTCTCCTTTACGTCGTCGTTTGGCGAACTGTCGCTGGTGTCCGCCGACGACGCGTTCGTCGACGGCGAGATCAAGCCCGTCTTTTTTTTGTTCAACCAAGAATTAGTATTCGACGGAGAAAACTTGCCCAGAAAACCCGCCGTGAAGAAAATCTTCGTCGAGGCAAAAGAAGACCACCGCCGCCGCAAAAACAGAGAGGCAGATTTAGCTGACGTCATCTCCGGCCCTTACTGCGACCTATCGAGCCGAAGGGTGGTCGAGGTGACGTCATCCTCGGACGCCTGTAAGAAGAGCAACTCGACTGGGTTTTCCAAGATATGGCGTTTCAAGGATCTTGTCTCTAGGACCAACAGCGATGGGCGCGACGCCTATGTGTTCCTGAACGAGCACCACGCGCCGCCGAGCAAGACGCCGGAGAAGATGAAGAGCGGCGTCGCCGTCCGGCCAACGGATAAAAGGCAGGGCGGTGGTAATAGGAGGGCGGTCTACTCCGCCCACGAGGTTTACTTGAGGCGTAAAGGGAAAGAAGATAAGAAGAGGATGCCTACGTATTTGCCGTACAGGCCTGAGCTGATGGGCCTCTTCACCACCGTGAACGGCGGATTTTCAAGAAACGTTCATCCTTATTGAGAAGAACAGAGAATTAATAATAACTTGGTAATTTAGTGGGGAAATGGTTTCAGAGAGATGGTTAACTGAAGATGCTGACGAAGTCTTCATCTTTCTGTACTCTAGTCTGTAATAGTTTTGTACAGAATAATACGATATTAATAGTTCAATTTTTTCTGACAAAATTAAATTATTTTCACCACCGCCGACCTCCGCCGCGGCCTTCACCGCAGGGACACGACTCTCCTGCGACAAATAATCATTTCCACAGAAGGAAAACCTCTTGGCTTCTTCAAGGCTCTTCCACGATTTGGAAACTCGCCATTTTTTCCCAACCTTAAGTTCCAATTTCCCATCGTCGTGGACTCGCCAGTCGCACTCTCCATTACTGTAACTGTTTTCGATAGTATACTTCAAAGTCTCGTCCGTAGACGAAGATGATGAGAAGGGAAGGAAACAGAGGATGAGGAGAGAAGCAGAGTAGTTGAGGTTACATCTTTTCTTTTGATTGATGGATTGATCATCCCTGCTGTGTAACCTCCAACGTTATGATCTATTTATGATCTCAGTTACGACGAATTTAATTAAAACGAATGCACCTTGGACAATTATGGTTCTTCTTCGGTAACTAAACAGAGAAAGCAGAGGACTTGTTACATTCATCTAGTACACACGTTGGAAAGAAAAAACATCAGATATATTATCTTTGTAAGAGCTCGTTATATATCTCAAATGTACTCAAGAGCAGATGCTATAGCTTCAAGTACTACAAACTCCATCTGAGCTTCCTCGCTGATTCTTTTGAAGGGGAGGAGTATGCACGAAAAGGGATTTATGACCTCTCTGTTGTGCAAAGTACAGAGAATGGTAGTACACGAAATTGCAGACGAAACAACCAGCGTCGTTCGATATGGCCACGTCGTACTCCTTCATCCTCAAGAGCAACAATCGTCTCCGCAGAGCAATGCGTCTAGAGATTTGTCAGACATTTCAAGAAAACACAATCCGTATTCCATAATCATGGAGAAAGAAAAAAAAAACAGAGACCTACCTCTCTTGTCTGAAATATTCCTCCATCACCAAGAATGATGGGAAGTTGCTGCAGTAAAAACAGATCAAGATGTTACAATTTCGAAACAGAGTTATGATGTGCTGTAATAATAAAGACAAGCAAAACTATTAAGCCCGCCATGGACGCCAAGATGAAGCTAACAACACGGAAAGGTTTTTCTCAAGATTTTTTGAACATACGATCAACAGGAAAAACAGAGGATTATTAGTTACAGAGACTTACACTTACCCATACGACCTTTTCGTTGTTGCTCGTAGATAAGCCTGACTCCAAAACCTTGTACAGCTCAGCGACCGCCCCATCGCCGGCGGTTAAACTGCGCAGATCCCAAGAGTTACGCCATTGGGTAGTAAAGCCTTCGTCTCCACCACGTAGTTTCTGAGATTGCTCACAATAGTTTCAGTAGGATTCTTACTGAAACCTCGGAATTTCTTGAACCCTGTTATGTTGATCCTAACAGTCTTCGTGCCGTCGGAGGATTCCATCTTCGTTCTTTCTCGATCCTATGTTGTACGAAGAAACCAATTTTCTGCCACTAAAAGTTAAAGCTGAAACAAAACTTCACAAAACGATATAACACGAAACAGAGCCCAACCTCCTTCAAATATGCGTCGAAAGCTGATGAGCCTTCAGTGCTTGAATTGAACTATGTATGTATGACTTGTTTGTTTATATATGTCGATCAACCGTAGGATTCAATGTTACCCATTGAATTCTCCCTTTTTTCCTTTGTCGTTTGATATTACGATGTGTTCGTATTGTATATAATAAGACCCACTTTGCGATTTGACTTTTAGGTTCGCCATGAAAATTAAATGGCGGGTGTGCCTCTGCCTATCTATACATTGAACTTTGAAACGTTCTTTATTGATTATGTATTGTATATGTATGTTCCTCAATTGCTCAGAAATATTATATGGGCTCCTTTAAAAGCCCAAACTTGGATTCCTCATGTCTATTGTGCCCGCAATAGTTTGAATCAATTAGCAATATTAGGTGGGCTTGAATGTAATAAAATGCCGAGTACTTGTGAAAAATTCTATCTTTTTTTCATGTTGGTCAATGTCTAACTCAATTGATTTCGTAATAAGCCTTACTCGATTAAACCTAATTTCAGCTACGACGAACGAAACTATAGTTGTCATAAGTCCATAGAAAATACGATAAACTAAACATCACCACCCACAGTCTCACATTTGATTATGTCGAGTGTGATTAGGGATGGCAACGGGGCGGGTATGGGTCGGGTTTGGCCGGACCCGGGACCCGCCCCGGTCATTTTTAAGTGTACCCGGGACACGCCTGCCCTGCCTCGGGTCTGGACCCCCCCGGGCCCGACCCACCGGGTCTGACCCGCCAGACCAGATTATATTGATTTTTTTTATTTTTATTTTTTCTTTTTATTTTTTATAAGATAAATTGGAGAAATGTAGTGCTTGAGACCAGGGTTTAATGACCGGTCGGACCGACCGGTTTGGGCCGAAAAATCGCAGACCGGCCCAAAATCAAGTTCGGGTTCGGTCCGAAAAAAAAAAATAGTATGAAAAGGTGAATGGGAAGCTTACTCCATTTAGAAGTAAGCTAATAGACCGGAAAACTCTCAGCCCAAATTTGATTTTTGTTTTTATGTATTAAATTAGCCCAAATTCTGATATTATTTTTGATGTTTATTAAATTAAAGTTAATTTCGAAAAAAATTAAATTTAAGGTAAAAAATATTTTTTAAAAAGGTGTATAAAAGCCATATTTCAGCTATGTATGATATCAATATTCACAACTAATAAAATAAAAATAATCATCGCACTGATTTAAGATATTTTTTAATTTTAAATACACCGGTTTTATACAGGTTTTGCCCCGATTTTATTCCGGTCAAACCACTAAATCTTAAACCACTAAATTTTCCGGTCTGGTTCGAAAACCCGATTACAGAACCTTGCTTGAGACTCTAACCCGCGACCTTACGTTTATAATACCAAACATCTACCATTAGACGAATAGATTTTCTATTCATAATATTAGCAATAATTCTATATAAACGTAATTACGAATTGAATTATAATATATATTTCCGGTGCGGATTTCAGGCCGGGTCTCGAGGCGGGGTTGGCCAGACCCGGGACCCGCCCTAAGACCCGATTTTTTGGGTAAAACCCGGTTATTTCGGAGCGGGTCCAAGGCGGGTCCGGGTTCGGACCCGCCCCATAGCCATCTCTAAGTGTGAATAACATATGATTGTCGGCTATTGAATTACTTTTTGTGATGCTATTGAAAATATAATAGTTAGAAAGGGAGATGGTAATGAAAAATTCACTCTTTCCCTCAAAATGGTCATCGAATCTAATCCATCCTTTTTTTTACTGTCTAAAAACAATTATAGCTCATGTCCGTACCGTATCGATATCTAATATTAATTATTAGCCCCATTAGCTAACGATAATTTGAACTTAGAGAAGTCGTGGCTTATGCGAACCTATTGTCGCAAAACACATGCAAAGCTATCAAGTAGAACTAGGAACGTGGCTTGGAGGTGTGTCAAGAGAATCTCAAAGTCAACTATTAAATTAAACTTTAATTAGGAATTGATTAATTACTTATATTTTATGTATCTTTTGGTCAATAGAAATGGACGTCAAACAATCAGTAGTAGTACACGTTGTGGTTTGACTTCTTTACTTGTTATTATCTTAAAGTTATCATGATTATAGAATAAGTTCTTTTTGCATAGTTGTAGGTCAAACACACATTATTGTCTTAACATATTGTCAATCGTCACTATATAAATGAGAGCTCTCTGCAAATATATTCAAGCCCAAACTCATCGTCTGTCATTTCTTTATTACATATGACATAGATTTGTCCGTACTTCTGAAGAATGTATTGTCATTAAGCTATTCACAATCAGACCAGGTGAGTGTGTTGTAAATGTATTTTTTTAATAATTATCATATGAAGTTAATTTGAATATATTTGCAATAGAATTTTATGGGCTTTAATTAATAATCATATATAGTACGGGCGGACCCTAATGTAAAGGCCCCCATATATGGAACTTTAATGACAATGGTTTTGGACTTTTGAATCTTTCTACGTATTACGATGTAAAACTACATATTATTTTGAAACTCTGCAAAAACTAAATTAATATTAGGAAACACTTAGCTTATAGTGCGCCCATAAAATAAATAAATAAATAATGGGCTTTTTATTGGGATGGACGAGGCTGGCTGGCAAAGCTCGGCTGCTTTTATCAGGGCAAAGAAAGACCTCATGTCAAATCAATCAATCAATCTAAGCATGATTTGATATGCTATCTTTTGATAATATTTTAATAAATGAAATTTAATTTTAGAAATTTTCGATAACTATTTTATTCGGTTATTTTAAAAACAATCACTTTCCCAATTTTTAACATTAAATTATTTCTACAAGTAGAAAAAGATATACATCTTGCGATTTGTGTTGATTGTTTGTTTCTCTCTATTTTTTGGAAGTTCTTTGATTATTTTCCTACAATATCTTATCATCTTGGTCGATGGGCCCCGCGCAATGTTAAGAATTCTTTTACGGACGGAACTAAATGCTTGTTCGATTTTTTCAAAAGAATAAAATTCAACTTCGGAAAAGCTAATCAAAAGCTTGGAAAAAAGGGCAGCATACGATGTATAGTATTATATCAGATGCATGTTGTGCCTACACTAACCTATAAACTCTACTGTTTACATTAACTTAGGTTCATTCATATAATTACAATTATTTAAATAAAATGAATGGGGCCTGCCTTTAGGACCTAAAACCTCCCAGCATCTCCATTCATGTATTTTCTTCATCACTTCAACCTAAAACAACGTCGACTTACAGAGCCATATGTGGTTCTGTTAAACCCTGAAACACAAATTATCTCATTATAATTACAACCTCAGCTATTGCCTTGATCAGTTATTTTTTCTAGGTCAAGAAGAAGAGTTAAATACAAGATGGAAGACATTTATGGTATCGTTTCAAGCTGTGAAGACTACGCAGACAAACCTTTAATGTCCCCAGAGAACTCTATGATGATTAATTCTGTGGAATACAGCGTATACGATCATCACTACCATCCTCTTCAGAATAACATCGTCTGTAATAATAATATGCCATCAACAAGCGATCAAATGAATTATTATCCGCCTGCTTTCGGACACCAAGAGGAGTTTGGATTTCAGTGCGCCCTGCAATCTGAATCAGCTTCTATCAGCGTTCAAAACGGAAGAAATTTGTCATATATAGCTGACCAAGATGAGCATAGTAGAGGCCAGTATTCAAGTTCGATCAAGTCTAGGATTGCTTCTCATCCTTTGTACCCAAGATTGGTTAGCGCTCATATCGAGTGCCAAAAGGTTTTCTTTCATATGCTATCTCGCAAATATGTATTGATTTCTTTCTCGTTCTTGAGAAGGGTTGCTGGTTACTGAGATTTTATCAGATTATTACATGGTTTTTTTTATTTATTTCGAATTTGATGTTGGATAAGGTCGGCGCGCCGCCTGAGATAGCGAATTTGCTAGATGAAATCAGTCAAGACCAAAATTTGTGCAAGAAGAACAACGGAAACGAAGAAGCTTATTCCATGGCCTTAGCAGGAGTTGATCCTCAACTTGACGAGTTTATGGTCTCCTTCTTCCCTGTCCTTTTCCAGACACAGTTCTCTCTCTCTTTTCTCAACGAAGGTTTGTTGGATTTTCTATATATTCGATGAGCAGGAAACATTCTGCGACGTGTTGACGAGGTACAAGACGGATTTGTTAAGACCATTTGATGAAGCGAGCTCATTCCTCGACAAGATGAAAACGCAGCTGAACAATATAGACAAAGGTACGACCATCTCATATTTTAATTTATGACCCAAGATCAAAACCAAGTTATGCTTTGTCCCAGTGTTGATTTCATTGTTCAATGGATTATTTTTTGACAACCAACAAGAAACCCTAATGATAATATGATGTGTCTATATGGGTTTTTCTTCAAAAATTTGCTTCTTTTTGTTCTATCTAAGGATGTTTCTGCACTCGTTTGTTATTACTCAGCTTCTACGATGACTTGTTTGTAGGTTTAGTAATAACTACGCCACTTGAATTCTGGCATTAACTTTGAACAGTGTTTACACTTTCCCCTTCCTAGTTTTACTGCAGTTTGATTGATGAAATAGGTTTATAGGTTCCCTAGCTCCTGTCCATCTCATTAACTCTCTCCTTCTTTTGCTCTTTTCTAGCATTAGTCTTTGGTTTCTTTGTCAGAGCAAAGAATCCAAAGCGTTGGAACTAAATCCATTCATCAAATTCTGATTTTGACATGTCATAGTGCAGGTGACATGTCATAGAGTTTTGCTCCTCTTATCATCATATATCACTTTTCATCTCTTAGAGAGTATTAGGTTTAATAATATAATGCCTAAGATTTAACATTAGAATTATAAACGAATTAAGTATCTTGATAATTCGTAGTTAGGGTCTAAAGAAGGGATGTTTGTTACACTGTTTTTAGTACGATTATATTACCTAATAAAGATTTAGATTTCTGTCAAGGTCCAGACAAACCTTTGTCGTAAATGATTTTAAGGTCCCAGACTTGGCTTCAAGTTCCAATAGATACACACACATATATCTAATATCTCGCCTGAAAAGCTATTCATAGTTAATTAGGTAGATAATACACTTAGACGCGAACCTCCTAAAGAACCTAATATTAACGACACACATTGCCACGTGCATTGTCAAACCCTAGCAATAAATGTAGTGTTAGTGATTCTTAATCGTCATTACCTTTGTGAAAGTGACGGTTAATTAGTTATCTCACCGTATAATAGTGAGGTTAGTTGATATGTAAGTAGGTCCAAGGAATTGTCTGGATTAGGCATGACATAAAATTAATAATGTCATGGAAACATTATATACAAGAAAGGAAAATATGAAGAAAAAAATATATATAATGTGGGCCTTGCTTTATCTTGAAGGTAGCCCTTGGTCGAAGTTCACATGGCCGCCCGGGGTTACGCTGAAAGACGGCCCACGCTTTAACTCTACCCCCCACGCACTAACTTGTTTCTATTTCTTTGTTTTGAATTATTTTGTTTCTTTTCGGTCGATAAATATTAAATTAACGTACAGTGTAAATATTCGGCATAAATGTTTTTGTCGCCATGAAGACCGTTGAGCTTTGTGCTGGAAGATGGTGTAATTATTGTGAATTGTGGGTCCTATCTTGTTCTGTGGATCCCACTTCTTTTATAGTATTAATTTCTGGACATTATTAGGTATTTTTACCGGTATTCATTCAGCCCATTAATGGTGGGCTCTATTGGGCCTACTTACTGTTCGGCCCAATTTTTGCCCGTAATTAACCTTTGTGTTTTTCTTTTTGTCGCAGAAGACGCCGTCACTGTTTCGTCGGGCGACGATTTGAGCGGCGGAGACGAGACAGAAGCGCCGGGAAGCTCCGGCGACCCTCACAAGCTGAAGAACAAGCTTCTCATGATGTACGGCGGACATATAAGCAGTCTCAAGAAAGAATTTTCGAAGAAGAAGAAGAAAGGAAAGCTGCCCAAAGAAGCTAGGCAGACTCTGCTCCAATGGTGGAACGTCCATTTCAAATGGCCTTATCCAACGGTCAGTATATTCTCTATCCCATATTGATGATGATGATGATGATCGTATAATTTAATTTAATTTGTTTATTTTTCTTATTTAACGAAATGTAGGAAGCCGACAAGATATCGTTGGGGGAACTAACTGGTTTAGATCAGAAGCAGATAAACAATTGGTTCATAAATCAGAGGAAGAGGCATTGGAAACCATCTGAGAACATGCATTTGGCCATCATGGATAATAGTAGTAATAATAATATCTCCGGAAATTATTTCGTGGATTAATCTTCACCGAAATAATATAATTTGTTTCCTAGCCAATTGTTATTTCTCCGTGATCAACGCCTCTAAATTAGTTTATGAATGTAAATACATTCAAGAAATGCTACATTATGATTTCATGTGATGTTTCCTTTATATTACAAATTGAATTTTGGGGTTCCATAGTCGATTACTATATCAAAATTCGACCACTTATACTTAGGGGCGTTCGGTACGAACCGAACGAAATTTCGGTTCCCTATATCCAAAACTGAATGATTCGTTTAATACCGAATTTTTTTCGGTAAAAAGAATTTTTAATAATATTTAAATTAATATATAATATAATATAATTTGTTGATTTTATCCAAAAAGTTATATTAAATTGTATATATTAATTTAAATATTACTGAAAATTCGTTTTTAATAAATAATTTAATATAATTATAGATATGTTTTATTTATTAATAAAATATAATATATTTTACTTTTAAAACTTCAGTAATTCGGTATACCGAATTTACCGAAATTCAAAACCTATACCGAACAGAATTACCGAATTTTTTTTAATAACGGAATACCGAACCGAATTTTTCGGTTCGGTTCGATTTGTACCGAATTTTCAGTATATCGGTTATTCGGCTCGGTTAACCGAATAACGCACACCCCTACTTACTGCATTTTTTTATATTAAACTAATAAATTAGAATATAGAAAATGCACCATATCCACTTAAAAAACAAGCCATCATCCATACTGTATGCCTAAAGCCGAGGAGAACACAAACATTCCCATGAAAATCTGAACGCCCCACGTTTTCTAACAAACCCTTTACTATATATAACTCAATTAAGTTTCTCACAAACAACACTTCTCCTTCTTCTTCCTCCCCCCTTCCATGCAATAACACGGAGATAGGAGAACACAACTCAAATAGCACGAGAGCCATTAAAAAATTCCCAAAAAGAAACTAAAGAAAAAAGAAAGAAATAAAAGGAGAGTTAATTATAATGGCTGCTCAACAACAAAAGACGTTCAACTATCTCTTCCTCGCCGCCACCGCCGCCCTTATCCTCCTATCCACGACGGCCAACGCCGACAGCAAGTTCTGCAAAACCGCCACCTACAAGCCCCTTTGCAGCCGAATGGTGGGCAACGCTCAGAACCTCCACGACGCCTCGGCCAACGCCATGAAAGCCACCCTCGCCCTGGCCAAGCAGCTCCAAGGAATGGTCGCCAAGGTCAAGCCGGCGCTGGCCCACCTCTCGCCGGAGAGCCGAGACTCCATACTGTCGACGTGCGTCGAGGACTTCGAAGGGATCGTCGACGACGTTCAGGTGAGCCTCGTCGCTCTTGACCAGCAAGATATTGGGACGCTTAGGGTTCATTTGAGCGCTGCTTTTGGGACTGAGTGCGAGGATGCCATGAAAGAGTTTGGGGCTGAGTTTCCTCTTACCAAGCTTTCGAACATGCTGACGAGGCACGTCGATAATTGTCTCGCCGTCGTGGATCAGAACTGAAGTGACGTTCCTAGAAGGGGGGATTATAAGTGTTGTCTTGGTATTTTTGAAGGTTTTTTTTTTCAATTCTATGTGATCTTAGGCAGCATTATTTGGAGTCATTTGTTTGTATTTTCAATTTGTAATAATTAGGGAATGTCAGGCTTTCCCCTTGATTGTGATTGATAGCTAGAAGAAGACTTTATATGTTGGTTGTTTCATTGGTTGTAACACTTGAAATTCGTTAAATTATACGCATGATTCTAGAAGAAGACTTATATGTTGGTTGTTTCATTGGTTGTAACACTTGAAATTCGTTAAATTATATGTCGGCCTTTTTCTGAATCAAAATTCAGAGTCAGATCATATCCAGATAACAGATTCCAGGCAAGACTTCCCTTTTCAATTTGGAAAAAAAATGTCATTTTTATCGCATCCCTTCACTGATGACTCCGCCAACGATAAAGGCAGCAATCCTAAGTACTATCCTTTTTTTTTCTTGGTGTTTCTCTTCCCAGTCTTCTTGCATTTGAAAAGAAGTTGCTTTGTTTCAATAGTATATCTTCTTGAACCTTATTATTACACAGGTTTACACCAGTAATAGTTTCACAAGTGTTATTCTTTCTTATCCTACGAAGACTATGCAACAATAACGAGTACGAGACAATGATACTAAAATTACATCAAAACAAGTTTAAAAATCTCTGGTCAGTTCTTTTCGCTTGAACTACTTCTGTTGATTGGCCAGAGCTTGCTCAACATCCTCATAGACTTATTGGGAACTGTGCTCAGAGACTTGGCTTTCAAATAGTTTCTCGCCGCCTCCTTCTTCAAATCGCCGTCGTCCTCCGCCAGCTTCATCTTCAGGGTCGTGACCGTCGACGCCTGGCTCAGCCGATCGTCTTGAGCCACGCTGGCGCTGGTACTAAACGAAGCCACCGCCGCCGTCCTAGGCTTCGACTGAGAGTTCTTATGCGACGATATCAAAGCCTTGATACTTTCCGGCAACTCCGCTTTCCGCCGCCCGCCATGGCAGCTCGAGCTTGCTCGAAGAACAAAACCTGAACGACGACCCTCAGTGGAAGCATCTCATTCTGCGCCGCGTGAACACAAGCTTCTACGGACAGCTTTTTGCAGTCGAGCGCTCTGCACAGTCGCTTTCTCTCGCTCTTACTGAGCTGTGGATGTGCCTTTAGGTACACGTCGATGGCCTTGTAGAGATCGTCGTGGTCGAGCCTCGCAAACTCAGGGATTTGCTCGGCGACGGCGACGAATTTCGACAGGGGAAGGTTCTCGTCCTTCGCTACCTCCTGTAAGAACGAGTCAACGATCTTAGCCACCTTGAGCTTCGAGCCGTGGGAGGCAGAGGACGATCTCCTACTCTCTTGAAACCCTAAATCCACGTTCTCCGCCGACCGAGACCTCCGTCGCCGCCTGAAATCCTCCCCTCTCCTCGCCGGGCTTGTGCTAGGGCTCTGCCTTCCCTGGGCCATGAACTGTTCTAAAATGGTCATCACAACGTCCACGTCATAGAGCGTCGTCTCCTCCCCGCTGGGTATCAGAAGGTCGCCGGCCGCCGCCTCGTCCAGCTGTACCCCGGCCCTCCTCGCCAGCTCGGCCTTCACCGATGGAGACGAACCCAATATATTAGAGGCCTTCAGCAATTTCAGCAAGAAACTGCAAGAAACAGAGCCCTTCTCCGCCGGCAATAAGCTGACGATTGATTCCAGCAAAAACCTCTGCTTTTCTCCGCCGTCGGACTTCACCTTCGTCAGCCAACGAGACGCGTATATCCTCAGAGCTTCTCCGATCAAATCGGGTCGAACCGACCCGCGGGCTTTGACCGCTATCATAGTCCTCCAATACAGATCGATTCCCAACTGGGCCAAATCCTCGGCCCACCAATTACTGCTTCTGCTACTGCCTTTTGGGTGATGGGCGGCGGAGATTTTCGAAACGACGGCGTCGATGCAGCGGCTAGTGAGTTCGAGTTCTTCGGCCCACGCTGGGAAGGACTTAGTGCTGTGTAAGGCGACGATTGAGTCCCTCCATCCGTTGAGTACGCAACAAGTGAAGAAGGATTCGATCTTGGGGATTAGGTTTCCGTTGTCGACGTCTTCTGACATGTGGAGGTACTCGGCGGCGCATCGTACGGATACTATGTTGTAAGCGCTGAGGGTTATCGTTATGCCGTAGCAGAATTTTGCGCAGAGCTCGAACGACTCGGGCCCGCCTGGAAAGTCGGGGAGTTGGACGATTTGGAGGTTGTGGGTTGCTGATTCCGGCGGGTTTTCCGAGCATAGTTTCTGAAGGGTGGCGCACTTCGACAGCAGAGGAAACTGCGATAAAAATCGAATCTTTTAAGAACAACGCCGACCTCTTGAGAAGTTTATTATTTTTTATCTTTTTACCTTGTGTAGTAAGTATCTGCTTCCTTTGACTTGAATGATGAGATCGCTTGAAACTTCTGATGACACTGACCTGGGAAACAAGAACAAAACGAAATCTTTAGGTTTAGGATAAAATTTAGGAAAAAAAAAAAAAGGTAACATCAGAAAGACAGTAGTACCTAACAGCTTCTGTAGTGTAGAAAGTATCAGGGCGAGATCCAAGTTTCATGAACTTCATGTCTGAAACTCCTTTTTAAGAGAGAGCTTTCAACATCATATGCTTCCTCTTCGTAAGAACGACAATAGCAGGAGATTCAAAGTCAGCCCCACTACTTGTACCAGTATATGTTTCCTCTGTCGAGTTCATAATAAGTGCAATATTATATTGAAGGGAAGCTTAAGAGGAAATATGTGAACATATTTAGCTCAGAATGATATGATTGGAGTACTGTATAATGAAATTATTGCATGAATCGTGTCAAGGGTTGCCCTCTTTCCATCTAATCAACCACTCCAAGAAATTCTTGTAATCTCAGTCAAAAATCTCTAACCCAATTGACGGAGACATGATAGCTAACTAAACAAAGAAAAAAACATTATATAAAATAAGGACATGGCTATAATCCAATCAAGATCATTAACAGGGGTTCCTTTATCTCCCTTATGACATAAAATATGATCCAAACTGAAAATCTTTAACGTGGTTTATTTTTCTCCCAAACGAACTCACAGTGAAACTCATATTCTTGCAGGCGGCATTTTTTCCTTTTTTGTTCTCTTATTATTATTATTATTTTTTGCTAATTAGCCACCAACGTCACCACCACCATGCCAGCGTGCAATTGCTGCAATGAGAGAATAATAATAAATATAGCCCACGTGCCTCTTTAGAGCCCACTTGCGTTCCTATTCTTCATCATTGCATTATACAGAAGCAATTCTTCCTTTTTCTTGCACTAACCACCATTTACATTACTTCTCAAGCCACACGAATCATGAAAGGAAAGCAATATGTAAGATTAAAGAATAGGCGCGCGTTAGAGAAGAAGGTTGTGGTAGATGGAAAATACTGTTACACAAAAAGATATGAATCGATTTTTTTTTTTGCAACTGTTTTCTTGCAGTGCGCGTACTGGCCTCAGGTTGATGATATATGTGTATATATATATATATATATCGTTTTATTGTTGTATATCTGCTTTCTTATTTTTCCATCACAATAATATATAGTAGGGCGACCTTTTCATGCATTAATATGCATGGCGGTCCATGCGGATTTAATGCTCGAGTGAAACAAAATTAGATTTTTGGGGCAACCAAATCTATATTCTGGTGGAAGGTACAAATTTCTTGTCATAAATTAATAAATGCTAACTATCATTAAAATTTTGACGAAATATTTCATGTACGACAAACATTGGAAGGTGAAGCATGTCTATCAAAAAAGCTATCCAGTTGGAGATTTTGATGATTGTGTAAGAAATGGTGGCCATAATTGTCATAATGAGTGCATTAAACCACTTGGTCAGATAACAAGAGATAATCTTTGATCCTATAGATTGGCGGTTAGTACTTAAGTGTTTGGATTTTCTTTCTTCCTTTCTCGTTCTTCCTTTTTATTAAGTTTATCTTATACGAGATTTTTTTTTCAAAAAAAAAAATAATCCCTATATCTTAAAATAGCAGTTGCATTGGATTCTTTAACGTTATATGGTGTGTGTGTGTGTAATGCTTTCTTTTATTGTCCAAGTAGTTGATAATAAGTAAAATCAAGAAGGCAGTAATAATTAGTAATGGGGTCCCTTATAGATACATCCATGATCAGAAAAGAAAACCTAGTATGCTGTATCAATGTAAATTTATCCAAATTTTTTTATCAAATGTTTTCGGAAAAAGGAGATTGCCATCATAATATCGAGCTATTCCAGTCAACGCTAGGAGAATATCAAGCGCCAAGTCTAAAGAATGACGATTTGGGTAAAGCTAAATAAGCCACTTGTCATTGTAATTAATAATCATAGCAAAGATAGTATGTGATGATTCCCAAGATTATAATTCCAAAACCTAAGCTTTTGAACTAAGGAGTTTCGAAATGCACTGAAGCAATTCTGCCCTGCCCCGTATCTATATTTAGATTATCATGCTTAGTGTTAATTGTTTGTTTGTTTGTCGCTAAGAATGTAACATGTGGGCTGTGTCTATGCTCAATCAATGTCTACTTATGTCCAAAACAATGCCTATGTCTTGGCTCAATCCATGTCTGCCGAGGACAGTAGTGGTTCGACCATGTCTTGGGTCAATCCGTGGGGGCAATATTGTCGTTTTTGTTTAGGGACCAAGGGCATTTTCGGAATATAAATTTTGGTGGTATTGGTGGTAGTGGTAGGAGAAGAAACGCAGATATTATGGTAGGCCCGGCCCGGCCCGATATTTGTATAGAAAATGCGATTAAATTTATATTATAAATTGCATGTATTATCGACTATTTAAGAGTAATTGTGTAAATTTTAATATGTATACAAATCAATTGTAGTTTGGATACCTTATGCTGACGCTTTAACTTATTCTGTGGTCAATACAATTATCTTGGAAATTTGTTTTTATTAAAAAAGATCTTGTGTGGGTGCAATAAAAGCAATACCAAATAAATAAATTCGAAAACATAATTCCAAACCAATTAGGGCCTCATTTTTTGTTGTCGTGCCTCTAACATGAAGGAAGATGCAACATTTCATGAAAAATAAACTAACATATGTCAACCACGACCACACATAAACCCGTGGTGCATGTGAAAGGAAATGTAATTATTTGGAACAAAGGAAATATCACAAATTCATTTCCATGGTATGAAATAAAGGGTAGTTATCACATCACAACCTTACGACGCAATTTTCTCGTCATTGATGCGTCAGATGATGATCATATTCATATCACTTCTTTTACTTACTTTTTTTTTCTTCTTGTAAATTTTATTTCAATCTTCACTTTCTATCAATTCCATGATTCTCTCTTCAGCTGGTAATAATGTGTGTCAAAGATTCTCTCATGCGAAGGCATGCATAGGCACGTTTGAGTGCGACATTACTATCTTCAACTTTTCAGCCTTTTAAATTAGCTTTATTATTATGCCAAGAGAAAATTGACAAACAAATAGGGTTTGTCTCAACTGTTTGAAACCTTTCCTTAGCTACTAGCTGGTTAAATGCACAGTTGTTTGTTAGAGAGCATTATTGAATAAAATACATGCATCAGAAATATTTTGTAATATTATTACTACGTGCATGTGACGTCGTTTCATGCATGGATGAGTACATTTGTGTGGTGCAACAGCAACACCCTCGCAATAGTATATTATATACACAAAAATAGGCAAAATTATAAAATCACTACAAGTTTTCGTTTTTGTCCCCTATATTTGATAATTGCAAAAGTAGGTCACTAACTCTCCATGTGAAAACAATTTTGGGTCATGTTTTCAATTTTAGGTCACTAAGAATATATTTTTCGATTTTGGGTCACTAAGTTTACATCTTTTCAATTTTGGGTCACTATGTTTATAATGTTACTTGTTAGTACCAAATGAGTGACCCAAAATTGAAAAAAATGAAAACTTAGTGACCCAAAATCGAAAAAATATATCTTAGTGACCTAAAATTGAAAACATGACCCAAAATGTTTTCACATGAAAAGTTAGTGACCTAATTTTGCAATTACCAAACATAGTGACCCAAAAACGAAAACATGTATACTTAGTGACCTAATTTTATAATTTACCCCACAAAAATATTGATTTAAAAAAGAGCATAATCTAAACGATATAATCCACTACATATATATCAATGGGCTCAATGGGAGCCCATCGAACTTGGGAACTTCTTTGTATTACGCCTCAAAAGATTGGATAGCTTTAGCTTTCCGAGGAAAGGTCAACTAAAAACATATAAGAATTGGCTGATAATAAAACCTATAATTCATTGTATCAATGCGATTAATGAACACCCACTAATAAAATATAGTCTTCGTAGGGCCGTTGACGTAAAGTCATCCCATTGTGAGCGTCGCTATGAATGAGTCAATCTTAGCCTTTTCCATGGATTTCAATGTAATAATAAATGTAGTTCGTTGTGAGCTACTTACTGTAATGCGTATGCGAAGTCCCAACGAAACGACGACGTTCATCCTGCCTATTGAATCGTCGTTTTGGAGGATATATGCATTATATATGTCTCACACATAACTACAAAAACGATAAAATAATATATACCATATAGAACTCATACAATATGGATGCGACATTACCCATATGTAACATATAATAAAACCTTGGTTGGTTGAATGGGTAAAAGATAAATAAGAGACAATGATGAGAAACCATGTGCCTTCCATCGATTTAAAGAATATATGGCACCACCCTTGAGAATGTCAACGGCCGCTTCATGCGAATTAATCATATAGATAGATATATGTTTCTTTTATACAAACCTACACTTATGTGTTTAATTTAATGATCCGTAACTATCGAATATCTTTTTAGCATAGCCGATTCAAAACACTCTTACAATTAATAATGAAAGAAATCGTACGCCACTATCACACGCTTAAGCTTTCCTTTGAGACGGTCAGTTGACGCGTGTATGATATGGAGCCGAGTCATAAAAGCCCAAAACTACCCTTCCACAAAGACAGAAGAAACGTCATTATATGGGTACTTTTGTCATTTCCTACTAGAAAAATTTCCAACACGAAATAAGAATATATAAATCAGGTTTTGGTTCGTCGTGACAGCAGGGACAAGAGAAACGGCTAGTAATACCAACTCCGAGAATTTCTGCCTTTTTCCTGGGTTCTTTAATCGAATCCCCCTTCTGCATCTTCCCAATAATTGTTTTCTAATCCCCTTTTGTTCCTCAAGGGATTGGAATTTTTCTTGGGTATCGATTTTTCTCGTGGATTTAATTAAATAGCTATTGATTGCATCTGGGATTTCGATAGGCGTGATTTGATCGTTGGTGAGGAAGATTACTGAGCCCAGATATTCGGATAAAGTAAATTTGATGGCGGACGGAGGAGGATATCGCTATTGCTCCAAAAAGAGGGACGATTTATGCGGCGGCGAGGTAAGATTCTGCATCTCTTTTTGCCGATTTCCTTTCCTTCTCTCCAAATGAATCAATAATGTATGCTATAACGCAAGGCTTGATCTTTTATTGTTCAATTTCAACTTCCATTTCTCATTTCTCCTTATCGCTTTAAGATTTTGTGTTTTCTGCCAATTCAGATACGGGATTTTTTATTTTCTTTCTTATTACATGAGATTTTACTTTCGAGTAGGAAACTTTTGATGCCTATGGTGCAAAGTTATTGTTCTGTCCTACTTTATTCTATATGGGAAGTCTTTGGGTTGTGCCCTTTATAAGATGAGCAAAAGTACCTTTTCGATTTGGGATTTATTTTGCTGTTTAAGCTTTTACCTAAATCCAGCAATTTCGTTCCTAGATCCATTGATTCGATCCTCTTTATCGCAGAGCTCAGGGCGAACCTCGAGCATGAGAAGATTAAAGTGTTTCCTCCGAGGGCTCGAAATAAAAACGTGCCTGTTCCTCTTCGTCTTAATCCCCGCCTGCATTTTCGTAGGATTCATGCACGGTCAGAAAATAACCTACTTCCTCAGACCCCTATGGGAATCTCCGCCCAAACCCTTCCACGAAATACCTCACTTCTACCATGAAAACGTCTCCATGGAAAACCTCTGCAAACTACACGGCTGGGAAATCCGCGAGTATCCCAGGCGAGTCTTCGACGCAGTTCTCTTCAGCAACGAAGTCGACCTTCTAAAGATAAGGTGGAAGGAGCTCTACCCTTACGTCACAGAATTCGTCCTCTTAGAATCCAACTCCACCTTCACAGGCCTGCCCAAGCCCTTCGTCTTCGAATCGGTTCGTGGGCGGTTCGAATTCGTCGAGCCCAGGCTGACCTACGCTCAGGCCCCGGGCAGGTTCAAGAGAGGAGAGAACCCTTTCGTCGAGGAGGCATACCAAAGGCTGGCGCTCGACTACCTCCTAAAGCAAGCAGGGATTCAAGACGATGATTTGCTGATAATGTCTGACGTGGACGAAATCCCTAGTCGCCACACAATCAACCTCCTTAGGTGGTGCGATGGGATACCGCCGATTCTTCACCTTAGACTGAAGAACTATTTATATTCTTTCGAGTTTCTCCTCGACGATAAGAGCTGGCGTGGGTCGGCCCACGTTTACCAGTCGGGCAAGACAAAGTATGCCCATTACAGGCAGTCTGATGAGATCTTGGCTGATGCTGGCTGGCACTGTAGCTTCTGTTTTCGTCGAATTGATGACTTCATATTCAAAATGAAGGCTTACAGCCACGTGGATAGAGTGAGGTTCTCCCATTTCTTGAACCCTAAGAGGGTTCAGAGGGTTATTTGTAAAGGTGCTGACTTGTTCGATATGCTCCCTGAAGAGTATACTTTCAGGGATATCATTGGGAAGATGGGGCCCATTCCTCATTCGTACTCGGCGGTTCATCTCCCTGCTTATTTGCTGGAGAAATCGGAGGAGTTTAAGTATTTATTGCCTGGGAATTGTTTGAGGGAAAGTGGCTGAGGTGTGTTTCGCTGCTGTTGGAGGTTTGAAGGAACGAACTTTGCGCAGAGGCAATAATTACGAACGACTCAGCGGACTAATTTATATCATTCTTTCTCGTGAGTGATCTTGGGCGAGGTGTAATGGAAGTGATTTGCGTGTACATACTTTTCTTTTCTTCGTAGGAGAGTTGATTGTTTTCGTTCAAATGATCAGTTTGAGTGAGAAGGAAACTACTCGTGATGTTAATCTACTCTTCTTCTTTGGGGTAATGCCTTCATTTTCAGCTGAATTCGTTTCTCTGCTTACCATCGAAGGCCCATCTCTAACATAGCAATCCATTACAAGGACGCAATTCTCATGGAAAATATGACAATCTGCTGAGGGAAAAAAAAAAGAAATAATTTGAGGATAAGAAAACAATCAAGATTCATCATCCCATTGGATGATAATTGTTCCATTTTCTTTTTCATATTATTTTCGTATTGCTAGCTTACTATTATCGCAAAACACGAGTACTTTCACTCTGATCATTACGACAATCGAACAAGGAGAAAAAACGACAGCTGCAATGGCGAGGGCGACAACAACAATGGCTACGGCCAACGCCAAATTCTTCACAAAGAACTCACCCCACTCTTCAAAGCCCATAAAGCAAATACCTTTACTCTCCATTCCCAAAGCCCACAAAGCAAATACCTTTACTCTCCATTCCCAAAGCCCTCACCATCACCGCCACCCCCGCCGCCGCCACCACCACACCCCTCGTCGTAGCCGCCGCCGTCTTCTCCACACTCTCCACCACAAACCCAGCTTTCGCGGCCCAACAATTGGCGGAGATAGCAGAAGGCGACAACCGAGGGATAGCCCTTCTGTTACCGTTGGTCCCGGCGATTCTTTGGGTGCTTTACAGCATTCTTCAGCCGGCGCTTAACCAGATCAATAGGATGAGGAGTTCCAAAGGAGTGATCGCCGGCCTTGGGCTCGGCGGTGGTCTGGCCGCGTCGGGCTTCTTCGGCCCGCCGGAGTCTTCCGCGTCGTCGGAGGTTGCTGCTTTGGCCGAGGCGGCGGCTAACGACAATAGGGGACAGCTGTTGCTGTTTGTGGTGGCGCCGGCGATTGTTTGGGTTCTTGACAATATATTGCAGCCTGCTTTGAACCAGATTAACAGGATGAGATCGCAGTGAAGAAAACAAAAAACGATGTTATATTATTATTGCAAGGGTCACAACATACAAGCCCATTTTTCTCATTTTATCGTGAAATCCCAAACGTTTTTGCAGTGAATCGACTCGCCTTCTAAGTATCTATCATTTCATATCAGTACATAAAATTTGATCCCAGGTGGATTAATTTCTTCCATAATATTCGAATGAACTTTGGTAAATATCAGTTCCGACAAAGATTTTCTGCAATTTCCTCTAAAAAAATTAATTTAAATTGCAATATCTCCGTTAGCAAGCATATTTGGAGGATAAGAGTTGCCTAAAATTAAAAGAGGACAAATAGATAGACATACTTTCGAATATGTGATGAGACAAAATAGTTTAGACGTAAGAAGGCGATGTAGAGACGGAAAACGAGGATGTACTTGCAATAATTGCTTCGTACTTGAATCCAATCCATCGACCAGCTAGTAGCTCCTCACCCAACTGATGAAATCACATTCAATAAATTCTTATTAACATTTCCATATATAGCAAATCATAATAAATGTCATCTAGCCTATCTAAATTATATAAGGCCCCATGCATGCATGATGCAACGCTTCTACTCACAAGCACACCAAAGAAAGTGAGGTTAGAATCGAAGTTTTAGATTATAATAATAACAATGGCGGAGATGGTAGTACAAGTAATATCTCGAGAAACGGTAAAGCCTTCGTCCCTTCCAAACCCTAAATCCCAAATATCAAAGCACAACCTCTCATTTCTTGATCAGATAGCTCCCCCCGTACTAATGCCCTTGATATACTTCTACCCACAAAACGACGCCGTTTGTAAAAACACTGAAAAAATAGTCAAACTGAAGGAATCCCTTTCCCAAGCCCTAGCCATATTCCACCCACTCTCCGGCCGCCTCGTCGGCAACTCCCACGTCGACTGCGCCGGCGACGGAGGCGGCGCTCCGTTCTTGACGGCCAAGGCCAACTGCAACCTCAGTCGAGCCGTCAACATCCCTAACCCCGACGACATGGACAAGCTCCTCCCTTACAGAGTCGACGACATCAGCCTAAACCTAGCCATGGCCGTCCAGGCAACCACCTTCCAGTGCGGGGGGTTAGCCGTGGGGCTCGTCGTGTCCCACAAAATCGCCGACGCGCTGTCGTTCTTCTCCTTCGCCAACGCCTGGGCAGAGGAGGCGCGGGTGGGGCCGGAGAGGGTCGCCGGCCGGCCGGTTTACGGGGCGGATTCGATGTTCCCCCCAAGAGACGATCTGTTGGGTTTCAAGCCAGATATGAGCATGATGAAGAAGGAACTCCTCGACACTAAGATATTCGATTTTGGGCCTGCTGAGATCTCGGCTCTGAAGGAGAGGTACGCCGGCGGCGAAGGGTCGGAGCGCCGTCGGCCCACTCGGGTCGAAGCCCTATCGGCCTTTATTTGGGACAGATTCGTATCCACGGTGGTGGGGAAACCCGACCCAGAAAAGCTGTACACGGTCCTCCACACTGTGAACCTTAGGACTCGGCTAGAGCCGCCGTTGACGGAGCACCACTTTGGGAACATAAGCCGCGTGGCCCTGGCGTCGCTGGAGATCCACGACGGCGGGCGGAGGGTCGACGGCGGGGTTGAGATGCTGGAGAAACTGAGGGCGGCGATTAGGGGCGTTGACAGGGATTACGTGGCGAATCTGAAGAGCGGCGACAGCTATTTGAAGTACATGACGGAGATGATGATTAGGACTGTCATGGGCGAGGTGGTGACGCTCAGCTTCACGAGCCTCTGCAGGTTTCCGATGTACGGAGCGGATTTCGGGTGGGGCAGACCCGTTTGGGTCGGGTCGGCCGGGCTGAGGTACAAGAATCTCGTGACGTTTATTGACAAGCCCGGCGGCGGGATCGAGGCTTGGGTTACCTTGAGGAAGGAAGATATGGAGAAGTTTGAGGCTGACGTGAAGCTAAGAGAGTGTACGGCGAAAGATATTTAACTGTTTGTGTGTATATATTATATAGGTGCATCAATATTTATTAAAATGGAATATCATACCATTCGCAAGAAGCATCATGCAGCACCACTGCCACAGGAGGCCTTGTGAAAACATCTTGTTCGTAATGATTGAATTTTTACAGTTTTTAAAATTTGTTCTACACTTCGAGAATGAATTAATGATATCGCATGAAGCAAAGAATAATAGAACAATAATCCATGATAACGACTCAAATCTTTATAGAATGAGTTCATACAATATATATCACAAGGCATCCTTTCTTATAATTACATAATTTTATCATTATTATTATTATTATTATTAATAATAACCGGAAAGCGACCTAGTTTGATAATGGGAAAGTGAAGATTCGTTGAGAAAAGAAAAGAAGAAAACTTTTCAAAAAATCAGCCAGAAAAATAGAAAAGGCAATTAACGGAGGAGTACAGGCAAAAGCATATAACTGATAGCACAACAGATAGAAACGGAGGAGATATGTATATATCGTTTGAAATGGTCGGATCATAAAGCTTGTAATGATGTATAACAGCAGCAAGCAGCATATTGATATATCTTTTTGAAGTCCATATATTTAATTAAAGAGGACACATTAAAACAATCAAACATTGAATAAAGCAAATATATATTACTAATTCAGACAGACACGACACGAATAAAATATATCGTCGCACAATAATGGAAAAACCATATTATATATAAAGATTTGAGACGACAACCAACAGCATAAACACGCACGACTACGACACAATATACTAACAAAATGCGCAGCATGCAGGAACAATAATAATAATAATAATCGACACGTACGAACGATAATATGAATTAATCCAAAAGACAATAACATATATAACACTTAAAAAGCTGCTGCTGCTGGGGTTTTAACCAGTGACCGTTAACTGCTGGATGACAACGATGACTTCTTCTTCTTCTTCTTCTTCTTCTCTCACTGGTGACGTCGTCAATCATCATCAAGCGGCCCCTTCTTCTTCTCATCCTCCCTGCAGCTTCCATGAGCCAACAATGATTCCGTAAGCTCTTGAGGGTAGGGACACTCCCTCGAACATCTAATTAATAATGCGTACATGATTAAAATGAGAGAGAGAGACCTCCAAGAGGAATAGGATGAGGGAGATAGCTCCCATCCATGCTGTTTTCCTCACATGATCATCATCACGAGGGTTCGCCGGGGCGACGAGGACTCCCACCAGGGTGCCAAACACAGTGTGAGTGGCGAGAGGGTGGATTAGCTTCTTGTAATCTGCTTCTCCATCAAGCATCCCCCGAGTCCGATGACGGCGAAGAGGGAGAGACAGCAGATGTCGAACCGCTCCCCGCTCAGCGAGAAGATGCTCGGGAGGAGCGTGATAAGCTCGAGAATGTAAACACCCACTACAAAAGAGATATCAAAAAAGCGACGGGAGTGTGACAAAAATATAGTCGCACAGGTTTGCGACGAAAACTCCGTCGGAAAATTTTCCGACGAACTATCCGTCGCAAAACGATCTTGACGGAACTTCCGTCTGAAAGGTTTCCGACGGTTATTCCGTTGTAAATCTGTGACGGAAAGTCCGTCCGAATATTTTCCGACGGAGTTTGCGACTGATAATCCGTCGGAATAATTACTCCGTCGCAAAAACATGAGCCCGGGAATCAATATTTGGAATTTTCGTTTTGAATTCTCCCTCTTATCTCTCCCACTCACTATCATCTCTCTCCTCTCTTCTCTCTCTCTCTTCCATTTCTTATCTACATTTTTTTCTTTTCTTCATCGTCTTTCTTCATTTTTTTCCTTCTAGTCTCGGCAGCACTATGGCGAGAAGAAGGATGCGGCGTAGCTAAGGTCCGGCGATGACGGATTTCTCGGCGATGACTGTTGGTGGCGGAGCTTCCAGCAGCGAGCTCCATTGCTGCTAGATCTTGCGGAGTTGTCCGGTGTTGTCATATCTAGCGGCAGATCTGGTGGTGGAAGGTCTGTGGTGGCATTTTGTAGCGGCGGCAGGTCCGGTGGTAGCGGATCTGGCGACTGCGAGGTCCGGTAATGGCAGATTCTCGGCGGCAGACTGCCGAGTGAAGGTAGCGGTGGTGGCGAGAGGGGGCTGGTGGGCGTCTAGCGATGGACGATAGCGGCAATATTTCCGACGTATTTTTCCGACGAAACGTGTTTTGTGACAGCAAAATAGCGACGGAATGATGTATAACAGCAGCAAGCAGCATATTGATATATCTTTTGAAGTCCATATATTTAATTAAAGAGGACACATTAAAACAATCAAACATTGAATCGAAAAAAGTCAATATATATTACTAATTCAGAACGACGCGATACGAACCAAATATATCCTTCAACAATAATGGAAAAGCAATATTATATATAAAGACTTTAGACGACGGCCAACAGCATAAACGCGTACGACTACGACACAATATACTAACAAAATGCGCAGCATGCAGGAACCATAATAATAATAAGCTACATGTACGTACAATAATATTATTAATCCGAAAGACGATAACATATATCATAATTAACAAGCTGCTGCTGCTGGGTTTTTAACCAATGACCGTTAACTGCTGTATGACGACGATGATATCTCGTTCTTCTTCTTTCTGTTCCTCCTCTTCTTCTCATTCTTCTTCTTCTTCTTCTTCTTCTTCTTCTCACTTGTGTCGTCGTCATCATCATCATCAAGCGGCCCGGTCTTCTTCTCATCCCCAATGCAGCTTCCATGGGCCAACAATGATTCCGTAAGCTCTTGAGAGTTTGTGCTGCTGCCCCTCGCACTCTCAACCATGGACGCTCCCTCGAACATGTAATTAATAATATGTACATGATCAAAATAAGAGAGAGAGAGAGAGAGAGAGAGAGAGACCTCCAAGAGGAATAGGATGAGGGAGAGAGCTCCCATCCATGCAGTTTTCCTCACATAATCATCGTCACGAGGGTTCGTCGGGGCGGCGAGGACACCCGTCAGGGTGCCGAACGCAGTGTGAGTGGCAAGAGGTTGGATTAGCTTCTTGTAATCTGCCTTCTCCAACAAGCAGCCCCGACTCCGATGACGGCGAAGAGGAAGAGGCAGCAGATGTCGAACCGCTCGCCGCTCAGCGAGAATAGGCTCGAGAGGAGCGTGATGAGCTCGAGATCGTAAACACCCACTACAAATAGAGATCAAAAAGCGACGGGAGGGTGTGACAAAAATGTAGACGCATAGGTTTGCTACGAATTTTTGTGACGGAAACTCCATCGGAAAATTTTCCGACGGACTATCCGTCGCAAAACGATCTTGACGGAACTTTTGTCGGAAAGGTTCCACGCGGTTATTCCGTAGTAAAAACTGTGACGGAAAGTCCGTGGGAAAATTTTTCGACGGAGTTTGCGAAGGATAATCCGTCGGAATAATTACTCCGTCGCAAAAAGAAGAACTCGGGAATCGAATATTTTGAATTTTCATTTTGGATTCTCCCTCTTATCTCCCACTCAGTATCACCTCTCTCCTCTCTTCTCTCTCTCTCTTCCATTTCTTATCTACATTTTTTCTTTTCTTCATCGTCTTTCTTCTTTTTTTCCTTCTAGTCTCGGCAGCACTATGGCAAGATACCGGCGAGGTTGGCTCGGCGGCCAGCTGGCTGCCGGTGCTGCATTTTATATTTTTTTAGTTTTTTCGCCTAAATTAGCGACGGTTAGGCCGTCAGAAATCCGTCGCAAATATTGTGACGAAACGTGGTTTGTGACACCAAAATATTTTCCGTCGCTAATCGTCTTTTGCAACGGTTTTGCAACAGTTTGCGTCGTGGCTAATTCCTCTTTTTTTGTAGTGAACGCTCTTGCACGTGATCAAACTCCGGATGAACAAACCCCCGTTGATGCCGAGGATGGCAAAGATTAAGAAGCTAACGAGCGGAGCGAGGCAAAGCACCAGGTGGAGGACTTTGAGCGTAGAGGACAACGTGTTCTCCGCTAGGGCCGTGAAGAGGAGTGTTACGAGGAAGGTAACAATAAGGAACGTGTTCTTTACGACAGACATTATTAATCTCTCTCTATATATCTCCCTATAGATCTCTCGCTCTATCTTGTTTGTGTAACTGTGTGCCAAGGGAATTATTGTCTGTAGGTGCTTATATATAAGTAGCTGTAATAGTAATACCCTACCTCCGCGCGTGTGTTATATTATGTATATACATGTACATAATATATACGTTGGCAGGGTGTGCATTACTTTTAAAAAAGCTGCGTATGCATGGTCGCAAATATCATATATACATTTGTACATTATATATATGATATGTCCTTAATTAGGTTTAAATTAGTTTTCGTATAGGGCGTGACAAACATATATAGCATTTGAAACTAAATACAGTAAGGGGTTACTATTATCTATTTGTAAATATAATACGTGAGGCGAGGACGACATGCAAAAATGTGAAAATCGGGGTACAGTACGATGATAATTTTGTAATTAAGCACATGTATCGTTATAGAGGTCGTCAATTTGTGATGATTTACTGATTGTGTGTTGCAATAAGGAATTAGGATTTTACTGACCCCCATTTATAATCTTGTATAATAAAACAAGTCCGTATAATATTGACATCCATTTATAGTTTTGTTTATTGAGATAGAATATTATAGTGTAATGCTTTCATTCGACGCGTGTTTTTGGTAACATACTTCATAAACCTATTCGCAATAATCGCAAACAATTCTCGATATACAATCATTCACAAATTGCTAAAAAAAAGGAAAGAAAACGAACCCCATTTGCCAAGTTCAATCAGCTGTAATCATTGGTAAAGCTCCTTTCTTATTCGCTATTAATTGTTCTCGGCACAAAACTTTCACGATATTATTTATCGACAAAGTTTCTCGCGAAGTGGGACTCATTCCTCTATCGCAAAGTTCTGTGAGGTTTGCTATACTATTCTAACAGCTTTGAGGTACTAATGAAATTGACTTTGCGAAAGTTTCTCGGCAAAATTTCTTGAGAAAGGTATTACATACTTATCGACAAAGTTTCTCGGTTCATCTGGCACGAGATTTTCTTGGTATCAATTCTCGACACATAGAAAACATATTTTTCACACTCATATGGAAATATTTTTTTCGCATCCATATCAATGTTTTAAAAAGCGTAATGCGTAATACTTTGCGTTTTAAATACGCACCCGCAACGGGGTATCTTAGCGGATGTCATAGAATGATGTAAGCACTTTGATTGCAACGGTGGAGTCCATCCAGTGTAAGAAAAATCTTGTCAGGCATGTAAACCGATTGCGATGAAAACGTGCAAGATGAGAAGCATCACGTTTTTTCACCGAGAAAGGAAAAGAAAAATAACAATCATGAAACACCTCTTCATGGACATTTGCAGAGGAAGTTTTCCCTAATAACTACTGCCAGGGAAATTGAATATGCATATAGAAATATCTTCGAATTAAAAGCAAAACATAAAAACAAAAAAAAAATGCATATAAACTCGGGCTTATCGATGCCATACCCGCACAAAGCCTCATACTCGGTGAGAGCTAAAGCCATCTCCGCCTTGTGATTGCCGTCCTTTTATCAAGTGTAAGTGTATGTTATGATCATGTTATTTTGTGTACGTAGAAGTTGTATGCTACAATATATGGTATTAATAAAAGTATTGGTGTGCATAAGCTTCGATTATTATTGTTTCAAATTAAAGTTTCGTAAATGAAAATGAATAGGGAAAGCAAAGCTATCATTAATAATTAAAACTCCTCCAATAGGTGTTATAGAATGAATTGTGAATACAATTTGTTCTTGGCTTGTCTGAAATTTAGGAATTTGATTAACAATTGGACGGTATTCTAGGCGGGAAGCTCATACATATGGGCTCTGATGATGATTTTTGAAAGGAAGTGAGGCACAGTTAAGAATTGGAGGAGACTATTCTTGATTTAATTACATTATAAATGAAAAAAGTTTTAAAATCATAAATACACAATGTCGTCGGCGGAGTATATACTACCGGCGCCAAGTCGTGCCAGTTTGAAGTCCGTACTTTCACACCGTTGGACAGAAGAGACAAAAGTCAACGTCTTATAATATCTTTGCTATTGCTGTCATTTGGATATCCATAGACGCGGTAGAGTCAAAAGATCAACGTTTTTCTAAGTCAAGTTTAATAAATATGTAACTAATTCGGAAAACGAAAAGTTGACAAGCAACTAATTGAAAATAGACTAAAAATAAAATTCCGTCTACAGTTTTACACACACATACACACTCGTCGGTATCGGCATATATATTTAGATGGAGGTTAGTAACTAATTATAATCAATCACGGACCGTCAATTCAGAAAAGTGACACCATTACTGATGAATATAATAAACTCAATTATTGATCCCTCAACTATTGATTAAAATACATGTATCCATCGTAATAGACCAATATACAACGTAACCAAGGGGGAAAAGCGATTCCATCCTTCACAATCAGAACTATTACACGCTTATTTTCCGTTTGACAATTATGCGATACCTTATCCATTAGATTTAAACCCACTTATTAGACGTCATTATCAAAAACTAGTAATAATCCATATATATGCAACGATTTTGTAAACTAGTTCACACTGAACCCAACTAAACCCTCAATAACCCTCGATTTGCATGGTTTTCAAGCTTTCCCATTTACTTTCTACATTCCACCATGCAACGACTTTCTATATATACACACATGATTAAACATATAGATCACACCTTCACCACACAGGCAAAGACTTATTAGAAAAAGAAAAAGAAATGGAGATCGAAATCGAAGTAATCTCCCAAGAAACAGTGAAGCCATCTCCTCCAAACCCTAATTCCCACTCGAAGCACAACCTCTCCTTCCTCGACCAAATGGCTCCCCCAGTCTTCATGCCCATAATCTACTTCTATCAGCCCGACAACCTTAAAAACTCAGAAAAACTAAGCACCTTAAAGAAATCCCTATCCCAAGCCCTATCCATATTCTATCCCCTATCGGGCCGCCTGGTCAGCGACTCGTACGTCGACTGCACCGACCAGGGCGCGCCATTCGTCGAGGCTCGATCCAACTGCACCCTCGCTCGAGCCATCTCCGAGCCCGACCCAGAAAACATGGACAAGTTCCTTCCTTACAAGGTCAACGAGGCTCGAGACTTAGGCATGGCTGTCCAAGCCACGACCTTCCACTGCGGTGGATTAGCCATAGGGCTCGTCGTATCTCACAAGATAGCAGACGCCCTGTCCTTCTTCCTCTTCTCCAACGCCTGGGCCGAGATCGCAAAGTACGGGCCGGATCACGACCCGAACCGACCCGTATTCGGGATGGGCTCGATCTTCCCGGCCCGTGAGCTTTCCGGGTTCAGGCCCAGCACTGGGATGCAGAAGAAGGAGCTGCTGAAGACGAAGATATTCACCTTCAAGTCCACGAAGATCTCAGCCCTAAAGGAGAGATTCGCCGGGCCGAAAACGGATTGCCCGCGGCCCACGCGTGTCGAAGCCCTTTCCGCCTTCATATGGACCCGTTTCGCAGCAACAGTGGAGGAGGCCCGACCCGACCCGGACAAGATATACCTGGTGCTCCACGCGATAAACCTTAGGGGCAGGCTCGAGCCTGCCCTGACCGACCGACACTTTGGGAACGTGAGCCGGCTAGCCATAGCCCTGCCCGAGGTTCGAGACGGCGGGGAAAGGCTCGACGATGGGTTCGAGCTCTTGGAGAAGCTGAGGGGAGCCATACGAGCCGTGGACGCGGACTACGTGGCTAAGCTGAAGAGGGGAGACAACCATTTGAGCTATATGAAGGAGATGATGAATAGGACCGTTAAGGGAGAGGTTGTGACGCTCAACTTCACGAGCCTGTGTAGGTTTCCGCTCTACGAAGCGGATTTCGGGTGGGGCAGGCCGGTTTGGGTCGGGTCGGCCGGGTTCGGGTACAAGAATTTGGTGACGTTCATCGACGCGGCTGACGGCGATGGGATTGAGGCGTGGATTAGTATGAAGAAGGAAGATATGGACAAGTTCGAGGCTGACGTGGAATTGCAAGAGTTTACTGCTTGGTAAAGACAGATTAGTTTGTTCGTGGAAATATTTTAATATTTCGCATTTTTTGGCTTTATTCGTTGTTTTGAATTCGTGTGTGTGCAGTGTGGGGTAGTGGCAGGCACAATCTATCTGTATAACTTAGTTATTAAATTTTTTCTGTTGAGAGTTTAGACTGCTTTGGAATTGTTTTTTTTGTACGGTTTACCGACTTTGAGATGGGTGGAGGGGAATAGGGATAAATGGGCCGGACCAAATATAACTAGTCCGTTGAGATGAGGCCTATAATTGGGCCGGGCCCAATATCAATAGAGTTTGGAGGTAGAGACAAACCAAGGCATGGCGCGAAACGACAGGGAACATGTACTGTATCAGACTCAGTCGCTCGCTAGATAAAATGCCGTCGGTTTGACCATGTGCGATACTGTTTGTCTCTATTCTATCTAGATTTAAATTATGTAATAAAGTATTTCGCAAGAAAAATGAATGTAAGTCGAATATTATTACATACTTCAATTAGTTATGACTCCTCCGGCCAGCTGGTTCTTCTTCACCTAATTAATTTATTCGCAAGTTACGGTGATAATTATAAATGAATTGGGTGGAGTCGTCCAACCATAATGATTTATGACATGAACATAGAATAATAACAGCTATCTCGTATATTTCGTAACAAATTAATTAATAAATCTCTCGCCACTTTACTCCTTTCCTTCCTTGGTCTGAGACTACGAGGAAAACGAAGGTGACGTCGGAATACAGACAAAACGACGAACACACACATATATGTGTATATAATATATATACGTGTAGCTGGCTTCTGTGATTGTTTGAGCTTAAGCCGCTATTCAGATAGAAAGAGAGAGATCAATCGTCTTCTCTATGAGGAGACCCGAGGTTGTCGATGGCGGTTGCGTTGCGGTTCGGACAGTGGCAAACTCGTCGTCTTTCGATCATTCTCACTCTTCAGTTTCAGGTACTTTTCAATTGCCTTCCTACCAAGTGTTTGATTTATCGCCGAACTATGCAGAGTGTTGTGGGCGGTCTCTGTTTTTAGGTTACTCTTACTTACTGCAAAATTGTTTGAAGGATGTAATGGGTAGGGAAAAAGAAGCAAAACTGTTTGGTTTCGGAGAGAAATCCAATAAGAATCGTTGCTTAGCTTTGTCATACCTACAGTAACTGTCCGATGCCTCAGTTCTTACACAAATCATAAAGTAGTTTCTTTTAGTCATGTGTAGCAGAATTAACTTGATGGAGATGTTAATTACGATCACATTTGCTCAGCTGATGGTGCGTTAACAGCTATTAGAATGGGAAAAGGTCTCACCTGCGTTTGCTTTAGGAGAAAGGGAGGCGGCAATGGACGATTTTGCTTCAGCTTAAGCCCTCTACAGGTGAATGCAATTTTGACTGTGGTGCAAAATCCTTAACTACCAACGAATGAGAAACAAGATAACTGAAACACTGATAGTCTCAGCGCGTGGTTAATGATTTTTCGATGCTAGAGTTCTATCCTATATCGATCATACACTGTTTCTGATATTCTTTTTACTTCAAATGGGATAGCAAGACAGGTTAACCAGGTTAAGAAACCGAACCAGAACTTTCTTCGATGCATCGAGGTCTGAACATCAGGTGAGCTCTCAGCTGTGCTTTCCGATCATCAGTATGTTATGTTAGTGACTGATTTTTAATATTTACTTTTTTTTTTTTTAAGTTTCTGATCATCTTTTGCATTGAAAACGATAACTACAGCAAGCTTTGAGGGCTTTGTGGTATGCTACATTCCCCGATCAGAATCTTAAAAGTTTGGTATCTGATCAGTGGAAAGAAATGGGATGGCAAGGAAAAGACCCTTCGACAGACTTCAGGTGTTCCCATTCATTCTCGTGTAGATATTATATCGACAAAATATCTTCTGTGTTTCATACAGCATTAGCTTCTGTAATTTGTGTTTCAAATTCTGGTTTGAACAGAGGAGCTGGATTCATCTCTCTTGAAAACTTGCTGTTTTTCGCAAAGACATTTTCGGTAATATTCTCTACATTCGGAATAAGTATGTTATATGGAGAACTTGTTGTTTAAGCCCAAAAAGTCGAATGGGGCAATGCCATCATAACGTAAGATCGAATTCCTACTATTTTGCAGACATCTTTCCAGAGATTATTGAGGAAGCAAATAGGTAAAAGGGCTGCTTGGGAATATCCTTTTGCTGTTGCCGGCGTAAATATCACATTCATGATTCTTCAAATGCTCGATTTAGATGCAGGTAAGGCTTGAAGGAACGGATTTTTTTTTTTATCCTTGGAATAATTGAATCTTTTGTTGAGTTGGGAAACTACGTCATGGTGCAGTAAAACCAAGAACGTTCGTCAGAGCCATTTTCCTACAAATGCTGTCAGGTGACTAGAAAGAACTCTGCTTCTAATCATTAGCATAGTGCTCGAACTATTTCTCCGTTCTCCATATGCTCAAATCTCAATCGAAAACGATGGTCTTTGTAGAGAGTGAATGGGCTTTCGATCTTCTCTATTGCGTGGCCTTCGTGGTAATGGACAAACTGTGGCTGGAGAAAAATGCAACCTATATGGAATTCAATGTGAGCGAGCAAACTTAATCAATCCTCTGTTTTTTTTTTTCAACTCGAACGTATGATTTCTTGAACTAATGATGTCTGCATGCATACATGCAACAGGATATTCTTAAGTTAACACGTAACCAACTGGAGAAGGAGTTTCTGATGGAGGATGTGTTGAGGATTGAGGACATGCCTTCTTACAACCTTCTTATATGACTTGACTTGACTGACAACATTTCCACGCTTTTCGATTACTACAATTTTTCTCATTACCGAGATTGATTCTTTATTCTCCTTAAAATGTAACTATTTATCATGATTCCTAATTGCAGCTCTCGTTTACACTCCTATTATGATTGGGTGGTTTCTAGACAAAAAAAAAAAAAAAAAAGCTGTGAGTAAACGAAGGCAAGGGGAAATAATGTATGAGACTACAAAATCATCGAGATGTCATTTTACCTTCCATTATAACTCGGGTGCATTTTTCCTCTTTGTCTATATTATCATCTCATTTCATTTCTGACCAAAGCAAAGGTCAGTGCCTATAATCATTTTTCCTCTTAAAATGGACCACCACAACAACACACCAACAAGTAGTAATAATTGAAAATGGTAAGAGGTCAGACAGACTTCGTCAAGGGTCAAGTGGTTCATATACTTTCTAGCTAGGTGGGAACGGCCAACGTTGGTGGTGGGTCAAAGTCATATTGGGCCGAGGTCAAAACGCATCTTTCAGCTTGCTTGGTTGTTGTTAACTACCGACTGAAAGCACACAAGTAGAGACTAGTAATTAGTATTCAGTTATACGCACTTTTCCATTTCGGACGTTCAAATAATTTTATCACATTTCCTTATTTAGCAAAAAACTATCACAAACAATCAATATAATAATATTAAATATTCTTAAAAGACGTGTCAAAATATATATTTTTTTACATTTTCATTGTACTATATTATTATAATAATGTTACCTTAATTTGCGTGTGTCAGGAACTATGTGATAAAGTTGACGGGACGGAGGGAATATTTTATTTGTCGGCAGGGGCGGACCCAGCCCAACATTACTAGGGGGTCAAGTACCCAGCCCAACACGACTGGGGGGTCAAGTACCCAGCCCAGCCCATGTTATATCTAAAAATTGTGATAAAAAAAACGTCACTAAGACTCGAACCCAGGTTATTCAAAGCCAGGGATTTTCATACAACTCTAACAACCACTGGACTACAACCAATTTTCTGAAAATCGTATGCATATATTATAGTTAACCTAATAGCGGCCGGGGGGTCAATGGCCTCCCCAAGCCCCTACGTGGGTCCGCCCCTGTTTGTCGGGCATTATGAATTAATTTATTAATTATTCTTATATATATCCAGAAAGGAAGGGAGGATCAGCTGGCTTGGCTGGACTCGTGCTAAACGTTTTTATTATTCAAACTCTCCGTCTCCGTCTCTGCGGAGCTCAATCGAGAGGTTCTTCGACGTCTTCCCCTGTCGTTTGGTATTATAAGGTATCTCTACGATTTTCTTATGGATAAGCCTTTTTTCTTTTATTGAGTTGTCGCTGGACTCGTTGACTTCTCAAGTTAATTGACGTATATGTTGAATTTGATGCGAAAAAAGCAAATGCTTGGTCTGAATTTCAGGTCGATCAGCGGTAGTCAAAGATCTTCAAGTCGCTTACTCTGAGCTTGCTGGAGTTATTTCCCTGTCTGTGGCTTCCTAAATGTTTTCACCTCAACTGTCTGCTTCTACGGTGCAATTAGGTAACGTGCTCATATCGACTTTTTTTGCCTCTTTTTTTTTCCAATACAACTGTTTATGATTCTTCTGATGCACTCTTAACAATTTTCTTTAGTTTCAGAGTACGACATCAATGATTTGGTTGGTGAAGCTCGGTACCGTTGGCTTAAGCCAGTTGAAGTGTATTTCATATTGCAAAATTACGAGGAGCACCAGCTGACCCCTCAAGTCCCCCCAAAACCACCTGGTATGAAGCAGTCAACCTTTGTTCTCAGTGGATTCTTCTGCAGTTTCTTCTATTTTTGATAGTGATGTGACTGAATGTTTTATGTTGTAGCTGGATCTTTGTACTTGTTCAACAAACGAGTGTTGAAATTCTTCCGTAAGGACGGTCATAATTGGCGTAGGAGGAAGGATCAGAGGAATATTGCTGAGGCACATGAAAAACTTAAGGTGTGGAGTGCTTAATTGAAAATAGTAATTCCCTTGGGTTAAGTAAACATGATGTGGTAAAGTCTGTTGAATATGATTTACTACATTCTAAAATCGGTGGCGGTAGGCTGTCGCATTCACTTAGAACCTGACTTACATTACTTTTCAATCTAGTTGGAGCTGCACATGTATGCTTAATTATAATTTGTTTCATGTTTTAAAAGTAGTCCTCATGTTTTCAGCTTGTCTCACGGTGCATTATGCAAGATGACACGATTGCAGTTTACTGAATGAAATGACATTTGAAAGGAAATTGTTATCTGATGACCTTCTTATGGTTAGGTTGGAAACGTTGAAGCTCTTAATTGTTATTATGCTCATGGGGCAGAGAATCCTAACTTTCAAAGGCGCATATTTTGGATGTTGGATCCGTAAGTTTTCTCATTTACGACATTTAAATAAACTATTCCATTAACACCCCTTCAGTATGTACTCTCGATATGGCACCGCACTAGTTCGTCGTACCTATAAGCTTACCCATGTATCTTACATTTTTTTTGTTGTAACAGGGCTTATGAACACATTGTCCTTGTTCAGTACAGAGATGTTGGGGAGGTGAGTCAATTCGTTTTCGGATGATTGGAAAACAAGTTTCTTCATTGTACGCTTGTTCCACTATCGAGCATTTTAAATGCTTCTATTCCATGTGTTACTTACTCTTCCATTCAGACATAAGCAGCATTCTCGTGCTTTACATTTTATGGTGGACATTTGAATTGCAGCATTTAGATGAATATTCTTCCTCTCTTTCGAAGTTTATCTTTTACGTGTGTGTATTTTTCTGTTGTTCATCAACATGTCATATTCAGTCAATGTGTATGCGTATTGCAGGGAATTCAGAGTGCTAGGTCCACAGCTCAGTTCCCGTCATTATCTTCTTCTATGATCAGTTCGAATACTCAGTCTTTCACAACGCCACAGACAGACTCATCTCTTGTCATTGGGGATTCTAAGGATATGTGTCGTAATGAGCCGAGTCCTAGTTCGGTGGAGATTGCCTCCAGCAACATATTTAGGGATGAAGCGTTGAGTCAGTGGGAAACTACCATGCATACACTCAAAGCAATTCAGCATCAGCTGAGTTTAAATGACGATGACTTGAAAGAATTTAACCCATTCAACACAAGGAATGAGGATGCAAAGGCTTTACAAGATGGCCCGCGTGTTTCTGAACTGCCTGGTCATATGCAGATAGTTTTTCCTCTTTCTGTCATATACATTATGCTGGAGACAAATGGGAAAGCTAATGCGTATTAAATTTTGCAGGAGATGGAGTTCATTGTTATCAACCTACAAATGATGAGGACGATATTTGGAGGGAGGTGCTAGGTGACTCCAATCATTTCTCGGAGATTGAGTCACATTCTCCGTTTGGAATTCACGACGCTTTGACGTGTAACTTTCCATTTTCAGTATATCTAATATATTTGTCGAAAACTTCGGTTGCAAGCTATCTGAGAATGCTATCTATCATTGTGGCAGCTTCTTCAATGATTCACCATACGATAGATTCCATGGAATACCATTCATATTCTTCTATACAGCGTGGGTATGGAATCACTTCAGCCTCTTCATCATTATTCGACAAGGACGTGCTTGGAATTTCTCTTGAAAATAGCATAGGTTTGACTATTTCCCAGAAGCAGAAGTTTACAATTCGAGAGGTTTCCCCAGAGTGGTGTTATGCCTCCGAGAATGCTAAGGTAAGTGCTGTATCGATAAGAAAGCATTTTCCGGCAAACCAATATAAGAAATACATTAGGCAACGTCATCAACAAGTCGGGCTCAATAATTTTCCATTTTGCAGATCATCATTATTGGGTCATTCCTCTGTGATTCGTCTGAGTGTTCATGGAAGTGTATGTTTGATGACACCGAAGTTCCCATACAAATAATCCAGGAAGGTGTTCTCTGCTGTCAAGCTCCTCAGCATCTGCCGGGAAAAGTTAATATTTGTATCACTGCTGGTAATAGGGAATCATGTAGCGAAATCAAGGAGTTTGAATACCGAGCTAAACCTAATATTTGCAAGCATAATCACTTGGAAGAAAACGAGGAGGCTAGTAATAAAACTTCCGAAGAGCTCCTCTTGCTCGTCAGATTAGTGCAGATGCTACTATCGGGCACACCAAAAGGAGACACCTTTGAATCAACCGATGATTCGTCTATAGAACCAAGAACATCAGAAGATGCTTGGAGCCAAATCACCAACGCACTCCTAGTTGGATATTCGACACCTTCAGACACCCTCGATTGGCTTCTTCAAGAGCTTCTGAAACACAGGCTGGAGAGTTGGCTCTCTTTCAAGTCACAGAGTAATAGCGAGGAAAGCTTGCCTTTGTCAAAGAAAGAACAAGGGATTCTACACATAGTTGCTGGATTGGGATATGAATGGGCGTTGGAGCTTATCCTCAACGCTGGAGTAAACGTCAATTTCCGCGATATCAATGGTTGGACTGCACTTCATTGGGCTGCACGATATGGAAGGTATATATACCATACTGTTTTCCTTTATTTTTTTTCTTTTCCAAGTTTCTCCTTTTGTCCTTATATACCTCTCACCTAAACTATATCACCCTAAAACAGAGAGAAGATGGTTGCTGCCCTCCTTGCCTCGGGCGCATTAGCTGGGGCAGTTACGGATCCTACTGCTCAAGAACCTACTGGCGAAACGCCAGCATCAATAGCTGCTACCTACGGACACAAAGGAGTTGCGGGATTTCTCTCTGAAGCAGCAGTCACCTGCCATCTTTCGTCCCTCACACTTGAAGAAAGCGAACTGTCCAAAGGATCTGCTGCTGTTGAGGCTGAGAAAACAGTCAACAGTTTGGCGAAGGAAGGCTCATCTTCTTTCAAGGACAGCCTCGGCGTTTATCGCAACGCTGCCCAAGCTGCTGCACGCATACAGTCTGCCTTCCGTGCCCATTCGTTCAGAAAGAGGCAGCAAAGAGAAGCAGCAAAGGCGATTTTCTTCGGAGATGACGGATATTGTATGTCGGAGAACGACATAAGGGGGATTTCTGCTGCATCGAAGCTCGCCTTTAGGAACCAACGTGATTACAACAGCGCTGCATTGTCGATCCAAAAGAACTTTAGGGGCTATAAAGGCAGAAAGGACTTCCTTTCTTACCGGCGAAAAATTGTGATGATACAGGTTGGTCTTAAGAAGTGTTTTTTTAAAGTATACGGCTTCCTAAAATTCTGCTATCATCTTTTTAACTCTCATGGATTACCTTGTGGTTGTCGTTTTCTAGGCTCACGTTAGGGGCTATCAAGTTAGGAAGAATAACGAGGTTAGTTGGGCAGTCGGCATAGTGGAGAAGGCTATTCTGAGGTGGCGAAGACACGGAGTTGGCCTACGAGGCTTAGGCCTCGACTCAGAAACCATCGACGAAGAAGACGACGAAGACTTACGCAGGGTTTTTCGCAGGCAGAAAGTCGATAAAGTCGTCGAAGAAGCTGTCGCAAGGGTTCTCTCTATGGTTGAATCTCCAAAGGCACGCCAGCAATACCGGCGAATTCTTGACAAGTATCTCCAAACTAAGGTAAACGAAACAAATCCTTGTCTTGGATGAAGTGAAACTAAAGGTTTTGGTTCGTTTCTTCTTTCGCAGGCCGAGCGCGATCGCTCTGCTTCCGATGAGTTGGCATCTTCGTGTTCTTCTTCTTCTTCTCCTCGCGTTGATAATGGCTACCAGGCTTTCTTACCGTAGTAGTAGTAGTAGTAGTATATATATAGTGTTTGTGTTTGTTGGCATTTCTTCTGTGTAGTTAGTCGTCGTCTTCTTGTTGTGGTGTGGATATGTTGGTTGCATAGATGTGTGTGAGAATTGGTGTTTTTCTTCGGTATGTTTCAGCCCTCTTTGTTGGCGAAAAACTTAGTAGTGGGCTGGATTGTGATTAATTGGGCCTGAAATGTATGGCCCACTTTGGATGTAACTAGTCAGGCCCATTCCAGGATATCCATTGAACGGAACTTAAGGAAGTAAAATCGTGTGTTTGACTAGGGCCGGAGAAATATATCGAAATACCGATATCGTCCTTATCGTACCGAAAATATCAAAACTTTTGGTACGGTAATGGTATGAAAATTTTAAAAATTAGGTATACCGATTATACCAAAATACTAAAATTTTTAGTATTATATATATACACACCTACATATATTATATTATTTCAGAAAAACATAAAATGGATAAATATTATATATATGTATATGTACACCTACATATATTGTGTTTTGTGGTTATGTAAAGTTCTTTGTCTTACTAGGAGACTGACTAAAATATATAAATTATTTGAGGTTATTTTATGAATTAAAAATCTTTTAGTTTTGAAAAATTTGGTATTAATAATCCATCTTATTGGGACTTAAGGAGTTTGAATTGACTCGAAAACAACGAATTAACGAGTTACGAGATACGCATGTTAAAAAATCATCCGTGTGAATGGTATAGAAGGTATAATACAGATACCATACCGAAATTTCGATACCGTATCGAAATTTAAGGTATACCGAAATTTTGTTATGATATTAGTATGATTTTTTTCGATACCGATATTTTGGTACAGTATACGGTATAACAGTTTTGGTACGGTATACCGTACCGAACGACCCCTATGTTGACCAATCTGGAGCGAGGCGATGACGCGCCATTATCAGCTTATAAAAGAAGCTCTCTCAACCCGCCATTATTGCGCTGCACCGAAGCAAATAAGAGCCGAAAATAAGGAGTAAAGAGATCGACTTTCGTTGAAGGTTTTGCTTTTGGATAGCCGATCTCATCGTCAATATGGTAAGTGTTTTGCCTTTCACCTGAGTCTATTATTATTATTATGATTGTGTCATCATTCTCGATGACGTGTTTTGCATTCATGGACTGTGATGCCTACCTGATTGAGTCGATCGCAACTCATCTGATTGTCTTACGGCTCCTATTGAGATGAATCCAAGGTTTTATCCGCATGTTTGTGGATCTGTGACTACCGAAAGCAAAGTTTGTCTCGTCTTTAAGCATTTACGCGAAACCGTGGTAGACTGGTAGGAAGAGCCTTTTTTTTGTTTGCTTGCATCGTTGGGTGATGTTGGGTTAGTTATGATCTATATTTGTATCTTCCCAATTTCCAATAACAACTTGTATAATTTGGGGAATGACAATCAGAAGATCTGAAAATGAACGTAAGATATGATGAGGAAAGCCTTTCTCTGCCTGTAATTTATTTATGATCAGGATATGTGAATATAATCCTAGTTTCGTTGTGTTCTTCATCTGTGTATTCATTCATAACCTGTGAGTTTTTGTGTCATTTGACATCGTAGACAACTTCAAGGAGGCTTGCTGATCGCAAAGTGGTGAGGTTCGAGAAGAATATAACCAAGCGTGGAGCTGTCTCAGTCTCAGAGACAAGCAGCACAAAGAAGAGAAGCAATTACCCCGTCGGCCCAGTCTTGCTAGGCTTTTTCGTTTTCGTTGTCATTGGATCTTGTAAGTGTCTTATTCACCATTTAATTTGCACTTCCTATTTCTTGATTCGTGAAATCTACTTCGTTTACAATGAGGACGAAACATTCCTACATTTTTATGCTACTTCTGCGTGTTTAGTGCATGGGAGTAATGTAGTGTTTGATTGTGCTGCTTCGCTTCTTCAGCCCTCTTTCAGATAATTAGGACAGCAACAAGCGGAGGGATGGCTTGACCAGGCTCGCTCGTTATGAAGGCAACAAATCTTGTAATATGAAAAACTGCTTGTATTTTATGTAGCTTACGATGCAATCATGTTTTAGACGACTATTATATCACATAAACTTGTTATTTCCATAGAATTATCATATGTTCTCGGCTGTTTCAACAACACTACTAGGGGTGTTCATCGGCCGGTTCGGTTCGGTTTTCTCAAAATTCGGTTCGGTTTTTTCGGTTTTCGGTTTTACGTATGCTTAATCCGATATCCGAACCTTTTTAATTTGGTTCGGTTCGGTTTTTTATAATTCGGTTCGGTTTTTTCGGTTCGGTTTTTCGGTTAGGAATTTAATATCACAAAAAAATATTATGAGCTGAAAATACATAAAACAATTTATGGTTACTAAAAAACAAAGAATATTTATGGAACGTGACATGTAGCAAAATAATTCAAAGGTACGAAAAAAAAACAACATGAAAATGGAACAAAATCAAACCAAAATATAAAAACATTCATTTGAAGATACTACAAATTATTTGGGAGAAAAATACTATTTGATTGGTGAGGAAAACATTCACCGAAGAATGGAAAAAAGTATACCAATGAAATTATATTTATTGTGTTGTTTACGTTATGGGAGAAAAACAAATGATTTTTTATATTTTCCTATTTTTAATGTAGTATGATAATTTCAGTTCGGTTTTTCGGTTTTTTCGGTTTTACGTATGCTTAATCCGATATCCGAACCATTTTAATTTGGTTCGGTTCGGTTTTTACTATTTGGTTCGGTTTTTTTTCGGTTCCGGTCTTTTCGGTTCGGTTATTTACGGTTCGGTCGGTTTTTTCGGTTTTTCGGTTATTTTGAACACCCCTAAACACTACCGAGTAATGGGCAAATCCAAAATGTCCCCAACAAGCAACGATACGGATACAAGAAAAAAAAGTACAACATATGATTATCTCGTGAAACATCATCCCTAAACGGAGGAACAAGATAACATTAAAATTGACATACACAACACATTAATGCTGCAACACAAAGGCGTTAATGCGTAGACCAAGTAAACTAAGCGGAAGCAGTCAAGCACGGGTCGAACGCAACCCCACAAGCAACCCACTGCTTCTTCCTACCGCGCTTGAACGTACAGTCGGGCGCCTTAACCCACTCCCCACTCAAAGGATCGTAAGTGACAAGACAATTCACTTTGCTCGACCTGAGCGAAAGCATTATCAGGCCCTTATTACCCAGACAAGTCATTCGAACGTGCTTTCCGTAAAACTCCAAGCACAACAAGTTTGGCATTCTGTCAACCTCCTTCCACAGCAGCGTCATCCTCTGAAGCTCCCATATGCAAACGCACGAGGCAGCGTTCTTCGTCAGCAGGCCCACGAGCAAGACCCTTCCCCCACACTCAGAAATCACATGATCACTCGTAAGAGGTGGCATTGGGATCAAATACTGCCTCCATGTTCCCGAGTTCGTGTCGTAAGAAACAAGCCCATCTGGGTCAGAACGCATGAAGTAGATCGTGCCATCGATGGACACGGTTTGCGACCTGAAGTTGATGGCTAGAGGAATCTTGACGTTCGATGGGACCCCACTTACCGGGAAAGTCCAGCAGCTCTCGATGGAGTCGTACACTTGAAAATCTCCCTCAGTGTCGACCCATAGGACTTTGTAACCCGATTTCTTGCTTGGCTTTGTCATCCCAAAGGCCACGCACGACCAGACTTTGAGGGACTGTATTGGGAGTTCTCTGAAGGAATGTGTGAGAGGGTTGCAGACGTAGAAGCGTCTGTGGCCTATGTCGAGGAAGCAGATTAGCCCGCCGGCTGAAGCCACGGGGAAGACTGTGGGCTTTGATGGCAATGGAAGGAGCATTGGGTGGTGCCATATCTTGGAGGATGGGTCGTACATGCACATGTTTTCGTTGGTGGTGATTGTGTAGAACCACGGATGGGTTTTCTTCTTGACGAGGGCGCACTGCTCGGAGAAGCTTTGGGAGCTTAGCAGTGCGTTCCACTTTCTGCACACGGAGCGGAATTGGAAGAATGTTGCTATGGGCAGTCTGGCAAGCAAGGCTTCGTATAGGTCTTCGGGGAACTCGCTCCATATTTCTTGGTCCATGTGTTCGTGATTTGGCGGCCTTTGTGTGGCGGCAGTTGCTTTTCGTCGATTGTTCCTTTCCTTGCGAGGTTTCTTTGCAGGTGGAGGTTTCCCGGGTTCGAGCATCTTCAGATTTTCTGATTTATCGGTTGTCATTATGGTGTTGTAGCAATTGTTTTTCGGGGATGTGCCTTCAGCATCTGTAGAACACCATCTGCAAAATTGAAGTTTGTCAGCCTCTAAAAAGATGCAGTAGCCAGTGACACATGGTATAGTTTAGGCTCTTAAAGTACTAGTGATGGTAGTACGGGAAAAAAATGAAGCAAATTTAGGTGCACATTACTCCTTGCTTAGGTACTTACCATAAATAACGACAAAGGTCGAGGTAGAGCTCGATTGTCATGAGCTCAGGCTGACGTTCAGTCGGGCCAACTCATCTAACTAAGCCTTTCTAGTCGAGCCCTTATTACAATCTTATCGAGTTCTATTCTTAACATTAAACAGTCATAGGTCAACCACATGATTCATGGTGCAGGTAGGTAAAATAATATGCACCAATTAAATCTTATTGAGCCTATGAATAATGCAAGAGCGATCATGGACAATCTACTATGATTATGAGCGAAACATTCACAAAACACCGATAGATCCTACTTCACAACAGAAGATACAAAACCCAAACAAAAAGAGACAAGAAGAAAAAGACGAGTTTGCAAGAGGTAGCCGCATCAACGATCGACAGAAGTTTATCAAAGAAAAAGCGAAAATCATCGATGAATCAACTCAATTAAAGAGCTAGAAGCATCTACCCGAGCTTCTGAGGGTGGTACCAAGTGGATTGCTGAGATTGACCAAAGAAATAGGGCGAAATCGCAGGGGAACAACCGTAGAGCCGCACGAAATCTTGCAGTTGTGCAATTAGCTCCCTCAGCAGCATCGCCACGATTCAAATCCTCCCTTACTAGCTCATACATCAATCAATCCATGACCAATTACACCTTGGCCATTCATATATAGCTGGTCTACTTTAGGCAACAGCAGAGTCGCAACAGCAGCAATCAAGTAGTAGAGCAACTGACCGACCGTGTACGCAAAACCTTTTCCTTCCCTCTCTCTATACATTTCTTTCTTTCTTTTCTATTATTTACCTGAATTCCCCAAATTGCCCTCCCTTTCCCCACCTTTCTCACTCCTTTCCATCATATACTTCCAAATTGTCACTTGTATTGATTGTAGTAGTGTTGGATTAATGTCATGTTTGGTATTCAAAATTCGTGTCTTCAAAGCACGACGGAAAAAGAAAGCATAAAAAAAATGTACATTATGCAACCATAGTTGTACCTTTACACTTCACCAAACGCACCCTAAGGCTTACCTTGATGTAATGGACAAAGATGTGATAGTAATAACAAGTCTCAGTTAACATTACAAAGCAAAGGAAGGAACAACATGCAACAACACAAGCAAGACAGAACAGAACAGAGAAGTTACACAAACTACTAATAAGATCGGACATCATTGATTACAACATAGGATGGCAACGGCAATGACCTTTCTACCAATGATGTTCTTGATTCATTCGTGCCAACGCCTTTTCGAACTGAGCCCACTTCTGCTCGAGTGTCCCGCTATACCCTATCGACATCCTCACGAGCCCGGGCGAAATCCCAGCCAACCTCTTCTCGTCGTCGTTCATCTCGCTGCTCGTGCTACTCCCCGAGCAAGACATGAGCGTCTCGTAGTAGCCCAAACTCACAGCCATGAGCCCAAACTGGGAGTAGTTCTGAAGTATGGCCATAAGGCGGTTAGCCCTCTCTTCGGTCTCCATGTCCAAACAGAGTATTCCTCCATAGCCGTAGCTGTCCTTGTTGGCGAACGACTTTAGGACAGCATGGTCAGGGTGGTCCTCAAGGCCGGGGTATATGACTTTGAGGCCCATCTTCTTCATCCTATTTGCGAAGGCCAAGGCTCGCTTGCAGTGCTCCTTCATCCTCAGGCTTAGGTGTGGGAGCCTTTCGGAGAGCTCGAAGGCCACCTTTGGGTTCATGGTTGGGCCCATCAGCATTAGGGTTCCTTGGTGAAGGTCCATCATTGAGTTTATAAGGCTCGCCGGCCCACAAACCGCACCTATGATATGAGAGAGAGAGAGATTAAATCATGGGCCCATAAGACTAGTTCGGGAACAGAGTACAATGAACTGACCACATCAAGACAATATAGATAAAGTTGAGGCTAGCATGTGATGATAAGGTTATATAGTTTATGACAGGATATCACATGATCTGATCAACTGCATAAGGTTTGGCCACATATACAAGAACGAAAGATGGAGAAGAAAACTAGTCAATCAGCCAATGTTCCGAAGTAGTGGGAGAAAATTAAACTGAAATGAATAATAAAAAGTCAGGAAAAGGCTAAAACATTCACGTGTAAGAGACAAAGGGACACGGGTCTTTGTCTAGGTTATGGGCATGCAGACCATTAACTAATACTTTTCTCTATTTTAATAGAAGGAAGGTTGGCCAATTTTACCCGAAGCTAAGATGGGATGTGTCATGTGAAAGAGAAAGAGAATGAATAGGTAAGGAAAAGCAAAGCCATCAAATTCAAACTCAATATCCAAACTATAAGGAGATATGAGACACAAACGAAAGGACTTAAAAACGGTCAAGAAAATACCTGCTATGATATCGGCCCCACCGCTGATATACTTGGATATGCTGTGCACCACCACGTCGGCTCCAAGCCTCGCCGGCGACACCACCATAGGCGCGAAGGTATTGTCCACCACCACCGTGACTCCCTTCTCGTGAGCAATCCGGCAAAGCTCCGGTATGTTCGCCACCGTCAGCGTCGGATTGGACATGGTCTCAAAGTATAGCACCTTTGTCTTCCCTTGAATGATCTCCTTATTCACCATGTCAAGGTCCCTCACGTCCACAAACGTCGTCGTTATCCCACAAGCCCTGAATTTTACCAGATTTTAATGGATTTGAAATTAGCTCAAATTATTGTACCCAAATCGATATACGACGATTAAACTGAGAACGCAATAGATGCCTAATTCGATTTAAGGTATTATAAACTGATACCTGGGGAAGAAATGCGTGAGCAAGGCGTGGGTTCCGCCGTACAGCGTCTGCGCCGCCACCACGTGTCCGCCGGTGCTGCAGAGCTGGAGGAAGACGGATGAAATCGCCGACATCCCCGACGCCGTGCAGTAAGCAGCCTCGGTGCCCTCGAGGGCGGCCATGAGACGGCCGAGGTTGAGGACCGTCGGGTTGAAGTGCCTGCTGTATATGAAGAAATCACGGTCAGGGCCGAGCTCTCCGGCGAACATTTTCCGGAGGGTGTCGGGCTCCATCACGGTGAACGTCGCCGATGCCTCGATCGACATGTTAACGCCGCCGTGCTCGCCGAACTCGTGGCGGGTGTTGGCCAGAGCCGCGGCGGGGTCCACGTCAGCGTCTGCGCCGGAGAACTTGTGGGTTTTCTTGGCGGCGTACGATTCCCATTGCTCGTCGGAGGTCGAGCGCTTCTTGCTGGCGGCGACGTCAGACATTTGCAGGCGTTGATATCGATGTGTGTGTGTGTGTGTTTTGTAGGCAAATGTGTGTGTTATGTTATGTGTATGGAGAAGAGGTTCGTTATTTATAGCCGGGGAATCACGTGGGATCTGAGGTTACAAATATGTCCAAGTACATTGTGGAAACCAAATATGAATTTTTGTAATAATTATTTAATTACTCAATTATATTACATTTTCTGGATTATTAGTTTCATTAATATCGCCCATTTTCATTTGGAAAATGCAAATACAGATTAGGATAAATTAAAGGGTAATTCTATTGGCACCCCCTCAATTCTATTTACACCCCCTAATTAATATGTAAGTAGATTATTACATATTTACCAATTAAAAAATAACTATTTTAAACCATTAAATACTTACCAATTTTAAACTATTAGATAATTATCATTAAAGAAAACAATAGATACTCCCAAATATCCATCCAAGGAAACGAAAGAGAGTATTATTTCCACTAATATGATTTATTGATCTTACCTCTATCTCCCAACCTCTCACATCATTATCTAATATGGAACATGCAATCATATCTCTAATCGCCATACTTGAAACTCACCGTACATGAATTGGATAACTTAAAAAAAAAAAACTAATAAGTGGTAAAAGATCATTAAAATTTTTAATGTGCTTGTTTAATTTTGCATAATAAGTAGTAATATTTATGTTACATTAATATTTTTATTTAAATTAATTATTTAATGTTAATAAATGTTTAAAATTTTAATATTTTAAAGTTAATATAAATGTGTGGTTATTAATAAAATATGCAATAATAAGTAAACTAAAATATTGTATTGTTATATCATTGGATAAAATAAGTTAATTATGTTGTTAATAACTTGTGTATTTTCGAATAAATTATGCTATTAATGTTGAATTCACATAAAATAATAAAAAAATAATTATTGTTGAATTCATGTGGCTAGACAACAAAATTCAAGTGTTAGGGGGTGAAAAAATGGAGGTGTAAATAGTAGAGGGGTGTGAATAGTAGGACCCTAAATTAAAATATATTAGTTGGATGTTATACCGTATATACAGCAGATTTTGTTTTATATTTTATAATGCTCCGATATTATGAAATCGTCCGATATTTTTCCAGAAATACAGCAGATTTCTTGTTATTATTATATCGTGATGCTGTGATAATAATCAATAATGTAATGTCCTGAAATTAATTAAATTCCAGTAAATACTACTTTTATTGAGTAATGGGAGGATAATCCACGCTGTCACTTAATTACTGTTTCCGTTTATAACATTCACGTTTTTATGTCATTACAACATGGTATTAAATGATATTTATTGAGGTGACAGGTGAGGTTCCACACTTTCGGGTAATTAATTATTCTCGGAAAAAAATTAATAACCTTTCAAAATCAAATAATTCCCATCACCTAGCATGCATAACAATCCATAGATAGAAGGTTCGCTGAAAATCAATCTAGGACGTAAGAGCTAAGGTAATCAATTTTGTCACTGTAAGTCAACCTTGACCACTTGGCCACGTAGACATTTCATTGCAAGATTTATTCGTATCACAAAACCTAAATATAATATATATATATATGGCGTATTTATTTCATGATGTTCAGTCAAACACGAATCTCAGTGGTTACGATTAGGGATTTAATATTTTATTCAGCTGATTATATGGAATTTCGAATATACTTCCGGGAAATATCGCAAAATAAAACTTAAAGATTGAATGAGATAACGTTGGATGATATGGTGGAGGAATCACTTTGAATCTCTTTGCAATAATTCAGAGTTGTGCGCAAGTGGTATGATAACGATGTTGATAAATCATGCCATAGAAGCCATCTATATCCGTTGTGTTGATCAATCCACGTAGCAAATATATCCTCGTGATAAATATATGATGATAAAAGCCTCTACTAACTTTAAATTACTTTTCTTACAAACAAGAAACAACGATATACATGTTGGACGGTAAGAGCGAGAGCAACTCACGTGTTTCCCGACATTCCAATTTTGGCATCCTAATGTTATGCTCAAGCTTTATTCGATTATTATGAAAAATGAAGAAACATATAAAAACGAATACTCAAAATCAATTGATATACATATCTAAACATGAATGAATGGAACGGAACGAACTTACGAATCACACTCAATCTTTACATCCTTTGACCATCCGAATTCCTCCAAGAACGCCAACACAACCCCATTTGACCACCCGAAGCCCGTCTGCACATATATACACACATCGTAATAAAATGATAAAAATCCACCATATATACATCCTATATATACATTTAAATGTAGTTTTTTCTTGTGGTGTTGATACATGTCATGTCCATTAATTTTTTAATTAATTATTGAAGACGTTGATAAAACCACTCCACACCCCACTTTCTAAAAAAACTAATCAACCCATGTTTTATCAAAAAACAATTTTTTAATTAGTTAATTAGAAATGGTTAATTAAGTTGTATAATCGTCTTAAAATAATTACAGATAATTTGACCCGTGCATTCGGACAAAAAAAAAATCAATGATTTACTTACTTGGGGTATGTATTCGCCACCACCTCCAAAGCTCCCACATTTGGTCACATCGTACTTCTCATGCATCGTACGGCTACTATTACCATCGCCGTAATAAGCGGCGTAGTTCGTCTTTATCCATCTCTTAGCAATGTCCTCCGCGACGCGCCTCCCAATTTTCGATCGGGATTTCCCGAGCCCCTCGACGATCACGTGCTGAATCGGCGCCCAACCATTTGGAAAATCCCTTCCGAGCATAAGCAATATATATGAATCGTTAGTTTTCTAGCATTTAGTCGTATTTAAAAATGTAATAAAATACACTTGCCATTGTTGTCCCGAGTTGATCAAGGAAGTAGCAATCCCGGCCGCGCAGACCAATCCCGAGCCTTGGAGGCTCTCGGCTACTTCATCCACCAACGTCTCATCTTTATTTATTGAAAATATTTAGAGCAAAGAGAAAAAGTTAAGTCGATCGAAGTTCTCGGGAATCATGTCGAAGAATTTGAGATTTTCGAGATAAAAAACCTGAATGGAATAGGTCGATCCACAGGGGAGTGAAGTTCGATGCGTATGATTTGCGATTCTGCCTCGAAGCGCTCCATCGGTGGACCTCCTCCTCCTGAGAGGAATTTACGCAAAAAAGGAAAAAAAAACGTGAAGGAATGAAAAGAAGGCGATTTTGGGATCGGTTTATACATCTCGGAAATTAAACGTAAACAACCTCATCAGATGCATTGGAATCGGTTAGCCAGTAATCGAGCCATTGCTTCATCTCCTCGTTCCAGAAAATGGAGTCCATGGCCCTCTTTCTGGCCTCGGAGGCTCGTCTGAAGCGTTCGCTCGTGGGAATGTCTCCGATGCAACGTGCTAAAAAGGAAATGTCGAGTTCCATCTGCGATCGATATTTTCACGCTTTATTTCGTAAGTCCATTCAACAACAAGTTGTATTGTCCTTGAACTTCATTCGTATACCTTGAGGATAAATGCATTCAAATCCACTGGCAAAATGTTTGTTGTTGCTAAGGTTGTAAGATCAGATTCATTCCTGAAGGTTTAGTAATCGATTAAATAGTAACTATTAAGTATATATATGTATGTGTGTGCATGCTAATACCTCATCCATCTGCTGCTGAAATCCCATCCAGATTCAGCAGTTGATGCTATTTCACGGTACAATTTGCGTTTCTCGCTGTTTTTCGAGAGCTTCGAAGCAGTTTCCTTGTCCTAACAAACACCAATTTCATGTAATAATATTACATTGACAAGAAAACAAAGATAAGTTCGATGGTTCAATTCGTACGGTAGTCGATGACTCGGGCCTAGGTTGATTCCACATGGCGTAGTACCGACTTAAACAGTGGCAACGACCATGAGCATCCTCGATTATCACCTTATGCATCCCTTCAGATATATATAGCAAATTTTTTGAAACGGAGAGAAGACGAGATTCAACAGCATCGCAAGAACAGTCGAAAAAGATCTCAGATTCTAAACCTGAATTCCAAAACCGATGTTCCTTGAGCAGGGCGGGAAGAGATCTTTCGATCAGGGCAGAGTCATTTGTTCGATTGTATAAATCTACGACCATCGAGCTGAGGAGAGGAGGTTGGCTGCAATGCAAGCAATTTTAATACAACATTAACACACACACACACACACACACTGACACACAGCTATATGTTCTGGTAAGAAAAGGCGGGTCACCTCCGATTAGTGTAGTAAGCTCGAGCACCGTTTAGAACATGGCCATACTCGTCGATGAGGGAGATGAGATTATAAATGATTCCCTTCGCCGTTTCGTACATTCTACTCACCAATAGCCCCCTGAGAACAAAAAGACCAAAAAGAATGATATATTTGAACTTCAAGACATTACATGCAAGCTAACCCATCCAATATCACAAGTTTTTGAGAGACGAATTAAAGTCAATCAAGTAGCCATAAAAAAGAGAAAGTGGGAAAAAAATCACACATGCAGACAAAACATGGCTTGTAAGTTGTAATGTGATGTCCCTACAAGTCAAAAAGTCATAAATGGCGACACAACATCGTACACAAGTCCGACACTTCTTCTATAAAGTAGCTTGCTATCTTTTACCAAATCAAAACCCAGAAAAGGTACTACTAAAAGTAATTTTTTTTTATCTCGGTGGCCCAGAAAATGTGTGTGTGTGTGTATGAGTATCCATTATTATATGTGAAGAAGCTGACCTGATAACCCAGTAAGAATCCCAATAATAGACCTCCCTGAACCTCGAACCTGGTATTATTACAGGGTTCTTCAACGGCAGCAAAGTGAAAGATTCCGGCCGATCGACAACCTTGTCAGAGACTTTCCGACTCAGATTCTTCCACAGCCCGTGAACTTCCAAAGCCCAGGCCCGTAATTTCACATTTTCCACCTCCTTCAAGAAATCTCTGGGCTCGTCGACGAAATCGGCAGGTTCCACGTACACCAGACCAACCTCTGCGCCGCCTAAATACTCGGCGATGAACCGATCCATATGCTTAGCAGACACCGACCCGTTGACCCGAATAAGCCCCTCGAAGGCTTCGATCGTGCGGGAGAGGTTCTCCTTCTTGAGAGACATGTCCACGTAGAGCTTCGGATCGAAGCCCTTGTGTCCGTACGTCTTTAGCGCCGTTTCTTGGATGCGTTCGAGGAAGGTAACGAGGGGAGTCGTCGGGATGATATTGCTACAGTAGTCGTCGTCGTCTTCGTTATCGCTTCCATGGCTTGCTTTGATCGCCATGGCTGGGGGAGAGGTTATTATTACCTGGATTGTGAATAGCAAAGTGAAGCCGACTATTAGGCGGAGATTGGGTAGCTGTAGTAGTGCATGTGACGCCATTGAATTGTTTTTTTTCTTACAATTGGAGCCGTACGTTTTGCAGGAATAAGAGTTGCTCTTGAATTGCTTGGGAGGACGTGTATACATTCATATATATGTTGTGTTGTGTTGTGTATATCTATGTCAGATGCTTGCGTGTGTTTGAGTCACAAGATGCCGCGGCTGTACTTTTGTGACTGTCACCATCACGACAACATAGAAGAAGCCGACCCTCTTTGAAGTCGATGTCAACGATGATCTATTGTTTTCTTTATTAGTATTATTATTGAATAAACTGCCAAAAGGAGCTTTATAAGTAAAGAGTATCATTCGTCATTTTTAAAGATATCCATACCTTAATGACGGCAATCATATGTTACCATTTATCAATCCTAAATTACTTTGAATAACAAGGAATGAAATGTCTTAAAAAGCAAATAATATCAGTAAAATATTTGAGACACTCCATAAACAAGGAAAACAGACAACTCTCACCATCTTAGCAATACTACTGCCCTCAAATCTCGGTCTGTAGTCTCGTGTGGATCAGACAAAAAAAATTACATTTCATTTCAATATATCCATTGAAGTTCCAACATTTTCTAATATAAGTTGCAGAAGAGATTAATAATCAAACCGCAAGATCATCACGGCAACAAAAATATATACGATCATACAATTAATCCCTGTTTAGTTCATGTATATCATCATTACAAGGATGTAATAAAACAACATGCTAAGAAAAAGGGTTGAGGGAGTGAAAACTCGCCTTGATTTTGATCTTATGATTGAAGAACCTTCTTATAATCCTGGAATGATCCACCGAAAGGGGTCACCTTACCTCCAGAGACAACCCAAAGCTGCTCAACGCTTCCAGATATTAGATGCTCGTCGTGACTTACCTGTTAATTAGTGGAATGGTAATAATACATTATGCTACTACTAAGAAGAATCTCGGCTAAGCTATGCATTGTGCAATTAGCTATACCATTAAGACGCCTCCTTGGAACAAGACAAGTCCTTGAATCAATGCTTCGACGGCATCCAAGTCCTGATCATTTTTATTCATTGAAAGAGATCAGTATCAACTACTTCAAGAATTAGTGAAACTATTGAGTTCACAAATACATGATATTCCCACCAAAATGGACAGAAATTAAAGGCTGCAAGTTAAGGATGAGAATGATAATACAGCATTCGGATGTAAGCAAAGTAAGAGAAGAGTGGAAGTAAAACATAAAGATGTGGAACTTACAAGATGGTTAGAGGGTTCATCAAGAAGCAAAATGTGAGGCTTTTTAAAGGTTATTTTTGCAAAAGCAACTCTACTTTTCTGGCCACCTGCCAATAGCAATGCAAAAATACATGTGAATGAATCAGAATTGCAATATCATCAGTCGATTAAAGCGGAACACATCTTACCAGACAGAGTGTACATTGGTTGCAGGGCAAGGTTCCCAGTTATACCAAATGAACCTAAATGTCCTCTGAGTTTCTGTTCTTGTACTCCCTACAGATTAACAAATTGAAATTCAAAAAATTGGAAACTTCCTCACTTCACTTGAGGAGGAACAGTTCAGGTAGAGGTAAGATTTATAATAATAACCAGTAAAACTTTACCGGGAAACATCGCATCATATACAGCAGCGGATTAGAAGAGAGATCAAGGCCATCAACGTGATGCTGACTAAATACAGCAATTCGAACCTGAATGTCACAAAACAATGCAACTTTATCAGGTGAAGAATATAGAACAAGACTTCGGATTTTAATGCATGCTACTAAAACGTAATCCTTGGCATGTAGATAAGAGTGGAAGTAGCATGCTATCACCAAATCTAAGAATGTAAGGTGTTTTTCAACATGAATATTGCCTGAGTTGTAGGTAGATAACATTAACAAGACCATTAGTGGAGACTAAGTTGGAAATAGAAGACTTGAAGGAAGCCATGGTACAAAATCGAATACTATTTGCATAACTTACGCCATGTTGAAAAAAAGTTCTAATTTACCAAGTGCAGCATCAATGAAACGTAGCAAATAAACATTAGGAAGATATGTATTGGCAACACAATATCACCTTTGCGGAACGGAATACTGTGCCAGAAGTTGGTTGAAGCTCCCCAGATATTAGTTTTAGTATCGTAGACTTTCCAATGCCATTGGCACCAACCACTGTCCAATGATGAATGAAGTACAAATCACGCACTAACAAAAACGACTAATTTATTATCTAATGCATGGGGACTCATCAAGCAACATAATGTGAAGATTCACATATATTTTTCAAAGTCCGATTTTTTAAAAACAACAAAACATGCAATGGTTTATAGTGCATCGAACTTTGAAGGTGGTAAAAAGGTGCAGTTAGTACAATCTGACAGTCACACAAATTAAAAATTGACGTCTTACTTGCTACTCGGCTGTCAAGATCAATTCCAAAATTCAGGTTCTTGAACAAAATTGGTCCCCCAGGGTATCCAAAAGATGCATCACTGCAACAGTTAGACAACATATCAACAAGGAAAAGACTTATAAATGGAAGTGTAAAAGAACAAAACCGAAGGAAAATTTATCAAGATCGACGAAGTGAAATGCAAGGCAATTCAATGAAAAATAGTCCCGAACCGAATATTAGATGGATAATGTGCTTTACAATTACCTGAAGCTGATAATCGGTGGACCTGGTCTATCATCAGGAGATGGGAACTCAAACTTGTAGCTACAGGAAGAAAATAGCAGTTAGAACACACTTAAATATTCCTTTTCAAGGAAAGACTCGAATATGTTGAGGCCTTCCATATAAAATAAAAAAGAAAAAGAGATAGAGCATACTCTGGGTCATTGATGACTTGATCCACATGACCTAAACGGTCCAGAGCCTGAACAGTTGTTAGCAAGAATATGGAAATGTAAAATACCGAGAAAAAAGAATAAAAAGTATAATTTCAAGGCCATGAACACTGAGATATTGAGTATACATACAACTGCCACAAACAGCAAACTGAACAGAGAAAATGTAAAAAAAGAACGATACCTTGATTCTTGACTGGACTAGAGAAGCACGCTTTGCATTGTAGCGAAACTTGTCGATGAATGCCTGTGGATAACAAAAGTATTTGAAAGGATCACACAGTAAACATGAACTGTTATCTAACAACACAGTATAGAAACCTAATCTATGCATGTCAATAACGGCAGTACGGATATGTTAAAGAACCTGCATATGGGCTCTTGAGCGTTCATTTGCCTCAAACGCTTTTTGCTGGTTTTTGAGCTGTTCTTCTCGTGTTCTTTCGAAAGTATCATAATCACCTCTGTATGTAGCCAATTGCTGGCCTTGTAGATGAATAATATCTGTGACAACCTAAAACCCCAACGGTTAAATAACATATAGAAAACATGCATGCCAAATGCAGAGAAAGAGCATCATATATTCTGATCATAGTTAAAAAACAATTAAAGATCATACTGTGTTCAGAAACTCTCTAGCGTGTGAAACAACAATGAATGTTTTTGGCCACTTCACCAAGTACGTTTCCAGCCACAAGACAGCATGGAGATCGAGATGATTCTGCAGACTCACGGAACAACTCATTAGCAACTAATTGTGCATCATAAAATGAATGTAAATTCAGGAACATGAAATATTACCGTCGGCTCATCGAGAAGCAATAGATCAGGCTCAATGAACAATGCACGAGCAAGAGCTATTCTCATTCTCCATCCTCCAGAAAAAGACTTAGTTGGATTATTTTGCATCTCCTGGGAGAAACTAAGACCCTGAAAATTCCATGCGAGTGAAGATATTGTTATGCATACATTGGCAAACTCATTAGAAGTAGTGGCGTTGCTAGATATTGTGGACATCAACTCATTTGAAAGAACCATCAGTATTATACTGAAGTACACAGAAGGATTTAATGGCACAAACAGCCTGAACGATAATGAATTGTCAATTAAAACCACCTTAAGTACCCAGAAACCATAGAAATCAAGACATGATAAAGATTGCCAGTCCTTGAAAAGACCATCATTAGAAGATAAAAAACAAATGGCGAAGTCTTCATGTAGTGGGGAAATATTCTGTGAGTTGTTGTTGGTAATTTGATGAACCATCAATATGAATCGATATCTTTTGAAATCCCTTCAGAATCACACTCTTTGATCCATATGATATTTAGTCCTCCTGAAATACCTAAAAAGTGTGTAAGAAGAAATACTAACCGAAAGAATAGCGGCTGCTCGTGCTTCAGCACTGTAAGCATCAATATATTCAAGCCGCCTATATATCTCTTCAAGCCTCCGTGCAGCAGCATCTTTGTTCGGCTCATTCGACGACCCATTGGTCTTTTCATTCCCCTCCTGGTCCACATTATTCTAAAAAAAAAGGTACGAAAGAACCAAAACTGGTAAGGAACTTCTAAGAAAATCATAGCATCAATAGTATTTGAATTCCATCTAAAAAGGAATGGCTGCCTCTACCTGAAGTGCAAGAAGTCTAGCTTCTTCCTCCAATAGCTGAGTTCTCTCCACATCAGAGTTCAGCACACACTGCAAAGCAGTTGTATCATCGCCAACAACTTCTTGTTCGACGTGTAATATCTGGCAACTCTTAGGAATGCCGTCAATGGCATGCAAGGCCATGTGCCTGAGGAAGGTTGTTTTACCAGTTCCATTTCTACCAACAAGACCTTCAAACAAGAACATGTATCGTGAGACAAACGATCTCACTGTGAAAGTGGAAACGAGCAGTTAAGGTCACTTTACTAAGTACGCATAAAATAAGTGAATGACATGGAAACAGTATAAGAAAACATCTAAATTCTTCTTTCAGTACGAATTAGGATATATGTTAAACCATTGCTACGATAAAAGCAAAACTCACCATAGTGCCTTCCATAAGATAATGTCAGACAACCATCCACAATTAGGTCACGTCCTCCAACAGAAATATTGAAATTCTCCATGTGGATATCCCTCACAGCTGATCCATCACCAATACCATGTGTTACAACTAGAGCTGGCATCCCAGCTCTGACCGATTCCATTTCTTGTAAATGCATTTGATATTGAGTCTGTGCAAATAGATGTTATACTTGTCACAATAACAATGCAAAAACGATAACCACCACGAAATCCCAGTGAAATGTCACTGGTTCCAATATAAGTATAAACATAAATTACGTAATTCTGCATATGGAGGGACCCAAAACAGAACAAATGTTCCAAGAAAAATGCATTAATTCTATGATAAATCAAAATATGAAGGTTTTCACGCGTAGGAGCTCACAGCACGCAATGACACGATAGACGAATGAACCAAGTTTCGTTTACCTCTCTCTGGCGATCTTCTTTTCTCTTTTGCCTTTCGAGTTTCATCTTATCACGCTCTGTCAGTAGAGGACCATCTACTGGTTCTGGCTTCTTCTTAGGAGCTTCCTTCTCATCCATTCCATCAAACATCCTCACTGGCGCCAATAAGCTTCTCACTGTAGGTTTGGCTTTCACCAGTCCATGCTTACCAAACTTTTCAGACAATTTGCTGCATGCCTATAGTACAATTCCCCAACATTATATGCAACAAAAAAAGAAACCAACAAGTAGTTCGACACAGAAATGGACTAAAAGCACGCAAAACGAAAACTCGCGAACAAACATCGAAACATTTTAAATGAAATCCAACACCTACCAATCGACATTCAGATTGATCACCGACGCATCCAGATTCGACGAGGAGCTCACCGAGAGCGTCGAAGGCGCCTTCTCCATCGTCACAAAGATCAAAGTCCTCGTCGGCGAGGACGTTGACGATGTAATCTACGATTGGCTCGTCCACGTCATCGATCCGCTGCCCGAAAACCTCGTGCACCAGCTTGCTCGCCACCGCCGTCATCTCCTAATTTCCAAGGGTTTTAGCTGAGATTGCTTTTGAGCTGAGGGGCTGAAGAAAATAAGATGGGCCTCGTTTGATACGAGTGTAAAGGTGTGTATAGATAGGTATGGGGTGTGTATGAATAAGTTATCTCGTGTTTGATATCTGTGTATAGCCATACATGCCTTGTATGGCTATACACGTCTATTACAAGGATTTTAGTTATAGGGCGTGTATATGCATACCCACCTCTGAGATGGTTATGGGGTGTGTATTACTAATCCATACACACCTATACACACCTCAAACACATCTATCAAACACAATTTATATCATTACACAAATAATTAATACACACATACCAAACATGTTAAAATTCCATATCAACAAAATCCTTGTATAGCCATACACAAATAACTTATACCCATGACGGCTCGTTTGATATCCTTGTTTATGGATTACATGAGCATACAAGTAATATGCCCAATAGGACCATAGTGTGGCCCAACAGGCCCATTTTGTGGCCCAATAAAGCCCATAACTGAAACCCGTTGCTCAAGCAATTGCCAGGTAGGATTACACACACATACCCTACAGACCCGACCGCCTAGGTTGAGTGGGGACAGTGAGACATTTTCTATATATAAATATTGTCTTGGGGTTGAAAGGAAACGGAAAAATCAGAAAAGTGAGGCAAATAACAATAAAAAAAGCTGAAAAAAGGTCAAAGAGCTGTGAGAAGTAGCATCAGACGACTCCTCAGTGAGCTGGTATATATATCTCACTCTAATTTACGTGTTCTCAGCTTCAGCAGATTCATGCGTGTTTTTAGTTTTGTAGGCTGGTCTTGTGTTCGCTGATCTTCTGGTGCTGTTTTTTTTTTTTTTTAATTTCGGTTGATCCATCCAGGGATGTGTGTCGTTTTGTTAGTTTTTTGTGTTTGATGCTGAATTGATGGCGTGTTTGGTGTTGCTTTTGGTGGGAAAATGGAAATGAGTGAAAGAGCTGGTGGAATTCAATCGTGTGAACTGTGAGTTCTTTATTTGTGTATCAAACGATTGCTTTTGAGCTTGTGTTGCCAGAATTTTTTCTTGATTTATTTTGATGTGGTGCTCTTTGGTATGTCGTGTCCATTTGCATCTTCTTGGTTCTTAATTCGTAGATCTTTTATCTTTGCTGTATAGGCTTCTTGTTGAAGTTCAAAATGTTTTATCAGCTGTAAGCCTTACATCTCTGATGGGATGGGTTCGAACTTTTGGCTCTTTGCTTGATTTTTTTTTGTATCTCTGAAGGCTTGTTGGAATAATCTAGTTCTTTCTTTACAGAAGTTGGAATAGAGAATGAAGTTGATTGTTGTCTGATTTTTATGCATGCGTTTTATGTGCTCTATTTATGTTTGATCGATTACGGCCGTTGTAATTATATGCTTGTGATTCACGTGTTCGTTGAGACACATGTCAGATATTTGATCTGTCGGTCGTTGTCGATGACTTGAGTTCTTGGACCGTTTATTTCCCTCAAATTGAGTTCTTTCAGGTTTTCGTTAGTTCCTAGTTATTTAAGGATCTAGGCTTTCAAGGTGTTATTGAAGTCCACGTTCCGTTTTCAAAATGATGTTTTTTCTAGCTAAACTTCACTGTTTGTTGTACCGCATTTACTGATACCGTTGAATGCGCTATCAACACCTAGCCGAAAATGTCTTTGGATTATATATCCTGAATATGCGTTGGATACTTCTTTGAATTATATAGTGATTATATTCTTTCTGATTGTTGATTTTGTGACGCCAACCCACCCGTGAATAAGTCTTCAGAACTGCTCTTTGCGCTTTTTTGCAGCGCGTTGGTTGATTGCCTAGGTGGTAAAAATGGAGACGAAATTTGAGAGGGTATTGGACAGTGGACGGCGTCTGGTTGTAAATGTCAAAAGAAAACAACCAGAGCAACTCGCCATTTCCCCGAATGGCGCCAAAGATGCGTCGCCTCCTAGTGCAGGCACCAAAAAAGGGAAGTTGGACAGCGACGAAGCACTTGCATCCGGGAAACGACTGCTCAGATATTATGCGCACTACAAAAGACCCGGGATGCTTAAGCGCTTGATGTTCCACCACCATAATGAATGGGTCGACTTCTCCCCCGATGTTGTCGCTTTGGTCAACAAAGACCTTTCCGAAAAGGCTGATATCGAAGTAAATATTAATGGTAAAAAGCATTTATTGATTTCCTGCATATGGTGCAGTTGGACTTGGAGACTGGTTTGTGCAATCCCATTGCCTGGATTGACGTTTCTGAGAATTGCTTCTTCCCTGAAGTAGCCAGCGATTGCGAAGCATCACTTTGTAAAACCAATGACATCAACCTCAATTTGGAGATTCAGATTGATGAATTAGACGATATTGCAGAATCTAGTGGTGAGTCGAATCATGTAGCTGCCGAAGAAATAAGTGAAAGTCGTGGGAAAGCTCCAAACGCTGAAGCTCAACAACCAAATGGAAATTTGAATGCTGCTGCTGTTCCCCGCCCCGCATTTATCTCCCCTGATGTTCTAAACAACATTTTCCATGAAGCCACTGGTCCATCTGCAGTAATTGTAGATGTACGTCAGTGCTCGAGTTTTTGGTTGGAGGCTCGGTGGGAAATATTTTGCAAGCAGGTTGAAATTACAAAACGGCAACGTGGAGTGCCTAATGTAAGATATGCCTGGCTTCCGTGTTCTGGGAAGACAGCTTCAGCGATAGAAAAGTTTGGGGTTGGCCATTGCGGACCCACAAGAATTCTTCCCAGGCATGGTGATGGAGTTCATTTGTTTCCTATTCACAGAACACGAGTCAGGTTTGATTTCTTGACTAATGTTTTTGTGTGAAGTCAGACTTGAATAAATTTTCTCTCTGCTCACTCTCTTGCCATTTGATATTGTATTGCATGTCCTTCACTTGTCTAATGAACAATGTTACCAACTTGGTGGCCTATTTTCCCTCATTGGGGATATTTCAGTATCAATAATTTTGATGTTGACGAAAACAACACACTACATATGGTACTCTGTCGGGTAATCATGGGAATATGGAGTTCTTGCGTTCGGGCTCTAATCAGTTCCATCCAAGCTCACAGCATTATGATAGTGGCGTTGACAATCTGCTGACTCCAAGCGGTATGTAGTTTGGAACATGAATGCCAACTCACATATCTACCCTGTGTGTGTTGTTAGCTTCAAGATGAACCCCGACATGGAAGGTAATCTCGCGGTGATATATTGATCTCTTTTTTATTCAAATGTCAATGAGAAAACTTGTTCCATTTCATTTACCGTGTAGCAGAACCTGTAGTGGGAAACAGCCCCGTGAATGAACTTTCAGGGATCACCACTTGCGATGAAGAACATCAAGGGCCGGTACAGTTCTTTTATTCCTCTGCGGTGTCATTATATTGCCCCTCTATTTTCTTCTTTGCCCTTTAATTTCAACCTTTCTTGCATGAAGTTTACTCTCTAACATCATGAACATAAGAATGCCCTGGACATGATTTCTTGGATTATAATTTTTCGTAAAAAAAAAAATAAATCGTGATGCTTTATGGCCTCTCTAACTCTCAACGCGTGGTTTCGAACTCGCAGAAGACTCCCACTAGTCCTTGGATCTCATTTTCTGGGTTGCTTAGTTTCATTTCAAGAAGAATATCTTCGGAAAATTTTGGGATTGTGAAGCGCTTCCATGAGATGTACCAGGTTTGTCATCAGACACTGATAACATCATCATCTTCAATGCACTAACTCATCGTCTAGACTAATGTTTTATTATGCCTTTGGTTTTGTCAGAAGAAGCAGATTTCTCGTGAGACCTTTATGAGAATGTTGAGGGTGGTTGTTGGCGATGCTTTACTTAAGGTTGCAATCATAGCTGTTCGGGCTAAGGTATGCTAAGCTGACTTATCTTCTATACATATAATTTTCAAGTAGAGCTTAATCACATTTAAAACTGATGATATTTATTTTTCTTCCTCGTTCGGTTTTTTTGCAGGCCAGTGAAGGCGAAGATACAGCCAGCTCAGCTCGTAAGTGAAATCGGTGTTTCTGCCATACAACAGCATGATGAAAGATCGATGCAAAGTAAAAGGTTGCAATTGAATCCTCGTTTTTCTGCTTTCCGTTCCCTTAGGTTAAACTAAATGTGACTTGTGATTATGGTTGCTTGCTTACAAACCGTACTCTGCTTTTCTTTATCATTTTCCGACTTCAAAACAATCGCTTGCTTTCAAATATTGTAGCTTCAGTGCTCAGAAAAAGTATTATACCGTAGGTAATGGCTATTTTGCTCTCTGCTTTGTTTTTATGATCCGATTTTCTGAAAAACTGAGTTTAGATTGAACCTGTAGAGAACCTATGGAACAAAGAAAAAACAGAGGAACGAAATAGAGAAACATACAGAGATCAGAGAAGACCTTAGTTGAAACTCCAAAGTAGTCATAATAATCTACAAAAGGCTGTATTGTACTTCCAAGTAAAAAAACAGAGCAAAAGCTTGAAAACAGAGCAACTATCACCTCCCATCATCAAAAACAAAATACCCCAAAAATAAGAAAACAGCAATAATTCATAAAACTCAAGTAGAACAGCAGCCTCTCTTCACATTCCCAGACGAATCCCCGATGTTAATAGTCGTACCCTGTCCAGGAACAGCCGTCGAAGCAGCAGCTTCTTGAGCAGCCAAAGCTTTCTTGCTAACGATATGATAAATCTCAGTAAGAATAGTTTGGAACGCCTTCTCTATATTGTGAGCCTCCAAGGCCGAGGTTTCGAGGAAAGAGAGCCCTTCTTTCTCAGCCAAGGCTTGACCGTCCTGCTCAGTGACCGCCCTGAGGTGGCTGAGGTCAGATTTATTACCAGTCATCATTATCACAATGTTAGAATCTGCATGGTCTCTCAATTCGCGGAGCCATCTCTGTACATTGTCGAAGGTTGGCCTTTTGGTAATATCGTAGACGAGGAGTGCGCCTACTGCTCCTCTGTAATAGGCACTAGTGATGGCTCGATACCTTTCTTGGCCAGCCGTGTCCCATATCTGGGCTTTTACGGTCTTGCCTTCGATCTGTGACATCGTTCAACGAAAAAATTACACCTTTGGCACAACTGATGTTTTTTTGGGATGAAATTAGAGAAAAGGGGCCAAAAAACGTTCAAAGATAGTACTGACAAGCAGGTAAACATAGTCAAGATTCGTCAAGAATTGGTTATCATTCAATCAATAGTATAGGTCAACTGTTCTTCTTCTTCTTGCAGCTGACTTATTTGAAATAGTATGTTGACAAAAGGACTATAGGGTGATTCAATAAGCGAAAAACCTCGCCATGAACAATGATTGACTTAACAAGCCTCACTTATACTTCTGAACAGTGAAATAATAGCTGATTGACTCATATGATCGGAAATTGAATTCAGGGAAGAAGCAGACCTGAATAGTCCTTGTGGCAAATTCAACGCCGATGGTGGACTTGGACTCCAAGCAGAATTCATTTCTTGTGAATCGGAAAGGATGTTCGATTTTCCGACGCCTGAATCACCGATCAATACGATCTTGAATAGGTAATCATACTCGTGATCTACTCTATTGGCCATTTTCTTCTCTTCACTTTTAAAGGGCTCCTCTTCAATAATCTCAACAGCAGAAACCTGCAAAAAAAACATGCCCATGGCAGATCAGGCAAAACCCATGTCCGAAACATCCAGATCTAATGATGCCTACCTCGAGATGAACAATAACTCATAGATGAAGAAATGGGAAAACCCAAAATCTCTTTACAGACTATGAAAAGAATAGAAGAAGAAAAAAGAGATTTTTTTAAAGGGGTTAGGAGTGGCTCACCTCAGACAGAGATCTGATATGAAAAAAGTCAGCACAATTTGATGTATATTCAATATGTCGAAAGGAGACCCCGCAAGGGTTTTGAACACAACAATGGAGTTGAAAAGGAAAGAAAAATAAAGAATTACCCCAAAAAAAAGTTGTCTTTGGAAATAGTGGGTGTCGACGAGTGGACAGCTGGAGCATTATGTATTCATTCAAGCGTTTCCTTGTCAAGTCCCATCCCATGTAGTAAGAATCATTCCATTAATATGTCTATTTGTTCGTCATTCAAATTTGATTGCTATGATTATGAACGGTGATAAACAAAATGATGCAACAAAAGATTCCTTCACATAAAAAACCAAAACCAAGACAGAGTGGTGCCAGTTTGGGAATGTTGGTTGGTCGAGTGTAGTGGTGGACTCCCATGTTACAACTTATATGGATTCAATTCAACTATAGTTTCGACCATTCAAATCCAAGAATAGTAGAAAGAATAATTTACAGTTTGTAAAAAAGGTCGAATTTTGATGTTAGTTTTACCTTCTTACGGTTCAATCAACGGCGGAAATAGTGAAGTTCAAGAAATGATAACATGGCATCTCTTACACACATATACACCTCACCAGGCAAGCTTTTCAAGTCACAAGGAAAAACATAATCAGACAAAAGCTCTATCAGTTCATTCGACTTTCATCGACCCGTCTGGTTCACAATCTGCGAGAAAATCTCATCGTCGCCCCCATCTTTACGTTCAACTTTCTCGACATCTTCACCGTCCTCGTCGAGGCTCAGCATGCTCCTATGCATGGCAATCAAGCTATTATGATCGACCTTCTCTTCAACTTCCTCGACACCAACATGGCTCGTCCTCCTTCCCGAGGAACTCCCGCCCCGTCCCCCATGGTCGGGATTCTCATGAAGCTGAAGGGCATATTCGAGATTCCACAGAGCATCGCCCATTGTAGGCCTATCCACCCCATGATCAGCCAAGCACTTAACCGCAGTCTCAACAAACTTGCTCAAACTCTCTTGCCCAATCTTCCCCTTCAGATGAGGATCGATGATGTCATCCATGGAGTTATTATTGTAACACCTCAGCGCCCAGTCGGCCAAGCTCACCTGCTCTTTGGGCAGGTTAGCGTTCAGCGCCGGCCTAGCGCACAAAACTTCGAATAAAACGACCCCAAACGAGTAAACGTCAGATTTCTCAGTCAACTGCTGACGCCTGAAATACTCAGGGTCGAGATAACCGAAGCTGCCCTTCACGACTGTGCTGACGTGGCCCTTGTTCATGTTGGGCCCAGTTTTCGAAAGCCCGAAATCTGAAACTTTTGCCACCCATTTTCGTCTAAGAGTATGTTCGTCGTCTTCACGTCTCTGTGGATAATGGTGTACCTAGCGCCCGTGTGGAGGTAGTGGAGCCCACGAGCTGAGCCTATGCATATATCGAGCCTCTGCTTCCAAGAAAGTGTGATCTTATTACCTTTATAGAGATGCTCCCTAAGAGTTCCCTTTCCCATGTAGTCGTAAACGAGGATCATCTCCCCATTGTCTTCGCAGAAACCGATCAGAGAGACCAAATGCCTGTGCCTCAGCCTCGAAAGCATCTCAATCTCCGTCTGAAATTCATGCACGCCTTGCTCCGAAGAAGGGTTCGATCTCTTGATCGCAACCTTCGTTTCCCCGTCCACCACGCCTTTGTACACCTTGCCGAACCCTCCAACTCCAATGACGTTCGACTCGTCGAAATTTTTGTCGCAGCTTTGATCTCAGCGAGGCTGAAGTACCTGCAATTGCACGCTGCATCTGAAGAAATAGTTGTCCCGCTGCCGCCACCTTGCGTAGCGCTTTTCCCCGACGCCGTCGAGCTTTTCGTAGTGCTGCTCGTCCAAGAAATAGGCAGCCAACTAGTCGTATCAGAGCCTTGAACTCTGTTCTTCCTTCGATACGTAATGAAGAAGATCGCAGCAGCCAAGCCAAAAGCTGCAGCCCCGCCCGTAATAAGCGCAGGGAAAGCAGCCGAGCTCTTCGGAGATTCGAACGACTTTGGCTCTTCCTCGGACGACTGATGCCTCCTCATCATGTCTGAGATCGTAGGATTAGGCCCAGCTAAATTCGAACCCTTTCCATCGCTCAGCTTAAAAATCTCGACACCATTCAAAAGAACGTCAGCAAACTGAGCTTTCGTCTCGTCCGTAGGATGAAGAGCGACCCAAAGATTCTCGTCGTCTTCATCATCGCCGGCGGTTCTATTTCCCACTCTAACAACGTAATCCTTCTTCAAAGGAGTAGAAATGGAGCCAGTCCATCCATAGAGGTCAACCTGGCTCACAGCGGTTCGATTGTTGATGAAAACGTCGAACACCCTTTGGTTAGGTTTGGTCATCTCCGAGTCGCACCAGTGGAACCTAAAAGGTACATGAAGTTTGGGTCCACCTTAAAGGCCCACGTTAGGTTCGTCACTTTGTTGACTTCGACGAAAGCTCCCATCGACCGAAAGCTAGCGTATACGTCCAATGGAGCGATGTAAGAAGGCAAATCTTTGTAGCCCACGGTTGTGTTCGCCTGAAGGGCGACGCCTCGCCCGCCGCCGTAGAGGTAAAGGCTGTCGTCGTACCAATGCCTCATCAGCCCGCCCGAGTCGTTCATGGGTGAAATGTACTGCCCGCCAACGTTTAGTCTGTACATCGTCTCCATGCTCGTCGTGGTTATGGGCACAGTCGTTGCAGAATCGAAGTTATTACCTGAAGTTACGGTGCCCGCCAAGACAGGGTCTTCTTCGAAGAGTTCGGGCAGTGTAATGACTTCGATCCCATTGATGAAGGCGAAGGATCGAGGCTGTTTGTCTGAGGGTTTGAAGGTGATTTCGAGGGTGGGGGTCTGTAATGGAGCTAAGTAGTATTCTTTGATGAAGTAGGCTTGTGAGAGGGCTTCTGAGGCTATGGAGGCGCTGAAGTTGTTCAGCAAGGTGACGCCTGAAGCTACCACGGAGAAATACGAGTCCAAGACGTTGAAATTTGGGTATGAGGAAGGGTAGAAGTGGAGGCGTAGGAGAGTTCTCTGAGAGGTTGAGTTTTGAAGGGAGAATTTGTACGTCGATTCTGATTGGAAGATTCGAGCAGTCATGTAAGGAACGCTTGAAGGCAATGAAGGGTCTTGAACCTCTGCTTCTAAGGATATTGATTTTTCGACGGAGGTTAGGTATTTAGCGTCGGGCTCCCATGTTCGACCATCTTCGTCTTTGTTCACGTCGTTCGATGAGCCGCAGGTTAATGTTAGCGCCGATGATGGCTCCTTGTTTGCTGCTGCTGCTTGAGCTGTGATTGGAAGGATGAAAATGCAGCATATATATGCAAATATCACAAAAAGGTGGTTGGTTTTCATGGCCAAAATCCAAAACAAGGATGAAATGGAATTGTGGGTGGTATAAAAATCTGATCTTTATAATTTTTTTTTTTTTAATTTGGAGAAGTTGTATTCATAGGGATTTGAGGTAGGCCATTTTCTTGAACATGGTGTTGAAGATTTACGCTAAGGAAGGATGATCCATGGAGTTTATCCACCAAAGTTCTGGGCAGGGAAGAGATGAAAAAAAAATGTAGAAGATTTTCTTTGAGATTTTTTGGCTACCTCATCATGTCCATGAATGAATCTTTTGTTTCTAATTCTTGTATTATGCTTATTACCGCAGGATCTCTTTTGATGGAATGTTGCAGAATTTGATGGAGGAGAGTGAAAATCTCATTAGTACTCAACTTCTAAAACATGTAAATTGAAGAACGACGTCGTTATTCGTTACCATCCACACAAAAAACATCAAGCAAAAAACCCATAATCCATCTGTCAAAAGTAAACAGAAAAAGAAAGAGTTTTTCAGCATGAAGCACAACTCAGAAAAGCTCACCGCCTGTCATATTCAATCCTCGCCGGCCTTGTTGTACACATAGGTGAGCCCACACTTCCCACAGTAATGCCTATCGAAGTGGTTCGCCATGAACGTGCCGGCGCCGCACTCGGCGTTGGGGCACTCCTTCCTCAGCCTCTGAACCTTCCCTGAATCGTCGACCTTGTAGAACTGAAGGACGGCGAGCTTCACCTTCTTCTTCTTGTGCTTGATCTTCTTTGGCTTAGTGTACGTCTTCTTCTTTCGCTTCTTCGCGCCGCCGCGTAGGCGGAGGACAAGGTGGAGGGTGGACTCCTTCTGTATGTTGTAGTCGGCCAAAGTTCGGCCGTCCTCGAGCTGTTTTCCGGCGAAGATGAGTCGCTGCTGGTCCGGCGGAATGCCTTCCTTGTCCTGAATCTTCGCCTTCACATTATCGATGGTGTCCGACGATTCGACCTCTAGGGTTATCGTTTTGCCCGTTAGGGTTTTCACGAAGATCTGCATCGTTCTTCTCTTCTCTGTGGGCGGCGGGCGATGATGATAGCTTACGAAGGGCTAGGGTTCTTAATTTTTAGGCAAATCTACAACTATATGGCGAGGACGAGGAGGAAAACTGGGCTGGTTATTAAGTGGGCTTAAGTTGGGCCTAAAACGGCCCAATAAGGACGTTCTTACGTAGGATAATGTCCACTAGTCGGCAGCCAAAAGTACAAAAAACGAAATCTACCTCGGAATTGACGATGCCACGTGGCATGCATCTAGTGGACATATATATTTAGGAGAGAAACATCCTAAGGTTTTGAATCTTCCTCGTTTCCTTATTGTTGGATCGTTCGCATCCTCTTTCTTTCTATTTTCTCTCTTTCTCGAAGATCATAGATATGTGATCTCCGGAAAATTAAATCTTGCATGGATTGAGCCCATTGCATTTTTAATTGAAAAAAAAAAAACTGTTTATTTATACAGGGAGAAAGAAAAGGAAGAAAAGAAAAGAAAAATCATGGGCTGTTTCAGTTGTTCTGGGGAATCATCGTCCTCAAGAAGGAAGAACAGAAGCAATCGTAAGGGTACGATTGATTAAATGTCAGAAGATATGATGATCGTGCAGCTTTAAATAGGATTTTATTCGTTTGTGTTTATGATTTTGATTAATCAATGGTCGATTCATTGAGCGATTTGTTGTCTAGTATGAGCTCATCAAAGGCTGAGACGATTCCTTGACTTGGTTTCTAACGACTTCTCATCAAAGGCTGGATTTTTTTTTCCGTTTACTGATTCTTTTGTGAAAATCAGCTAAAATCTTTCGGCAATTTAATAATTTATCTTCGGATAAAAAACTTTTAGGTGCTCGAAATGAGGATGCAGCAAACGTTCATCACTCAATCTTGGTAAATACATGGGAGACGATGAAGAGCACTCCCAACGGCGAGCCCATCGTTGGCAACAAAGCACGGGCCTTTAAATACGCCGAATTAGCAGCCGTGACTCGAGATTTCAGCGAGGAAAATTTCCTCGGCGAAGGTGGCTTTGGGCCCGTTTACAAAGGCAGTTTAGAGGACAACAAAGGCCGACAGCTCGTGGCCATCAAGCAATTGGACCACAATGGATTTCAAGGAATCGAAGAGTTCGTCATTGAAGTCTTCACTTTGTGTAAGGCCGAACACCCTAACCTCGTCGAGCTCATAGGTTTCTGCGCCGAAGGGAATATAAGGTGCTTGGTGTATGAATTTATGCCATTAGGATCTCTAGAGGATCATATATACGGTAAGGTTATTACCCTTCTGTATTATTGCATTGTCAGTTCTTGTCTTGCCTACTCACTTAAATAGAACTCAACTCCTATCACATTTTGACATATGTAGGCTAAATTGGTTGTTGGTGTACTAACATAGGTAGGGTAGTAGTGGTGATGGGAAATACTGAGTGGAGTTGCGTTATAACCAAGTGGGTAGGTAAGACTGAATTTGCCATGTCCTAACGATTACTGCTCGTGTCACTCTGTAATAATAAGATCTTTCCCCCGGCATGCGGCCGTTGGATTGGAACACGAGGATGAAGATATTGGCCGGCGCAGCGCAAGGCCTCGAGTACCTACACAGTAGGATGGAGCCGCCGATCATCTACCGAGACCTCAAGTGTTCGAACATCCTTTTAGGGTCGGGATATCATCCCAAATTGTCCGATTTCGGGCTGGCCAAGGTGGGCCCGCTCGGAGATCGCACGCACGTTTCGACCAGAGTGATGGGCACGTACGGTTACTGCGCCCCCGATTACGCCGCCACGGGCCAACTCACTTTCCAGTCGGACATATACAGCTTCGGCGTCGTTCTATTGGAGGTTATCTCGGGAAGGCGGGCCATCGACACTAAACGGGCCGGGCTTGAGCAAAACCTCGTCGAATGGGTGAGTAACTTCAGATTGTAATAAAAAAAGTCTTGCGTAGAACATCTTCGATTTTTTTTTTTCTTTTTGCAGGCGAAGCCTATATTAAGGACCGTAAGAAGTTCGGCCGACTGGTCGATCCATTGCTTGAAGGCAAATACCCAGTGAAGGGTTTGTTTCAAGCCGTATCTGTGGCTGCTATGTGTTTGCAAGACCAAGCTTCACGTCGTCCGCTCGTCGCCGACCTCGTCGCGGCTTTATGCTTTATCGCCTCACATCCGTACGATCCGAGCGTTCACCCAATCCAAAATCCTCGAAGGTTGAATTGAAGCATCACTGAGTTAAACGATTCTTGCCGTTGTCGACGTTAAACTGTATTTCTCGATTGCAAAAAATGCAACGACGTCAATAACGCTACGTCTTCGCTATGTCCAAACGTTGTAATGATTTTTTTTTTCAAATGGCGTACATTTTCTGGCATTCGCCCTCGTACAAAACCTCGGAATCAGACAAGACTGAAAACGACCACCAAGACGTGACTTACCGCTGTCGCCCGCCGACTCCCTCCTTACAATCCTCTTATTCTTCGACTCGATCCTATGAACGACCACCCAGTAACACATCGTAAAAAGCGTAGAAATCATTATCGCGGCCCCCACCACCGTCGCCCCGACCGCCAGCCACCTCTCGTGCCTCCCCACGACGACGAAGGAAAGCGCTAAGTAAGCCACCGAGATAAAAACGCAGGCCAGCCACATCAGCTTGTTGATGACGGCCATCATCTTCTTCTTCGCCTTCCTCTCCACCACCACCACCGACGTCTGCACCACCACCACCGCCAGGGATATGAACAACGCCGACGAGTCGAACACGAAAAAAATCAAGAAAGGCGCTTTCGACGCGATGTTCGCCTCTCCCGGCGAGAGCCCGTCTCGAGGGCCGGCGGCGTACTGGCCGGGGACGGTGAAGATGGCCGCGAAGGCCACCGTGGCTATGAGAACGGCCACCACCGTCGACGAGTTGATGGCGTTGTTTAGGCCTTCGGCGTGCATTTTGTTGAGCCGCTTGGCTATGCTCTGCATGCGCTTTCTCGTCTGAAGGGCGCGCTCGAGCTGGTCGTGGACTTCGTGCTTTATGTCGCTCACCGTCTGCTTCAGTTCTCGGACGGCGGGGCCCGCGCCGCGGGGCCGCTTTACCATTGCGTTGGCGCTGGGAACTCCGTGCTTTCGCAGGATTGCTGCGACTTCGGCGTTCCCCATTTTCTCGGCTGTGTCGTAGGCCGTTTCGTTCGAGCGGTTGACGGCTTTTGTGTCTGTTTCTTCCCGAGATAGCAACATCGTGACTATCTGGGAAATTCGAATTCGTAAAACGCTCGATTAAATCAAATAAGTACAAGAACTGTTAGTTTTCGTCTCTAAAATTATTATTACCTGGGCCCTGCCTTTTCTCGCGGCTACATGCAAGGGAGTGTTGCCCTTATTATCAACGATGTTGAGGATCGAAGGGTCGGCCCTAACGAGCTCCTCGGCAACCTCGAGGCTCTGTCCCTTCGCAGCCATGTGAAGGGCCGTTTGTCCCTTTTTATCCACTCGAGATTGTACGCCGTAATCTCTTACAAGAATCAATGCCCTTACGATCTCTATATGCCCGTTTCTCGCCGCAGAATGAAGGGCCGTTTTTCCATTGCTCCTCGCTATAGTCGCCAAGTTGCTCTGCGATTCCAGGAAAAAGTCGACGACTTTAACGTGCCCTTGCGTTGCGGCCGAGTGTAGGGCCGTCGTGTTTGCCACGTCGACCGTCATGGCCAGCTCGGGATGCGCCTCGAAAAGCACCTTTACGGTTTCTGCAACCGCAAACTTGCACCCAATTTTAGTATTTAATAAAGTAGGTCGGTCGATATTCGCTCCAAAAAAAACGTACCTAAGTCTCCTTGCTTGGCCGCGATGTGAAGGGCGTCGAAGCCATTATTGGCTTTTATGGCAGCTTCGGTTAAGCTGTAATGCTTTATCATCTCCCTCACCAACTCAAAGTGGCCGTATTCTGCAGCTACGTACAGAGCAGTTTCGCCCGATGAGTTTCGTTTGGACAGAAGCTCTCTCACTTCTGAGGCGTCTTCGATGAGTTTCTTTATTGCTTCGCTGTTTCCAGCTCTAGAAGCAGAGTGTAATGGCGTGTCTTCTCTTTTCCCGGTAGGTTGTCTTGTGACCTTTGTCCGAGGCTGTAGTAACGTCGTCGACTCCACCTCCATGAGTCTCTGTTCTTCTGTCTTCCTATGTTTCTAATTCAGTCGAAACAAACCTTGGGTTGATTACATCAACAGTAGAAAGAGTTGAACTTCATCTTCGAATGAATCCACCATTTTTCGTCAGCTTGTGCTTCAACGCTGTGCCTTCTCTTCGAGCAGTGAATCTCCTTATAGTGTTTCTGGTTAAATGGATTACAACTGGAAAGATCCTTGTAATAAAAAGCAGAGATTTTACCTTAGTTGTGAAGAAAGATCCAACATTTCTCTTCCAAACTTATTAAAATCTAAAGACAAAAGCCAAAACGTAATGAAAAAGCAGTAAACAGGAATTATATAATATAGAAGGCAATCTTTCACATGTTCGCAGCAAACTGAGAAAGTTTTGGCAAGAAAAGGAGACAAGTACATAAGGTTAATACAACAAAAGGGTCCCATCTACATCAAGCACATGTAACCAACAAAACGATACCATGCACATGAATGGTTTAAGTAGTACATATAGACATATATTATATCATATATGTTTTGCTCTGATACACGTTCACAAGAATAATCTCTTGAATGGATGAAGATGAATAAATGGGGTTGCCCCTTGTGTAAAAGCTGGTGATCATGGAGGATATAGTTATTAATAACTAATAATAACTATCAATATTGTTTTTCGTTCTGCATCCTTTTCTTGGGAACGCAATAGCTTAACCTGAGCTCCGCGGAAAGAAAGATACACACTTGTAATAAAATCAGATGGCGAGCAAAGACTGAGACTGCTTCTCATACTTAAACCCCGAGGCCTTCGAATCATCTGCCGACCAAATGAAGATCCCATGAAGCTTTCCCATACTCTTCAGCTTCTTACACGCTGTAAAGAATCCGTGCTGAGGCGACAACCCTCCACTGCCATCCGTCGTGAAGCTAGCCAACACCTTTCCTCCATTGTAATTCGAACTCTGCTTCGTAAAGTAGCCCATAAACTCCGAAACACTAGTCCCCTTATCGTACGCATAGAACTGAAAATTCACGTAGTCTATCAAGTGCCCATAACTCCTCCACAGAGCAAGGTAATGCCTCTGAACATCACCATCATCGAAAGGCGCAATAGAAGCAAAAGAAATCACCCCTTTTCTCTTCAGCGTCGAAACGAGCTCCCCTATGCACTCCACGAAGATCTCAGGGCCTTCGTTGAAGTGCTCGTAATCTATGTCGATTCCATCGAGGTGATACGCTTGGATTATTTTGGTCAAGGAAGGGACAGCATTCGAAAGCCACGACTTCACAGAGGTTGGTTGGAAATAGGCATCTGAGTTGCCGACTGAGTTTCCCCCCAAGCTTAAGGCTACTTTGACGTTCGAGTGGCGGGCTTTTAGGGCCCGAACTTGAGACGGTCCGAGGTTATCCTTGTCCCAAAAGACGTTGAATTGACCGTTTGTCGCCGAGTGGGGCGACGAGGTGGTGTAGTCGATGGCGAAAGAGAGTATGAAGTGGAACTCTACCTTGGAGTTTATGGGTACGTCGGAGAATTTAATGTGGTTGAACTCGGCTCCTATGTATGAGCGAAAGAGCTTGGAATTGTCGGACAGCGTTGGCAACACTAGATATGCTGTAAGGATGAAAAGGAATGCGTATATGAGCTTGGGGAACTTCATTCGTAGTGTTAGTGTGAAATTAGCGTAACTGTGCATCCCTTAATCTGAGGGAAACAGTAATAAATAGATAGGATACATACATACATACATACCATAATCTGAAGGAAACTGTAAGGCGAGATTCTCAATGATATTGATACCTGCCATTAAAAAGGTTAAAAGGCGAGATTCTCAATTATTAAAAGAAAAGGACGAGATTCTAAAAGCATCGTTAAGATTTACAAGCCTCTTCTAGGTCTTGTTGATTGTTACAAGGAAATTGATTGGGAATCCAAGGAAAACTTGCTTCGGAGTGTCTTGTCTACTTAGCATGCTTTTGATGCGCCAACCGCCATGAGAGAAAAACTAAATAAATACAGTCTTCTTGTTGAGATAACAACAAACAAGAAATGGATCCTCGTTTGACAACGGAATCAAACTCGAACCTCTCATATGTTTGTCTAGATGTAGATGATTATTCCAAAGTACCTCGAAAAGTAGGAAGTGGTGGAACTGACCTGAGAAAAAAAATGCCATCAGAAGCACCGAAATCTATGAAATTCGAATCAATGAACATGGAAATCCCGCTCCAGGGCTCGCAAAGCTGCGTTGCCATGGATTTTGTTGCTCTTCTTTTTTCCCAGCAAAACTAAACAAGGCTTGAGCCGGCCTTTATTACTGGGCTAGAAAGCTTTCGTGAACCATAGGCCTCCACATGCGGGTTAGCCCACATAAATAGTTATGTTCTTAAATTCATTCAATTTAAGAAAATAAGAAAACAAACAAAATAAATAATGGGTCTTTACACTGTTACACATAAGTACCCGAAAAAAACTTGTAATTTAGTAATCTGTCAGCATTTTTTATATGTACGTACCTAACTGAATAAATTTTTTACACATAGGTACCCGATCCCGCCGCAGGTACGCCGTATTAGTACATTTAGGTACCCTAACGTATTGTGGTACATAATACGTTTATAAAATGGTACTCCGTATTAGCACATTTAGGTACGTATAGAAACCGTATAGGGTACCGTAAAAAGCGTGACATGTTAAGCTACGCACACATAGCAAGGTACAGTTTACACATAAACTGGTACAAACAGTAAGTCGGATACTTATCTGTAAAAATTTCTGACATAGGTATTGATTTGTAAGTTTTTATTCAAGTATGTATTTATGTGTAGATTACACAATAAATAAATCATAAATAAAAGAACAGATCCACAAAATAGTTTACTACTTGTCATCATATAATCAAGTTGTACGTAGTTCCCCGGTATAATCGATACCCTTCAAGCTCAGCCACGCATATACAACTACACCAAACAATGCAATGGCGGCGGCCACGAGGGCAGCGATCAAATGCCCGAAACTGTCAGTGTCCTTGCTTTCTCGTTTCAATCTCGAACTCATTTTCTTCTTCAAGGAAGCCTTTGCGTAAGAATCGAGCTCTTCTCTTGTAAGAGACGGCCGGCGTGACGTCAGCGCAATTTCAAAGTGACGTCTACTTACGACTGTGGCACGCGACGAATCTTCCCTCACGGCGGCCATCACTGCTTCGTTACACAGACCTTCCAAGTCGGCCCCAGTGAAGAGATCAGTACGCTCTGCTATTTTCCCAAGATCGACTTCGTCGTCGAGCGGAATCCTGCGTGTGCGAACGCGGAGGATATCGTGTCGGCCCTCTAAATCGGGCGGTGGTACGTAAAGCATCTACCACATTGTATACGTAGAAGTCGGTCAATTGGAGTGGAGACTATACTATATGGGATGCAATTTGAATGAATGTCTAATGCGTACAATTATGGGGAAAAGATGGATGGATGTCGACTTACTAAATCGAAGCGTCCAGGGCGTCGAAGGGCGGGATCGATGGCGTGGAAACGATTTGTCGCGGCGAGGACAAGAACACCCTGTCAGAGAATGATAGATGGTTTTGAAAATCTTATACCAATTCGTCGTTTTGGTTTCAGAGTATGGATGGATGGAAGGAATCTGCAGTTGTTGTTGTACCTTAGACTGTTCTAAGCCGTCCATTTCGGTTAGCAAAGTGGTAAGAAGTCTTTCCCCGCTCGTCGAGTTGTTGCTTGAGCTTCCTCCTCTGTAATTATCCAACAACCGTTGAGTTTTAGGTAAAAAATGAGTGAAATAATTTACGATAATGATGAAAGATTTGGAAAGATTACCTTCCTGCACCAACTCCGTCGACCTCGTCGAAGAATATTATGCTTGGTGCTGCAAGACGAGCCTTACGGAAAATACTACGCAACAAGGCTTCGCCCTCCCCAACATACATGTTATATAGTTGTGCACAGCTATTGCATAATAATGGGAGAGTATATCATTAATTTAAAGACCCTCGTTTATTTTTTTATCTGCTGCAATGTGATGCTAATAATTAGTTCGGCATCTAAGTAGAGCTACAAAACGCTCGAACCTCAGTGAAAAGAAAGGCGATTGGGATGCATTTGCGGCGGCCTTTGCAATGGTTGTTTTGGAGCAACCTGGTGGCCCATGAAGAAGAATTCCACGAACGGGCGATTTTCCGAGCCTTGCGAAAGCTTCAGAGTGTTTTCTAGGCCACTCAACTGCTTGTTGAAGTTTCTTCTGTAACATTTCGAAAATAAATAAATAATTCAATACACAAGCAGATTTCAGAGAACAACGAAGATTAGGTCAAGTAATACTTTCAGACCTTGACGTCTTTTAGCCCACCAATATCGTCCCATGAGACCTTAGGAATGTCCGTAGTGACGCCTCGTGTTATACTAGGACCAACGATGGAGCTTGCATGCTTCCAATCATCCATGGTTATGATAAAATCGTTTTCTTGATTTGCATCACAGGACCTTTTTCGCGCGATTAAATTAGCCTCACGGCACAGAGCTTCTAAATCAGCCCCAACGTACCCGTTACAAGATGCAGCTATAGCTTTGAAATCAACATTTGGATCGATAGCTAGCTCCTTTGTGTACAGCTGGTGTTGTATGGGAAAGAACAACTATTTCAATATGGTTGGCTTCCATGAAAGTAGAGAGGAGGGACAGTTTCAGATAGCACCTTCAGTATCTCAAGGCGTTCAGCTTCGTTGGGAGTGGATACCTCAATCTCACTATCGAAACGTCCCGAACGTCTTAATGCAGGATCAACAGCATCCACTCTATGCATGACAAATGGTTTTAGCTGAGAATTTTGCAAGCAATAGAAAAAGAAAAAGGAAGGTAACATAGAAGAGGAAACATTCTCATACACAGACTACCTATTAGTAGACGCTACTACAAAAACATGGGATTCAGATGTAAAGGAGGATCTGTTAGAGTCCATCAGAACTGAGAGTTGAGAAACTATGCGAGCATCCTGTTCCTTCCTGCAATCAAAGATACTCGAGCAAATTTGGTTCTTTTCTGCTTGCCGAATGATTGCACTTAAAAAGAAATATTAAAAACATTATGAAACTCTAGATACCTTGAGTCCCTATGTGGACAAAGCGCATCTATTTCATCAATGAAAATAACAGAAGGTTTTCCCGATTTTGCAAGAGATTTCGCTTTGGCAAAAGCCTCTCTCAGAGCTTTCTCACTCTCTCCTGCATGTGGTTTTCGAACAGACTGAGGACTGCAATGCACATCAACCAAAACCAAAATAAGATAAGTCAGAGCAATGATTCCAGGTACAGTTTAATCTCGCAGTTCATGTCCATCGCCTACAAATACTTCTTCCATATAGTATAATCAAGTTACTTATGACAGCGAACTTATATTCAAGTTTAAATATTAGAATAAATAACCATGAGCCCGAGGAAGCAAATCAACAATAAAGTCGAACGATTCAAATGAATCATGCTCATTTCAGCATCATGAAACGGAACCTGGCCCTAGGAGTAAAATCATTATTATAACACAAATTCGCAAGTCGGAAATCAACTGTGGCATTACCTAATAGCCACCAAATGCGCGCCACATTCTTGAATAACCGCTCTAACCAAGCTCGTCTACAAAAACGCAAAAAAATAATAAGAACTTACATCTACTGTAATGAATAACAGAGGAAAGCCAAATTTTAGCTTTTTGCATATACCTTCCCAGTTCCTGGCGGACCATACAGAAGCAAACTACGCGGCCACTAAAAACATTAAGCAAAAAAGAAACAGATTATTCTCTCTCAAAGCAGAATTAGAAAAAAAAATTGACACAGGTCGAATTGAAAAAATAAGTTAAAAAGAAATATGAACTTTGATTCCAATTATTTCGGCCTCTCGAGAGTAAAGAATCGGGTGAATTATGAGCTCACGGAGAGCTTGAAGAGCTTCGGAGTTCCCCGCAATAGCATCCTCCGCCTTCCATCCGCCGCCGCCGGCGTCTCCGCCAGTCTTCGTCGTGTGTTCAAGTGTTCCCGCGACTCCATTCATTTTTTCAGCTTCAGACAAAGGCTCAACTGAAAAAACCCAAGCATAAATCCATCAAAGGGCTGCTACGAGTCGTTAACATTCTAAATGGGCCTGAGATTTAATATTTGGGCCCAACAATACCTTAATGGGCCTCATTAAAGACATTCTAGCTCTTAGAAATGGTAGAAAAGAACCCTAAGCTGCACTTAGAGTAAGAGCAGCCGCCGATAGTCATCTCTGCTTCTAAACGCCGTAGAGCTAAGGTAGAAAGAGCTGCGTTAATCCAATTTCTGCAAGTTATCGTTCAAAGTGTACGAAATGCTAATCGATTGACGTTGTTGAATTGAAATCTGCATCTGCAGGAACTGTTGAGATTAGGAGCGAAGATGAGCAGAACGACGTCGGGTTTAGCTTCAAAAGGCGGCAAGAAGAAGTCTGCGATCTTCGTGATCGATTGTTCGAAGCCCGTCGAGGACAAGATCATGGTGATTGCTTCTCTGGAGAAGTTCTTGCAGGAGAGGATCAAGGTTGGTGGCAAGCCAGGTGCTTTGGGCGATTCCGTTTCTGTCGCGCGTGAGAAGAACAAGATCACCGTCACTGCAGATTCTGCCTTCTCCAAAAGGTTGGTTTTTTTCTAATTTATTACCTTAACTTTTGGTTTTCACTGGCATTTTGATTGGCTACGCAGTGTTGTTAATCGCGGAATGGCTTTTTTCTCAATACTTAGATTTCTAGAATTGATACCCCCGTCAAGGTGTCTGCTTTTGTGTGTGATTCAGTTGATTTATGCTACCTTTGGGCATATTCTTGTGCGTCGGTCCTTTTGGTATTGTGTGACATGATATGAAATGGAACTGTGAAGTGCCAATAATGCTACTTGTTCATATTTTGATTTGATGGGTCAAAATGCTTAGCAGTTTCAGTTACTTCCCAGATGTGGAGTGCAAGATTTAGTGTAGATTTATAGGTTCTTCAGTGTTTTGAATGGATGCATGATGCATCTGAAGAACTGAAGTATGTAAATTCATTCTAATCGACTGGTCACTCAATTTTCTACTCTGTTTTTCATTCATGCTTCATTCAGTTTTTCGAAGTAACTTGTTGACTTGCACTATTGCCTTAAGCCTATGTTATCTTGTTTGTGTTTCATTTTGTTGAAACAATATTGCCCTTTGCTTTGCTTTTGCAGGTACCTCAAGTATTTGACGAAGAAGTACCTAAAGAAGCACAATGTGCGGGACTGGCTTCGTGTGATTGCATCGAACAAAGAACGTAACGTCTATGAACTTCGCTACTTCAACATCGCCGAGCAAGAAGGAGACGAGGAGGAATAGATATTCCAATCAGAACTCTGTTTCGTTTGTTTGCCTTTTTTTTAATGCATGCGAGAATTCACTGGGACACAAATTTTGGGATCCATTCATTTCGTTCTGACCTTTACTGCTGTTTCATTTAATTTTCTCCTTGTGCTATTTCACATGATGCTCTTACATTATGTCTGAATCTTGCAAATAATAATCAAGAGACAGGATTAGACCTTTGTACGAGAATAGAAATAAGCTTAATAAAAATGTTAAGGCAGGGAAATTTTGTGCACATTAGACCTTTGTTATCGTTCATAGTTCGTCAACAAGGACTTCTAGTAAGAAAAATATTGAAACTAATATACAAAGATGATGTTCATTAACTAAGGAATCATCAGATTGAAAGACGGCAATAATCCAACAACTAACGAACCAACCAGCTGATGTTAGTTAAACGCAGGAAAAAAACGGAACAAAGATGCAATAAGAGAGCTCAATATATAGTCCTTTCCTTCTCACTACATGAAGTAGCTAAGTGACTCCTTCCTTCTTGATCCACCTTCTCCATATAATTCGTTCCACTGGACAAGCTCATTCATGTTTTGTGATTCCGATGAAACACTTGCACAAACCTAAATTAGCATATATATATTACTACAAATTCTTTTAAGTAAAGAACAGTTTTCTTGCAACTTCAAACAAAAGACAAACCTGTTCGTGTGCGAATTTAAAGTCGTCCAAGCTCAGGGGACGAATATCCTCGCTACTGTGCAACGCAGGCAGGGGTCTATTCTCTTCAAGTGCCAACTCTTTCTCCTATATATGTAGGTATAAGAAGTCAGAATGGAAAAACAAAGCTTAAGGAACTTCAAATTGTTTTTCCAAGTTACAAACCTTCTTCTCCTTATTCAAAACTTCCCTTATAGGGCAATGAGCGGCTGTGACACAGAGGTTCTGAAATTTGGAAAAAAAAATTAAATCAATGAAGTTATATAACAAGGCATGAAAATCCTTATAGAACAATTCAGTTGTGCGATCTAAACCTTGAGATCACTTCCTGAATATCCTTCAGTCATATTAGCAACGGCTTCTATATCGAAGTTTGGAGACAACTCTTCCTTGGCCAATATCACCTTTAAAATCTTCTCCCTGTTCTTGGCATCTGGTAAACCAACCATGAGTCTGCAACAAAATAGAAGTATGCATAAATATTGTTATTAAGAGCACCGATATATTCAAGAAAAGGCGATAGAAAGAAACCTCCTGGGTAGCCTTCTGATGACAGCCTCATCAAGATCGAAGGGCCTATTAGTTGCCCCAAGGACTAGTACGCGTTCCTTATCTTTTGTACGCAGACCATCCCAATTCACCATAAATTCGTTCTTCATCTTACGCATTGCTTCATGCTCTCCAGGGTTTTCACGCCTCCCTAACATACTGTCGACCTGCAAATTATATGTAAAAGTTGGGCAGACTTGAATTATAGCAAATGGGGAGAGAAACTGTCTAATGTACCAACCTCATCCACAAAAATAACACTAGGAGATATTTTGCTAGCCAAAGTGAAGAGCGCTTTCACATATTTTTCTCCTTCGCCAAACCACTGCATCAAAGCAACCAATCAGTCAATCATCATGAAAACAACAGGACAAACAGATGCAGTAAGGTTGGTACCTTCGATGAGATGCTTGACATTGATATGTTGATAAAATTTGCTCCAGCGTCGGTTGCAACAGCTTTTGCAAGCATTGTTTTACCAGTACCAGGAGGCCCAAATAGTAAAATTCCCTTACAAGGCTGCCAAGATTAAAATTTCAGAAATGATGGGACGATGTGAGTTCGTGTTACACGAGAGACATAAACGGGAAAACATCTAGCATTGAACGCATGACTAAAAAAGACAATATTTATAACCTTAGTAAGCTGTCCTTTGCTGAATAATTCTGGCCTTTGTAATGGCAACATCACCAATTCCTTCAGAGTTTCCTTGACATTTTCCAAAGCACCAATGTCATCGAAAGTTACTCCAATATCACCAGGGGGAATGACCTCGGCGAGGAGCTTCTTCTCGAACTCGTTCTCAGTAACCACGTCCTAAAGACAAAATTTCCATGCTTTCATAACAAATGTGAACCATCAAACTATTACGGACAAAATAACAACTTTTTGACAGATTTCAAGCTTCACCTTAAGGGATTTCTTTGAACTCTTGTTGTCATTTTGGATTTCCTGAAACATTTTGATGCCGTATCTAATACTGCAATTCAAAAAAAAAAAAAGAATAATTAAATAACAAAAATTTATACATCCTCTCCTTTCTCTATTCAAATATCATCTTACACCTTGATAAGAATTCTGACTTACCTTTCGCTTGAGAGAACAATTTTAGAATCCTTCACCGAAGCAGCTGAACAATGCATCATGTGGTGGCTTAAGGCCCAGCCAATAATTTTTTCAACACCTATCACAACCAAATCCAATCATATCAATAATCATGGAACACATAATAAAAAAATTGAGGAACCGTGTTGCAATCGACTAACTTTCAACAGTCAAAGATTGGTCCGTGATGCTAACTGCCTCCAGATCAGGACAGTCGAGGCCTATCCTTTGTATAACCTGTAAGTTATTGTGAAGAAACAAAATATAATTACAGATTTAAGCCATGAAATCATTAAAGTCTAGATAAACCTAATGTTTATACATGGTAAAAAAAATGTAACAATGGGCTCTTGATTAACCAGGACTCATCATTACCACCAACATCATCCTCATCCGTATAACAAGAAATGGTTAATGGATGGAAAAGCAAATAAATACAACACTACTCTAATCAAAATCAGTAAATCGGGTAATAAAAGAATCGCAAATACACGCAAGAAACTATACTCTCCGAAAACGAGATACGAACGGGATGTTTCAACTCACAGAGCGGATGATTCCAATGTTTGATCGTGACTTCATTGTCTCAATATCTCGTTCCAGATGTTGCTTCCACTCCTCTAATAATGTTTCATCCTGCAATGTCTTAACATCAGAATTGCTGCAGTGCTGTACGGGGTAAGTCATTAACATGCACAAGAGCACAACCTGGGGAATCTGTATCATCACTTTGTTAGGAAAAAGCCGGCCAAGCTGCTTCATCGTTTTCGAAAGATCCTTACTTCTATCATGCAACCTTCCAAAGTTGTCCTTAAAATAAAACGGCAAACACCATGTCGATTAGAGGCTTTTAAGCATGTCAAATCAAAACGCCCCCGAACAAATAATGGCTGCACATACCGGGAAGGCAAGATCCAGTAATGCTGTTTGATTACTTCCGAATTTCGTGAAAAGTAACCCACCAGCATGAGACTGCCAATAATGTAAAAGTGGTCAGCATGACTAAAGTTAACTGGCAAACACAAAAGAGGAAAATAGGTGAACACACTGCTACCACTCACCTTTTCCTTTCTGCTGTCTGTCTGGGTATGTGAAACTATGACAATAACTTTTTCTGGCAATGCTTCGAGCTTACCCTTGAAAGTAGAATATGCCTCAGGATTTCCAACCATGGATTTTTCTACGTCTTTAAGAAACACGATTAAGGGACTGGCTTTGCTCTCTGCAGCAGCAATCTGCTGACATGCATCATAGTAAGATATCTTGCATGAAACGCACAACCAATATGAGAAAGGCATACCATTGTGCTAAACAACATTAGTCAATAAGAGAAAAGTCTACCTCAAAAATTTCACCGATGGCAAGCTTGTCTATGTCATCCATATTTGGGCCGTCAGGGCGAAGTGAGTCAACTGCATGAAGGCAAAATAGTAAAAAAGGATTGGCTGACACATCATTTATGATCGAAATACAGAGAATAGGCCAGGAAGGCAAATTGTCACCAGCACAAAAGAACCCATGAGCTTCCTCACAAAGGCCACCGAGATCGTTACCATCTGGTATTGTCTTATCAAATCTAACCCCAACTTTTGAAGAGCCATTTTCCTCAAAAGCAAGTAGCACCTTGCCTCTGTAACCGTATGTTGGACCCCTGCGCAATACATAGATTAGCAGTATATAAGCATATACAAAGAATTTCCAACACATTCCTTAAGCCCCAAGAAAAACTTTATACATGTGTCTGTTTACTAAACAAAAATTACAAAAAATGCATAAGAGCAGCGCAAATTTGCTATTTCAAATTTAGAAATGGAAAAAATTCACCTCAATCAAATAATTCATTTTAAAAAATTCATATGCTTTAATAATTAAGTGCATATAGGACGGACATTCTATCGGGAAAAAATAATCAAACATCCTAAAAATACTGAACTTGATTTATTACATTTACCTTATTGGGGTTTGACCAGTAGAAGTCCCCGATGTCCCAACGTACTTTACCCTGTCACCTGCCAAAAAGATCATGGCATTTAGCATCCCAGCCAACATCAAACAAGTTACAAAGAAAAGCTATTAATATGATACCTTTTTTGAAAACGTTATTTGATGTGGCAGTGGATGCTTCCTGTTTTGGTTGAATCTGGGAACTTCTTGCAGAGACCCCACTGCCAGTAATATCAGCCTCCACACTTGAGGCTGGCTTCTTGAAGTGAAATGCAGAATTTCTTCTCGAATATACATGTACTTTGTCTAGCTTTGCGCTTTCTTTTGCAGAATCGGGCTCTTTAGTTGTTGTACTCTACATTACATAATTCATTAAACGGTTAGTTAACAATAATATAACTACAATAATCTCAAGACACTGCAGCACATGGATAATGAAACATCGAACATACATGTTTGCCGAGAGCGAAATAAAACTTACACCCGGTAATAAAATCGAATCAACTATAAGGACTCTCACTCCAAAGTGTTTAGCAAGTGCCTTGACTAGTGTTTCTTGATAGATCTCCGAACCTATGAAAAAGTAAATAAATCATTGACCCGCCTAAGAGAAGAGAGAAATTACAATATATTCACAAATGGAGAAGTGGCACATTACCTACAGGACCAGACAACAAAATCTTTGGTGACAGCGTAGGGAGATCTGAAGTATACTTCACAAATTTATCACACTTCAGTTGCACGTAAGTAGAAGCTATTAGAACATTTCTGGTGCTGTCACTGTAGGCATATAAGAAATATAATGATAAGATTGAAGAAGATATCAAAGATTGGAGAAGTGATCACATGTTGAAGATATGCAAACCGAAAAAATGGTAAAAAATCTTCGTAAGGGTGCGGATTATAATTTGAACACATAAAATCAGGCTGCAAATATCCGAGACACGTTTCAAACAGACAGAGGACGGTTAATTTGATTTTAGAAGATACAATGCATGAAGACAGACAGATTGAAACGCGTAATAGCATAATCAGTACCGTTAAACTGTGATTTACAGGCATACTTCGGATGAAGTTTTATTGAATCATATATGGTGACACGGGTGACATCCATTACCTCAGATAATAAGGAAAGTTGTCAAATGAAACGTCGATATTTTCACAATCGAGCAGTCCTTTACGTAAACCATCTTTGAATATTTGGCGTCTTGATGATATCGAAAGGTGCAGATCGGACTCCTTGCGGTGATTTTTATGTGCCCTGTGCTCTTCAATAATTCTAGCTATGCTGATATCAATATCTTCAAGGTTCAAAATAGGTCTCAAGTCACCATTAACTCCAGAAATCTTCTCATTCTGGCCATCACCATTCAACTCTTCGTTGGCAACATCAGAAGATTGATCGCCAACCTTCTCACCAACTGACACAGTAGGTTCATTATGCTCACTGGCGTCCTTCATTTCAGTATCAACACCACGATCATCAGACTCTAAATGAACAGCAGGCAATAGTGGTGTCCCAGAACCTTCACGTGAATCCTCATTGTTCTTAGATGATGCAGGAATAATAGATAATTCTTCACTAAGTGTAGCTAGTGTTGAAGCAACAGCAACAGAAGAAGGGTCTCTCTTTCTTGCTTCAATGTGCAATCCATTAAAGGGTCCAGTGCGAGCTTCTAATACGCTGACTGATTGTGATGCACCTGATACAGATTCACAGCTTCCAGCAAGTTGCTGGAAAATCTAATAACGTGTCAAGGAAATACAAAAGAATCTCAACTGGTAGGAGGAGGCACTTATGCAGTCACCATGAAACATTTTGGAACATACCCTACACAACTAACTGCATACTAAGAGGAAACACTCATTGAAGAAAACTAAATGACATGAAAGGATACGTAAGCGTGCTTCCCAGATGAGCTAAACACCACCTCATCACCCGCATTCAAACGAATAGTAGAATCCTTGGAGTACACCTTGCCATTTACTGTGACAGATCCTTTTTTTCCAGTTACTTCAAGCAGTGTAATAGAATCCCTTCCCTGAGATTGGTAAGCAGTGTAGTGACAGATGTGGACAGGTATATAATGAATTCTGAATAAAAGAGTTCCACTTCATGTCATGCAAATTTACCTCAGACTCAACGCGCTTGAAACTGCACAAAGAATTACCAATGCTCGAATCTCCAACATACAAGTCACATTGGCGGCCCTGACCAACCGTGAATGTTGGATGATTCATAACAACATGTGGATTCTGCACGGAAGCACAGAACATTCCATGGTCAGGTTAACTACTGAAACCGAGAATACACTGACCATGTCTATTAGAGGACATTAGACAATTCAGAAAATAGAACCATCAACTGTAATATTGGAAGAATAACTAACGTGCTTTTTCAAGCCACGGGTATTTAAAAAACACGAGCTTGAAACAATCAACATCTAGTCGTCGGTAGCAGCATATGATACCAAATGAACAAAAGGCGAAGTCAAATAAATCTCACCAGTCCCTGATACAAAAGATAAAAGAACATATAGTTCTGAAACAGTCAATTATACCTGTGAACTCTGCGAAAGAAGCTTCCCCCATGCAACCCCAGAAGTAGTATTGTTAATGTCGTTACTCTTCAGTTGCTTCCGCTTCCCACCACGACTTCTTGTCGAGGTCACACTAGTCTTCTTCCCTTTACCAATATCCACATCCTCGGAAACTGCAACACATGGATAATTACATAAATGACACTGATTCCAATCCACACTAAGCCTTGCTAGCATCATATAACCAGAAAAACATATTCGTAAGAGACTAATCCAAGAAACCACACCTTCGGCGCCCGTCTCTGGGGCCTGGTCGTCCGCCACATCTTCAGATATATTTCCGGCGCCTCCATCAGTCAGATCAGCCGATCCACCAACGGAATCTTTTGCCACCACCGTCTCATCTAAAGTTTTCGCTGAATCGCTTGACGAAGAAGAAACGGCAGACTCAGCCGCCTGCTGCACGCACATAATAGAAAATTCAAGAAAGGGAGACTAAACCAATCAAGACTGAAAATTTAGGGGGGAAAAGGGATCAGACAAGGAAAACCCTCACCTTGGATCGTTTGCCGCTGGGCAAGGGACTCGAAGGAGACGACAGCGGACGCTTGGACGATGATGAGCCACGCCGAGTTTCCACCATGATTAATCGATTCTAACAAGATAAGCGGAGAAAGATTTAGCCTTTTCAATTAATCTTACGATAATTTGGGAGAAATGTGTGTTTTTGAGAGTTGTTCAAGAGATTTGTACCGTCTATTTATTTATAGAGCTTTAATAGCAGGTGAGGAGGTCAAGCGGCTTTACTGAGTTGTGCGTATGTGTGTGTTTGAGAGAGAGAGAGACAATATATTATAATAAATAAAATGGAGAAATTGACTGCCGGTTAATTTAAGATAAATAATAATATAATACTAATTAGTATTCAAACTAATTATAGGAGCTCGATTCGTTCAATACAAATCTATTGAACATAACTTGTCCAAATCCCATGTTTCAAACTTTTGCACATCACAATAGCCAAAAAAATAAATAAATAAAACCTTGCATTACAATTAAAATAGATGAAAGATGACTAGTCGTACTAATTAATTTAGATATAATCTCCATATGTAGTCGGCAAAGCTGACATGGAACAATCTAATCGAATATATTCTTCTTTATCGCAACAAAAGACACTCAAATCTTTCAAGTTGCCTACTAGAGACAGCTATGTCTTGGATCTGACAAACCGCGAAATCTTGTTATTCGAGAAAAGATAACTACTATATGCACAATAACAATAATATATTATTACCGGCAATAATATTATACAAAGCAGGTGTGCGACTAATTCTCGGCAAGTGTCTTCGAAATGCAGAAGAAATTGCGGCTACCGAAAAAGTAGGACAAATTAAGACGACGAAGACTAGTAACTACTCTCACCACTGACCATACTTTTTATGCTGTAATAACAATCCCCTCGGCCCTCACTAACCTGGGAAATTAAATCAAGATTCTGCGCCTAAGGATATGTACATATATACATACACTCACGACGAGAGACGCATACGTATATACATGGGCAGAAACAGAAACATGCATGCTAGCTGTTGGGTAATCCAAGGTCAAGGAATAATTGGCCGTATGTGTTCAAGATTCAACCCCATTGATGATTGTATGAAACATAATCGGGTTATCTTTCTACTCTATCATACACACATATCTGTAAGCGATTATATACCATTCCACAGCGAGGAATTGACCACTCCTTTGCATTTATTACACCATTGTCAAGTAATGAGACAGTAACAAACACGCCGTACATGGCACAGTGATGCTTCTAAACCCTTGATTCAAGTGATTCGATCGTTACTATTACGAAACAAGGCTAGAAGTTATTCAAGAGATCTTTCGTCTATATAAAAACAGCAACTTTACTACAAGCTTCTTGCAGTGGGCATGGATCCAAGGTTGATTCTTTCGTCAAAGGCGTTCGTTCAGTCCTGTGTGTGTCGATGCTGTCCGAAACCCTTGAATTGATGCACATTTCCTTTACCATTTCATTAAATAGGTCTATACTCCCCGAACCAGCCTCAGTTACAAGCCTAATGAAGTACCCTGTACGAGTGTAAATACCACACGGTGACACGAACCAAATAAATGGCACATAGCTCCACACCCATCACTACCAAAGTAAATACCTATACGCACGCATAAACAATATTTTGCACGGTGACAGAAACTCAAAAGGAGTTCTTTGACAGCAACAAGTGTGTACGAATACGTTTGGGATCAATGTCGTGTTCTTTGAACTCAACCGAGTGTATTCTATCTATGTTAGACCACTTAAACAAAGGCCATTTTTCTTTTGTGAAACTTTGATCCCCCAGCTCGGAGAGAAGATTACACGCCACGCTATCCCTCTACTAAAGTTTATCCCAGAAATCTTATCCAAGCCCAAGGTCATAAAATCACTCAACCAAATTACAATTTTAGTAAAAAGGTGCAATCAACGCGTAATAAATTATGACCATATAGAATAGCGTAATCCCTGACCGAGAAAAATCTTAGTATTTAAGACAGCCTCTCACCGCGTTCATTTCATCACTTCACAAATCTTAAAATAAGGGTACCCCGAAAGTCACCTGAAAAATCGAAAAAAAAATGACCTCCACCAAGGGCGGCAGCAAAGGCAAATCCAAGGCCTCGAAACAGAGCAGCCGTTTCAAAAAGGATGAGATGGTGAGCCTGTTTGCAAAAAAACTGAAGGAAGATCACAGCCCCCTGCGCATCGACAACTCTGCGCCCGTCTTCTTATCTGGCGTTCTCGAGTACCTAGCATCAGAGGTAACTAATAATTTACAACTGAGTTACTACTTGCTTTCTCTGATAAAATCTATTCGTCAGATTTTTTTCGTGTTTTTTTCACCTTTATTTATCAGGTGCTGGACATTTCTGGCAAACACGCGCAAATCAAAGATAGTCCTCGGATCACTCGAAAGAGCATCAAAGCGGCAGTCGAAGCAGATGCTGAGCTGTCGATATTGTTCAAAGATGTCGTCATTTCAGGGGGCGGTGTTCCATCTTCTTAAAGGAGGCAGGCAATAGCAAGAATGTGGTTGGCGGTGGAAGTGTATGGAGGATAAATAAGTGTGCCATTGGTTTAGAATAAAATCGTTGATGAATTCGCAACTCTATTATATCGGTGCACTCCATTAAGTCGTTGAAGAGACTGAACTCGAATTGAACATTGAGGAAACAACGAGATCTATAATCACGCAATCGTAGTCATGAAAACCAATCTATTGAGTCGATCTAACGAAGAAATATGGTGCGAAATGATAAGATGAATCGAAAGCAAAAGAAAAGATAAACCACAACAAGTTCATACCTTACGACGAACGCGACGCCGATTTCAAAAGCCTCGGGCTTGCCTCTACTTTATACCCCTGCAGCAGCTGGCCTACTTCACCCAAAAAAGAACCCTAATTTCCTTTTTGGGAGGAGAGTGACATGAAAAATAAAAAAGTAGTTCTATATATAAATCGTCGACAGCAGGGTTCGAACCTGCGCGGGCGAAGCCCAACAGATTTCAAGTCTGTCTCCTTAACCACTCGGACATATCGACATATGTATTTGTGTCTCTAACCTGTCTCTTAATAACCCAAGATTCCAAATTTCAATAATAAAACCAAATGTATTGAGAGACCCCAAGAGAGCATTTCTACATCACTACAACTTTCTAACAGTATAAATGTATCGAACTCATGGCAAAATGTAAAGGCCATGAATCTATCTCAAACTAAGCAACAAAAAGTCTCAAACGTCTTGGGGTGCATTACTTCCTTCCATTCAATGATACAGAACAGAAATTCGGTTCTTTATCATCGTCCTTGCCTTGCTTTCTTTTTACTCCCTCTCTATTCCCTTAACCATGGTTAGTCAATTGACGTGCTCCGCTACCTCAGGTTGGACGAGAAGAAACGAAAAAAAGGGGGAACTAGCTATTAATTAACATTATACCCCTCATAGCTTTTAATATTACATTATGGTACAACATATTCAGTATTTAGACATATTTGGTCCGTCAGTTATTCCACTGTTAGATTGGAACCAGTCGAAGAGCTTTCCATAACCCAGAATCTGCGAGAAAGTGATGGATCGCATTTTAACTGTTCTCTTGGTATACCTTTTGATATCTGCAGCTGCCGAAGCTTATCACTGCGCATCTAACGGCGAGTTCTTAAATTTCGCAGTTATATAGATTTTCCATTCACGCATTTGAGCGAACAACGTGCTCGTGTTCATCACTCACAGTTTCGATGCTTGTTGGGCAACATTATATCTTATCTGCGGTGTGATTTTGGTTTAGGTGTGCCTATAGTTAGAAATATCGGCGAGATGGACCAGAATAACTATGGTAGGCCTGGCTTATCTCACATAACTGTGGCTGGCTCACTCATGCATGGCTTTAAGGAGGTAATTGAGTTCTATTGAGTACCTTCCATTTGGTAGGTTTAGCTCAGCTTCTAATTAAGGTTTTTATTTCGTTTCCCATCATCACGTTTGGCACTTCAATGAATTTCCAAAAGCTTTTACTTCGAGCTCAAAAGGTTTCATTTTTTTTCGTTCAAACGCAAACTTCGAAATCTCCTGGTGTGAACGCGGCTTCATTTTCAGGTTGAGGTTTGGCTTCAAACGTTTGCTCCTGGAGCTCGTACACCAATTCATAGGCACTCGTGCGAAGAAGTCTTTGTTGTCCTAAAAGGGAGCGGTACGCTCTATCTTGCATCTGATTCGCATAGGAATTACCCAGGAAAGCCACACGAGTTTCCAGTTATCTCCAATAGTACATTTCATGTCCCTGTCAATGATGCTCATCAGGTACTTGCTTTGGCATCATATTAGTTTGGGACGTTTTATGCTAGAGTTAGTTTACGATCTTTGCGTTTATATGATCTACTGGGATAATTGTTTTCGCTATTGAAATTGATTTCAAGTGTATAAGAATCATCTATATACAATGATCTATGAAGTGGTGAATTTGCAATTGGAAGTTGGAACTATTCGTCTATTCTTGTTTCTATACCTACTCTACTATGTGATAGGTATGGAACACGAACGAGCACGAGGACCTTCAGGTTCTAGTTGTTATATCTCGACCACCCGTGAAAGTGTGAGTCTTTTTGTTTCTCTCCTCCACATAACCATTAGTACAGTTCACTTTATATATACATTGCTGGAATTCTGCTTTGTTGAAGGATATTCATTATTTGTACGATCGATTCGTTCTTCGTTGGGGTGTTTAAACTCGACTCAACCTATCGGAGAATTTGATTACAGGTTCCTATACGACGACTGGGATATGCCACATACCGCAGCCAAGTTGAAGTTTCCTTATTACTGGGATGAAGGGTGTTATCAAACACAGTCTATCAAAGACGAGCTTTAAATCTATGTAGTGTTGTGATGGAACCTCTGGCAAGAACTGTAATGGCTTACTGTGTTTCACTTGTGGGATTCTACTTTCTTTACAACCAATCTTGTTTGTTATTAGTCCTTTTGCAATATTTGTGAATATACTTGGTTGCAATGACAAAGAACGAGCTATTGGGCTTTCGGCCCATATTTTGCCCAACAGAAATTAGCCAGTAAATTCACACATACACCTCATGCGGTGATTTGCCACTGAAAGGGAGAGGCAGAGCAACAGAGCAAATTAGGAATTAAATTCAATTTTCACAAATATCAGGATTCCAGAAATTTAGGGTTTTGGATGTGCAGATTATATAGAAATAGACCGCGTATGTATCCAAACAGCTGTCCACATTCGTATGTACAGAGAAATGCTTTAGTTTGATTGATGCGTTCACGTTCTTGGCGGTGGCTGTTGTAGTAGTTGTTATGGCTCCCAGCCGGAGGAAAAGGCCGAAGGCTGCTGCGGCGAACCGTAAATGGAATGTTGGCGAACTCGTTCTTGCCAAAGTGAAGGGTTACCAAGCGTGGCCTGCGATTGTATGGTTTTACATTCTTTGTTTCAACAATTGTTTGTCTTTTATTTATTGCTTGTTTTGTTTGCGTATGATTGGATGGATAACCATGCCGATTTCTTAGTTTCTTGCTCGTTTATCTTCATGCGGTTGGCTGTTTCTAGATTTGTTGCGCTGAATGGGAGGTATGAGAGACAGAAATATTTGGTTAGAAGTTTGAAATTGCAAATTTATGATCTTTATCCTTTGGTACCTGTGTTGTTTTAAGGCTAGATTATAGTTGCACAGTTCTTCGCGTCCGTTGATTATATTATAGTTACTTTATGGGAATGCCGTTTTTTTTTGCTCATTTTGTTGATATATACTTAATTCAATAATTCCCGCGTAATAAAATTGATTGTCTTCTAAACCCAGATAACACAAAGTGATTATATCCTAATGTTCTTACCTTAATCGCTGTAAGTTGTATTTTGCGTATTTTTTAGCATTTGATATGTAAAATTTTATGAAATTTTTCAAACATGGGTATATGTACCGAGATATTTACGAGCGATTTGCCGATTTGTAAGCTTTTAAGGTAAATATATAAGATATGTCAATAGCACTATTCCTTAACTTTCAGTGGTTGGGAAGGGAAGTTAATAAGCTTGTAGTCAAGAATCTCTTAACATTGGAATTTAATACTGGAGAGCTGTCAGCATTTTGATGATTATCTTTCCAATTTTATGTGGCAGGTGAGCGAGCCCGAAAAGTGGGGTTACCCTACTGGCCTGAAGAAAGTACTTGTATGCTTTTTTGGGACTCAAGAAATGTGAGTCATGATAAGCTATTTTTTGGAACTGTTCTTTTGCTTAGCTTTTTGGTTCTTCTGATTTTTAAAAGCATGATCCACAACTTATGATCATATCTTTAAAGGTTATTTGTCACATGTCAGCATTCTGTCACTACGATCCCCTAATAACTCTTGTCATTTTATATTATTTTGCCATCGATACTTCATCTTGGTTGACTATATCCTCTCAACACATATGAAGTTGGGTATGTCTTTTCAGTTTTGTTATTTCGACTGGAGATGGTTTTGTGTCATATTCTGTTTGAGGCCTTTTGAAATTTCGTAATCTCTGATTCCTATTGTTTTATGCATATAGTAGCGCAACTGTGAGTGCATATTTGTTACTTTACTGGAAACGTGTTCTTGTACGGTTAAACTTTTATGATTGCTGACCTCTCTTTCTTTTTCAGTGCCTTATGTAATCCTGCTGATCTTGAAGAATTCACTGAACAGAAGAAACTTACTTTGTTGGGGAAACGACGTGGGAAAACTGCTGCTTTTTTACGCGGCCTAGATGAGATAATCGACAGTTTTGATAAGTTGAAGAAACAGGACCATGTTTCCGATGATGAGCTGTTTGGTGAAACTGATACAACAGTTGAAAACATCTCTGGTTATTCGTCTACCAAATCTTTGAAGGATGAAGCCCAACCGATCTCAGTGGAACAGCTTTCTGCCGGAGTGACTGATTGTCTGGAATCTATAACTGAAACTGTTGTGGCTGCACCATTAACAGATGCTTTGCTCGATGAGGTGATGCAACTAGAAGAGGCTCATGGCGATTTGTCATCTACAGAAATACAGGATTATCCAAAAAGTAGTAGAGCTGATACCACCAAATCAGGAAACTGCAACAGGAAAACGGCCTATTCGAGAAGTTTGAGAAGTTCATCAAGGGTAGACACACAGAGTTCTGATGAATGCAGCAATGTGGACTTGGGATGTGAATCGGTGGAAGGGGAACTTAGTGAGGAACAAACTGGGTTAAGTGGTCGGGTTGACTTTCAAACTAGTTCTAGAGCTATTATAGTGAAGAGAAAGGCTAATCAACAGACCCCTGATACTTCTTTGGTAGAAGTTAGAGCAGATTTAGTCGTATTCGTATCAGAACATGAAATGCTCAAGAAAGATTGTGAAATTTATAATGAAATTGCGACGTTAAATAGATGTTCACATCAAGATGGTGATGAGCATTTACCATTGGCCAAAAGAGCTAGAATTCGAATGGGATCACATGCTGGTGATGAAGTACGAGCTTCGGTCCACTCTGTCCATGAAGATGAGAAAATGGCTGATACTAATGGTAGTACTAATACACTGTCTGATGGGGCGTTTCGTTTTAAGTCGGCTGACATGGAACACATAAGAGATGTGAGCAGAACATCACCTGTCAGAGATGAAGTAGAAACTCTGGTACATGAACAGGAAGAACCTAAAGTTGCTGAAGGCGTCGGGTTATCTAGGCCCTTGAATTATGATGTGGATGCACTCGTTGATGAAGCTTCTAGCATAAAAGTGGTTCCTGGTGAGACCTCATTAACAGAGATTCCTGTTGGAAAGCCTCAGTCGTTGGTGTCTATAAATGGTTTCACAGATGGTGAATCTTCTTTACCTCTCTCTAAACGCATTCATCGCGCTTTGGAGGCTATGTCTGCTAATGTTGCAAAAGCTGGTGACGGAGCTCTCAGCTGTTCACCTTGCGTGAAGGCTCATGGTGACTTGTGTCGTGCTACTTGCTCCGTAGAATGCTCTGAGATTCCTGTGAGAAATGAAGTCACAATTCATTCGGGAATAGGGCAAATGGACAATGACCGAGTTGATGAGTCTCAGGAAAGTGCTTATGAGTACAGTGGGATAAATAGCGAAATATTTGGACATCATGGGGGAACTTCTGTTGTATCAAATCCTGAAATATGTGAAGAATCTAGGGAATACATGGAACATGTGGAGAATAAATGTGTAATCATGTCCCCATTATCTACGGGTCCTGCAGAAAGCGATGAGGATCAACATTTAATAACCGAGTCCCCCGATGCGTTGGATCACTTAGGCAGCAGCAAAACTTGTTTAAAATCTGCTGATAACAGCTTCAAGATCAGACGTACTCAGGAAGTTGCCGCGGGATCCGATCCTAATGTGTCACATACGATCTCGGATTCAATCATGGCAGAAGAGACAGCTGCTGATTCACTTGTTGTGAGCTGTACTTCGATGGATATTTTTGAGAGTGCAGTTGATGATGGAAGTTACGAGGATCAGCATCTTAAGCTAGATTCCCCCAATACGCTGGATCACTTGAGCAGCGCAACCTGTTTGATATTTGCTGACAACAGCTGCAATATCGCTCATACGAAGGAAGCTGCCTCGGAATCTGATCCTAATGTTTCCCATACCATCTCAGATTCGCTCTTGGTGGAAGAAACAGCAACTGATTCACTTGCTGTAAAATGTGCTTCGAATAATATTTTAGATAGTGCAATTGATGACGAAAGTCATGAGGATCAGCATTTAAATCCAGATTCCCCAAAAATGGTGGATCAGTTGGGCAGCAGTACAACCTGTTTGATATCTGCTGATAACAGCTGCAATATTTTTCATATGAAGGAAGCTGCCTCGGAATCTGATCCTAATGTGTGCCATACGATCTCAGATTCGATCTTGGTTGAAGGAACAGCTGCTGGTTCGGTTGCTGTAAAATGTACTTCACTTGATATTTTAGATAGTGCAGTTGATGATGAAAGTCAGGAGGATCGGCATCTAAAGCCAGACTCCCCTAAAATGGTGGATCACTTGGGCAGCAGCACAACCTGTTTGATATCTGCTGATAACAGCTTTGAGATCCGACAAGCTGAATCGGGATCTGATCCTAATGTGTCCTGTAAGAACGTGGATTCTATCTTGGCGGGAGAAACAGCTGTTGATTCCCTTACTGCTGAAAAATGTACTTCAATTGACATTTTAGATGGTGCAGCAGTTGATGCAAAAAACCCGATGAAGCAGCTTTTATTGTATGAGAACAATCTGGGCTGTCATAGGTTATTTCTTTACAGATTCTATGCTATATCTAGGCTTTACCTCGTAGATTTTAGATTTGTATTCTATACATTTATTCTGGTGCGTGTCTTCAGGTCTGAGTTCGTGGAACAAGCAGCTAGGTCGTCATCTCCAGATTCGAACGGCGTTCCTGCAGAAGATGCCAAAAATGGCCAACAACGTTGTCCTTCTCCTTCAGCTTCTGATAATAATCTGGCTGATGTACGAGACACCATTGCTTTGGTATCTCCTCCCAATACTTCATTGTCAAGCCACAAAGTGGAAACTTTATTATCCTTTGAAGATCTTGTTAGATCTTTGACTAAATCAAAAGAAACCATAGGCCGGGCAACCCGAATTGCTGTTGACTGTGCTAAATATGGTCTTTCGTCAAAGGTGGTGGAAATACTGGCCCATAGTTTGGAAAGAGAGTCTAGATTACCTAAAAAAGTTGCCCTATTTTTCCTCGTCGACTCTATTGCTCAGTGCTCTCACTGCTTAAAAGGTATGTTTTTGCTTTTCACTGTCGATAAGTTTGTGAGAACTCTTATTTCGGAATTAGATTGCCCTGATCTGTTTTAATCTTTTTAGGTGACTGTGGTATATATCCTACAATAATCCAGCCGCTGTTACCACGTCTGTTGGCGGCTGCTGCCCCTCCAGGTTTAAGCTCTTACGAGAATCAAAGGCAGTGTTTGAAAGTGAGTAGAATGCCATCTCAGAGTTTGATAGAGAGTTATCTCTTACATAATTTGTGGTTATTAAATAAAGGATGATAATGTTTTCTCTATTGTCTCAATAGGTTTTGAGAGTTTGGCTTGAGAGGAAGATTCTTCCTGAACCTGTGATTCGTCCTCGTATTGAAGAGCTTGATGCTTTTTGTGATTTATATCGTAGTTCTGGGTCCCGGCGATCATTCAGGAATGAAAGGGCTTTTGATGATCCCGTCAGAGAGATGGAAGGAATTTTGGTGGATGAATATGGGAGGTAATGTTTTTTCTTTTACTATTCAAAAGTATTTACTCAGTTTTTTTTTTTTTAATCTCTTTTTCATATTTGATTATATGGAGATAAGTCAATTTTCTTGTTAAGATTACTTAACCGTGTAAATGCGTCCTCTATTCCATTTTAATATTTTGGAAAAATCACATTGCTATCTTCTTAATTGTAGTAACTCAAACATTCAATTTCCCGGGTTTCACATGCCACCTCTGCTAAGCGATGCTGATGAGGGAAGTGATTCTGATGGAGATGGCTTTGAATCTGTTACGCCTGAGCGTAATGTTGAAAGCCTTGACGGTGGTGAAGTAACTGCTGAAGTCAGGAAGCGGAAACTTACCTTGGAAGATGTTGAGGATGAGCTTGAAATGGAGGAGGATGCTCCCTGCCCCGAGTTCAAAATTACTGCGACAAGCGGTAATGCTGGAACAATTCGCGATCAAATGCCATGTTATTCGTCTGATGACAATTGTGTGTTACCATTTGCTTCTCAACAATTTGAGGCTGCACAACGACCACCTCCTCCCCCCGCTCATCAGGCACCATTACCAGATTTTTCTCATGCAGTGCATAAATATGAGGTCCGCTTCAATGCTTTTAGTGACTCTCCGTTCTCTTGACAAATCTAATCGGTGAATGTTTGTTCGTTACGTGCAGTACTATAAGAGGAGTCCCAGAGAATCCCGATGGGGGCAATCTGACTTGCCTAGGATTAATACAAGATCCTCTGATACTGTTCACCGTTACAGCCACCGGGATCAAGACTTTGAAAAGGAACCAAGGCGCTTCCCTGACTCAAGGCATGATTATTCGTTCGGTGATGAACCTTCCGTTCATTTTTCTGACCGAGCCTCCAATGACATGCGTCCAATGGATGGTGATTTCCATCGAGGCGTATATCAACCCCATTCTAACCCTACCCCGTCACGCCATTTTTCATATGCCCCAGAACATAGAAGCCAGCGCAGGGATATCCACCCTCATCCAAACAGGTTTAGACCACGTTATGCTGGCAATAGTAGTTCCTTTAGGGATTCTGAGAGGAATCGATATGCACCACCACAGAGTGGCACGGGAGAGTATTTGAGACCTCAATCTCCATCCGATCATGGTACTTTTTTTTGCTTAGTAGCTATTAAGTTGGGTGCGTGTTTAGTTATTATGTATTTCCTTTGTTTCAATTAGTACCACCTTTTGTATTTTTACAGGCCAGTGCTATGGCAATGGATCGAGGATGGACCAGGCGCCCTATCCGCCAAGTTACCCCCCGAGTAGGCATACACAGTCTGGTAATAGACGCAGAGTTCCTCCCTGGCTCATGAAAAGTCAATCCAGGAGGTCCTGTATCTGTCGGAAACAGAGGTACGCCATTTTTCAGTTCACCATTTAAGTAAAACAAAACAAATAGTTCGCGTTTCTTGCTGTTATGACTTGTGAATGTCAATTGTCATAGAATAGCCCAAATGTGTGCCTAATGTTCTTATATTTCGTTGGCAGGGACTAATAGCTGGAAATCCAGGTGATTGTGAGACAACCCTTTAGGTGGTAAGTGCTGCTCGTTACTCGCTGTTTTAACCTTTTGTGGGATCCTTTTGTTCTTTCTTTGCTTATTCCCCCCTCTCATTATCGTCTGCTTTTTTTCCCCGACTAGGTGGCGTAGAATAGCAGAGGCCACAATTCACTGTCCCTGTCCCGAGAAGACCACAAATTTGGAATGTTAGAGAATATATATACATACATGTACATTACTGTTGTGACTTGCTGCTAAAACCGTAGATGAAACGTGGGGCGAGGTTTGCTCGTGAGAGAGAGAGAGAGTATATTTCCTTTAGTTGTGGAATTCTCTTTTTGGCATGCATGTTCATCTCTAGATCATTATCATAAGGTTTGCTGTCTGACCCAGACAATCCTCAAGTTTAGTTATTAACCTTCTCCATCCAATTTCGAGAAAATCTTCAACTTTGCTTGATCCAATAACGAAATGTTCGGAAAAAAAATTAAATAATGAAATGTACTAATATTAGCCTTAGCCCACTCGTGCTACCCATTTTGAATCTTCACCTTTTGAATGAATGCAATCTTTGTGGGTTGGTTGAATCTGATATACAGTTTGTTGTATTTCATGAAAAAAAAATTGAGTGTTTGCTATTACTACTTTATGTGCTCCACATAATTAGACATGATTAATTACATTTAGGGGTGTTCAAATTAACGGAAAAACCGAAAAAACCGACCGAACCGTAAAGAACCGAACCGAAAAGACCGGAACCGAAAAAAACCGAACCTAATTGTAAAAAACCGAACCGAACCAAATTAAAATGGTTCGGATATCGGATTAAGCATACGTAAAACCGAAAAACCGAAAAAACCGAACAAAAATTATCATACTACATTAAAAATAGAAAAAATAATAAAAATCATTTGTTTTTCTCTCATAACGTAAACAACACATTAAATATAGTTTCATTGGAATATTTTTTTCCATTTTTAAGTGAATGTTTTCCTCACCAATCAAAAACTATTTTTCTCCCAAGTAATTTATAGTATCTTCATATGAATGTTTTTATATTTTGGTTAGATTTTGTTCCATTTCATGTTTTTTTTTTTCGGAGCTTTGAATTATTTTGCCATATGTCACGTTCCATAAATCTTCTTTGTTTTTAGTAACCATAAATTGTTTTATGTATTTTCAGTTCATAATATTTTTTTTGTTGATATTAAATTCCTAACCGAAAAACCGAACCGAAAAAAACCGAACCGAATTATAAAAAACCGAACCGAACCAAATTAAAACGGTTCGGATATCGGATTAAGCATACGTAAAACCGAAAACCGAAAAACCGAACCAAAATTTGAAAAAACCGAACCGAACCGACCGATGAACACCCCTAATTACATTGTAACGACATATTGCCAACAATTGATCTGCCATACATTGAATTTTCCGAAATAAATAAGAGAAAAGAAAGGAAGGAAAATGAAAGGTGGGACCGCGTGATAAAGTGGGTCCCACTCCACCACCAAGCGTCCCCTGAATCTCGCGCGAAGTGAGAGAGAGAGACACCATGGGCTTAATATCGGGCCAATTTTCTAATTCTACTATATCCAAATATATAAAACATCATACTTTCTTTCTTCTATTATTTCTATGCGTCAAATCAAACTTCTAAGTTCGCTTGCACATTCAGAATTTTCATCATTTCCAACTATTAGCAATAAGGCCATATCTCTCTCTCTCTCTCTCTCTCTCTCTCTCTCTCTCTCTCTCTCTCTAAGCTGGGCAGGCAATGAGCTGAGCATGGATTTATTTGACAAAAGACAAACAAAAATGGTTGTGTGTAAGCATCAGACAAAAATAGTTGAACCTTCTCTGAACCATCTTTTTTTTTTCTTTATGTTTATTACCTACCTGCCCTCATTTTTCTTTATTTTCTAATTTAATCCATAAAACACAAAAACCAATGTGTAGTGATTGTCCTTCTTCTAGATAGAGGCAGGCTCATACAGAGAAAGAAAGAAAGAGAAATACATGTTCTTTGCCTTTTTGACTTCAGGCAATTTGTGTTATAAACCGCCTTCTTCTTCTTCTCACCGGCCTTTTTTCTGATTCATTCCCTCTGTGTTTTCATCAAGATTTAACTCTCGGATAAGCAACCCAGCTCCAGATTACTGCATCTACTCCTTCCTCTTCAAGAGGCTTCTTCTTCTATTAGCTTTTACGTTAATTTAGGAAATTCTTGGTCTTTCTTCCCAAAACCCCGTTTACTATCCATCCTCAATTGGTGTCGTCGTCGGAAATTACCGATTGAAAATGTTCTCGATTCAATAATTAGTGTACGATCAAGATCAGATTTTGATGATAGTTCAAAGCTTGGATCTTTGGTGATCCATGCTTTGATTAGACTTCCATCTAATTTAGTGTTTATTGGGTCGTCTTCTTCTTTCTCGCCATGGCCAATCCCCCCTCAACTTTCGACAAATGGAGGGACTATTTCAGGAGCATAAACACAGACATATTCATCGTCATTGAGCACGCAATCATGGTCGCTGCAAAAGACTACCCCTACGATTTCAAGCTGAAAAGGGATAGAACAGCCGAGGTTTTGTTTGCTTGCAAAATGACCAAGTGCGTTGGCTGCGACAATATTGAATTAGCTGTTCCCAGTCTAGTAGATGATGACGATTATTCCGATCTGAGAAGAGCAGATGATGAGTTTAACAAGAGCGGTCATGATGTTGGTGGGAGTAAGGACACGAAAGAGAGTAAGGTGGGCGATGGCGTCGATAATAAACACAGTGGCGATGATGATGTTGGTCATGAAGAGCTGCTTCAGATCGTCGAGAACCACCTCAGTGTGTGTAGTTATGGAGATGCAGAAGCTTTGAGTGATGAGATTGAGGAAGAATCCCAGTCTTTTGGTGAGATCAAAGGGGTCATCGATAAAAGTGAACAAGTGGTAGGTTCCTCTTTCTTTCTCATTAGGTTCATCATTCATAGATCAATGCTGATTGTTTGGGGTAATGATTTCTTTGCTTTGATTTGCAGTCTAGCCAAGTGCTGTTTGATTCTCTAAGAAGGCTTCAGCTCATGCATTTATCCGTAGAGACTCTCAAGGTTTGTCTGAGAATCTCTTCTTAGCTTTCAGGCATTCGATACCTTACCTCGGGATAATAATGGCGTCATTTCAATTTCAGGCCACAGAGATTGGAAAATCCGTTAATGCTTTGAGGAAACACAGTTCCAAAGACATACAGAGTATCGCCAAAACATTGATCGCGTAAGCATTTTCATCTCATCAAATCGACGCTGTGATGATGCATATATACTCATCATCGCAACCTTAATACATAAAGTGCAGGTCTTGGAAAGTCATGGTCGATGACTGCGCTAGAACTACATTGGCCATTGCAGGTTAGTTTTGATAAGTAATTGCCATTGATGACAATTCTTAGTTTTTGTCTCTCAATCACTGATTGAATTTGAAACCATTTTTAATGTTGCAGAAGCAGAATCTAGATCGCAGAAGAAAACACCAGTCGTCGACGAGGAAGACGAAGAAGCAGGGCTGCCTTCACCACCGCTCGATGAAGCAGCTTTCTTTGCTACACCTAATTCAATGGAGCTTTCGCAGGTGTCTGTCTATCATGTTATATTTTCTTTTAAGAAAGTTTTCAACTTTATTGTAATCTGACTTTAAATTTGCTTCTCTTGGGTTCGAAAAATTGGGATTCGTGGAGTTCTTCGACGGGATGGATGACATTCTAAGTGAGTAGAATCACGCGCTTCAGTTCTTGTTTTCTCTTGAGGCTTTTTCTTTTTTGCTCTTTGGTTCTTCCTCGCTCGAATTTCCCACGAAAGGAATTGTTTTTCCAGATTATCAAAATGGTGGGGAATTCGATAAAAACCAAGAAAGTGGCTTCTTAAAGCCGCTTCAAGAGAAGAAACCAACCATGAAAATCGAGACAAAACCACAGCCAAAGAGAAATCAAGAAAAGAAGCAAACTCCTCCTTGTAAGCCAAACATGACTCAAAAAGAGAACTTTGTTCGACAAAAGCCTCCTCCTATTGGTGGTGAGAGACAAAAACTTGCTCTGAAACCTATGGCCAACGATGAGAATCGAAAATTCGAGGACAAGGGTCTGAAGAAACCTATGCCTCCTCAAAGAGAGGTGAGTAGAGCAATCGTTGTGTTTGACATGACAAGAAAGAAAATCTTATTGTTCTTCTATGTTGTTTAATATATGGCTTGATTCTTAAAGCAGAAGCTGAAGGACAACGACGAGGCTTTGGTACTGCAGAGCAAACTAGAGGTTGCCAAGAGGAAGCTTCACGAGCGCTACCAAGAAGCAGAGAGAGGTTAGTTTTTTTTTTCTTCCCTCCATTAACTTCACGAAAGAAAAACGCAAAGAAGTTCATTACATTATGTGGTGATCAACAGCCAAGAAACAGAGAACTGTTCAAGTTGTTGAGTTAGGGGATCTCCCTAAGAATGGCCAAAGTCAGCAGAGGTACCAGCATCCCGTTGCCAAGCCTGTCGCCCGACAAAACAGGCATTGGGCAGCACGTGGACGACGTTCTTAGATTAGATAGATCGTAATATATATAAATAACGCCGGTTTTATTTTTTGGGAATTTATGGTGTAGTATAAGGTGATCTTATTACACGGCAGAGACTTGTAGTAGAAATCCTACTGAGTGTGTGCTCTGTCATTGACTGATGGAATTTCATATACCAAAGCCAGCAGTTTTCATGTGGTGATGGTAAAAGCCCATTGATACAGAATATGAGCAGCAATTCCATTGAAAGAAAAAGTTGTCAAAAGGATCAATTTACTCTTGCCCAACGCTCAATTACAAATTTTTCAAGCTTATTGCCATCAATTCAGAGGCACGAGGGTAAAGTCTATGATGAACTTTTTTTTTTTTTTGAAATCTCACCATGATAATGTACATATCATCACAGGGATTCATCACCCATAAGAAAAAAGGTACAGCAGCGTAAAAAGGAAGTCGAAAATACAAAAAGCCATCCTTTTCCTTACACAAACAAAGATATGAATAAGGTAAAGGGACTTTCTTCTTGTTATATAAAGAGTAACTGAAAATCTGTCTTTGCTTGGACTTCTCCTTTTGCGGGTTGTCATTCAGCTACAATTCATATGGAGAAGAAGTTCTCTCTCTCTCTCTCTCTCTCTCTCTCTCTCTCTCTCTCTCTCTCTCTCTCTCTCTCTCTCTCTCTCTCTTTCTATGATATTTATATACAAATTGCGCACCTTAAACATATAATGGAATCAAGAAGAGGTAATGGCGGCGCAGGTTCTCATTTGCTTGGACTTGTCGTCTAACATAGACCACATAATTTGAACATCTTCGTATCCACAGGCCATTACTTCACCATGAAGGTTCATTACACTACACTGTTCTTGTCTTCCTGCGTTTATGCATTTTATCCCAGAGTAATTTAGATACACAAGAGAGAAAGCGATATATGTTTGATAATCAAACACAAGTTATTTAACTTCTTCCAAAATTTCCGTCGAAATAAAAGAGAAAACAAATGAACTAAAAGTACATCAATATCATAGGATCCGTACCTTGTCGTGACTTCTTGTCTCTAGTAGAGTTGTTGTTGTTATGGTTGAACAAAGTACAAGCTTTTCTGAAAGGAGTTGTGATTGTTCGAACCCAAGAAGCTGCCATTGTTTTTCATTAGTTTGTTTGTCTAGTTGAAATTATATATAATACATATACATATATATATACACACACATAGAGAGAGGAGGAGAGAGGTTATTAAAATGTGGAAATATGTAATATATTCTCGAAACTAGACAAGATCTGCAGCAATACATTTATTACACATGGTTACTCAAATTATTAATCATTGTGTAATGATATGAAAAAAATAAACCTACGCTATAATTAAAGGGATTAATTACGCAATTTATACGAGGTTCACTAATCCATTACGTTATAGATAGGGTTTTGTTCGCTTTACTGACATGCTACTAAGGTTAGAGAGTTGGCATTATAAACGTTACATAAATGAGATCTCTGTTGATGCATATTATTATATCTTACTAAAAAGGCGGACAATTAGAAAAAAAAAATAAGCTTAACATTCAATAATATGTATGTATAGTATATATATGCTAAGTTGTAAATTATAATTCTGCCCCATCACATGAAGCACGATTCCCAAAATGGTCCATTGCATTTGCATTGCATGTGAAGCCTCCTCGACCTTTTGCTTTCTCTGAGACTATATTTATCGGCGACTTCGACGACCGGTCTTGCATTAAAAGTGACGAAAATAAATCAAAATATTAAAGAATCCCCCACAACCGGTTGGTGGACAGACCGGGTTCACCAACCGGTTGTGCACAGGTTTCGATACTGTTCTGTATAATTTTTATTAATTTTTATGATAGATTTAATTTCTGTTAACTTTTTATTTTTATTTTTTTACCAAAATATATTATTTTTTATTTCTCTACAGATAGAGACTAATATTGATATATTTTGAATCAAAATTTTAAATTATCTATTTCTCTATTACATTTTATAATCTATCATAATTCATATTATTTTTTTTCTCCAATGACCAAAATACTAAATTTTATATCATATATGTAATCTATTTTTGAAAACATTCAAATACCACTTAAAATAATTATTAAATATAAATATTATGGGTTGTGTTGGGTTGTTGATAAAGTTGAAAATTATTTAAGTTGGGTTGATGTATAGGTTGTGGATGTGGAGGAGAGAGAAAATAATATTTTATTATCATGACCGGTTGTGAAGGTCACTGATAAATATAGTCTGAAGGAGACGTCGATCGATGACAAACATAAATAACAATAATACCCTCACGCTGCAGAAAATCGTAAGCACTCTAATTTGTTTTTATTACCAATCTTGAATGTCCTCATGCTCGTATCAACCATGTTGATCAATCACGTTCAATAAAAGAGCAAGTTGAAGTACAAATACGTACTCCCACCAACCCGAAAATATATATATATAAAAAATACAATTGAAGATGAATGAATGTGTTGGAACTTGGAAGAGACAATCCATGTTCGATATTTAATACTCCCTCTGTCCCTATAACTTAAGGACATTTGGGATTGGGTTCGGTTTTTAAGAAATATAACATTTTAATAAGATAGAGGTAGAAAAGTATATGGTGTGACATGTCTTTTAAGAATATTTAATATTATTATATTGATTGTGTGTGATAATTTTTTACTAAATATGGAAATGTATAAAAGATAGTGGGACGTCCGATTTCATAAAATGTACAAAAGTTACCGGGACGGAGGGAGTATTATTGTTTGCGTGGCTCTAGACAAGAAATCTTGATAGAACATTACAAGTAGTAGCATGTTATCTTGCTTGCACATGCAATGCCAAGTCCATCTATCTATCTATCTATATTGTAGTCGTACACGTGGATTGGGCCTCTTACGTGGGCTACGACTCTTTATTCACTTGGGCTTTGCTCAGCCCAATAATCTGGTTATTACAGGCTCACCTGAAATTTGTATTTCTTTTTCTTTTACGCAAAAAAGAATTCGCATACTTCATTCACAAAGGCAACGACGCTTCACTTCACCGATCAATGTCCAATCCAATCTCTTACCATCCAACGGATACAAATTTAAAGTTTAATACCCGTTGCAAAGAGCGGTATATAGATAGAGTTTCGAAAAAATTCCAAGGTTACCGCATAGAGAGAGAGAGAGAGAGAGCAATCTGACTTGTTATCGTCATTTAGTAGTGTTCTTGTATTGTATAATGACTTCAAGAAACGCCGGCCAACAGAACAGAGGTGCGATTAAGGGAGACTCCCTTTAATCTTCCCAATGTGGTGTACCGTTTCTTCTATAATCATGTTTCTTTTGTTTACGATCTGCTTTGAGGGTCCATCTTAATTCGACAGAGTTCTGAAAACTCGTTCTTTGGATAGTTTTTTCTTGCCCGATTTTCAAGAATAAGATGGGTTTCTCTGATACTTGCTGGTCATTATCAACTATTTCTTGTCTGCCAAGTGTTTCAAATTACGATCTTTTTACTTTCGTTTGATTTGTTTTCTTGGCATTCAGATTTTTCGGACGTATGTCGTTTGTACGCAGGTGAGCCAATTCCTGGGGCTATTAAGCATAAGAAAATGGGAGCAGAGAAGAACAGCCGCCGAGCTTTGGGTGACATAGGGAATGTCGTAAAACCACAAGTGTCTCGACCTGCTACGAGGTATTTCTAAATTCAAACGAAATCAGAATATTCAAATTATAGAGGCAAAGAATGATAAAGTACTCTTTGATTCTTTCAGGAGCTTTTGTGCTCAGCTACTTGCAAATGCTCAGGCTGCTGCTGATAAGAACAACAAGGTAAGATAAACCACCGTGTAAACCATTCCAAATTTCTGTATCCCAGTCAAACGTTTGATTAGTTTATGTCTGCACTTGATTGTTTTGTCTGTAGGATTATTTGGCGGTTAATCCCAACGGAGGACCCATTGTAGCAGATGGGGTTCTTCTCCCGAAGAAGAAAGCTGCAGCAGTACGAAAACCTACTCTCAAGAAAGCCGTTGACAAATCCAGTAAGCCCCCCCCAAGAGATAATCGAAATCAGCCCTGATACTGTAGAGAAGCAGAATGCTGCTGCTAAGTGCAGTGAGAAATGTCATGATAAGTCTGGAAAGAAGAGAGGCCCAACTCTTACTTCGACGCTCACTGCTCGAAGCAAGGTGCGTGCAAGCATTAGTTTATCGTTTGTCTTCTCAATACTTGTGATGGTAGTTTTTTCTTAGGAGCTTACCTTACGCTTAGTTCTTCGTTCGTTCTTAGGCTGCTTGTGGGCTGAGCAAGGATGAGCAGATTGCAGACGTCGACGCCGCCGATTCCAACAATCACTTGGCAGTCGTTGAGTACGTTGAAGAAATGTACAACTTCTATAAGATGGTTGAGGTATGCATTCGACTTTTTCTCTTTCAGTAGGACGACAATCAGTGATCCTTTTTTCAACGGATGCAGAATGAAGGGCATGTCCATGGCTACATGAAATCACAGCCCGAGATAAACGAGAAAATGAGGGCTATTCTGATAGATTGGCTGATTCAAGTCCATGGAAAATTCGATCTTTCGCCCGAGACTCTTTACCTTGCCATCAACATCCTTGATCGTTATCTAGCTTCAACTACTGCTACATCTAGAAGAGATCTTCAACTAGTTGGCTTGAGTTCTTTGCTCATAGCCTCCAAATATGAAGAAATTTGGCCTCCTCAGGTCAGTGCCTAAACAATTGAATTGTAACTTAACACAGATGACTTATCATCATGTTTTCTGTTTAACTATCGATAGGTTGACGAGCTGGCGTGCAGCTCAGATCGAACTTACTCCAACGAACAAATCTTGGTCATGGAGAAGCGCCTTTTAGGCTCGTTGGAGTGGTACTTAACAGTCCCGACTCCTTACGTGTTCCTAGTTCGCTTCATCAAAGTATCTCAGACAGATTCAGACGTGAGTAGAGACACGCTTATTTTCACTAACCTTGGCTAGAAAGAAAAGAGTTTTACATGATCATCTGCCTCCTTACCATATAGGTGGAGAACATGGTTTATTTTCTTGCTGAGCTTGGAATGATGAACTACGCTACTATAGTGCACTGCCCTTCGATGATTGCTGCGTCGGCGGTTTATGCGGCGAGGTGCACTTTGGAACCGAACCCTCGAAGTTCACACGGGGTTTGCTGAATCGCAGCTCTTGGACTGTGCGAAGCTATTAGTTACTTACCATTGTTCTTCCATGGCACCCGATCAGAAGCTCAAGGGAGCTTATAGGAAGTACTTGAGCTCAGACAAAGGCGCTGTTGCTTTAATACCACCTGCCAAATCTCTTCTATTGGCACAGTGATGTATTCTTTTTTTTTTGTCCTCAACATATATGTAGCTCTGATGATGATCAAACAAAACAGGCAATTCCCCAGTTTAGGGATCTGATTTCTTGAGGATTTGTTTGGTATTTTAAAGCGAATCAAATTGATTTCTCATAATGAATGAATAAAACAAATATGTGCATGCACTAAGTGAAAATCCATCCAGGCATAACGATTAAGCAATGTAAGAAATAAAGTTAACGTGACCATTCTTACAATACATACGAACTCTGAAGCTAAGTTTCTTTGCCAAAATGATTTTGGATGTCTTTGAAGGACACTGTGGCTGATCCTCTGCTCTTTGCTCTCTGCTGTGAGGCATGTTCTTTCCATCCAGTCATGTATATCACCTATAATAATAAAAAGTTAAGTTCCGTAAATCTCAATTGCACACAGAAAAATGTTACGTCGTGTTTTACTTTTGACCTGGAAAGTAGCTGGGATGGTGCCATCCTCAGCAGCAAACATTGAATCATAAACAGATGCGGTGGCTAAAGCAGTGTCTCTCTTCAAAATCTGATCGATGATGAAACAATGAATCAAACGTGTTGTGTTGTAGGTTCATTCTTTAAAGCAAATATCTGAAGGGAATGAAAGCTTCAGTCAGAGGGCTTACATGGCTCCGTTGCAACAGAGCGTTGGTTTCACCCATCGAGCGGAGATGTTCTATCAAGTCAAGAGCTGCCTTGACGAAAACAGAAAAGCGTGCAATTAAAAATGTCTTTCCAAACATACTATTTGTAAAAACATTGTGTTTAATCAAAAAAGACAGAAAGAAGATAATCTACCGCTGTTGTATCTCACAGTGTACTCATCGACATCAACTCCAGGAAGACTGAAGCCTGCCCTAGTCAAGAGATTGCCTGCGTCGCGGACCTATTATAAGACATACGATTTTTAAGTTCAAAAGAAAACATTTTCATTTGAGAGAGAAAGAGGAGAGTGAGTGAGGCACAAGTACCTGAGCCAAAGGTGATAGCCGAGGGCTTATGCCTCCTTCGCGTTCCATTTGTGCCATGGTGCACGAGATTCTTAGCTCTCTGTATGTTGTTTGATGAGAAAGGATTTTAACAACATTCCACGCTCGAAATCCTTCGTATAAAAAGATCAACAAAAGTAGGACTACCTTAAAGTTTCTCCACCAAGAATTGCTGCCAAAAATAAGCCATCAGGCTTCAAGGCCAATCTACTCTGCCACAGGTAAACAAAAAACAGAGGGAACAAAAAGTGATGCTTCATAAGGAATTCGAAAAGCAAAGAGACCCTTAAATTGAAAAGTACAAAAAAAAAATCATTTATTGCAATCATATCAACAATAAAGCTAAAATTGCTGAGGAAAGTAACTGCAACAGACAAAGGAAACAAGCAAAACCTGTATCATTGCTCCAGGAAGGTCATTTGTCCAATGGAGTCCTAAGCTACTAATAATCAGGTCCAAAGAGCTAAGCAAATTCAAACAAAATCATTTAAAACTCAAACCTATCTAAAAATAATACGTACAAGGTGAAACAGAGCTTATGTAACACCTACCTTTCCTTAATGGGCAGAAATTCTTCATTAGCAACAACGTACGCTGTCTCAACGTTCTTGTTTGGCAAATTTTGTTCGAGTAGTTTGCATCGCTTGATCATGTCGTGCGAAGTATCCATCATTATAAGCTTTTCAATGCCTCCTGAAAAAAAATAATAAATAAATAAATCATAAAACTGATCACACTTATAAACCTCTGCGAAGTATCCATCATTATAAGCATTTATACGCATAAGACAGAAGGAGCCCTCTAAATTCATAATCTTCTGAAGAAATTTAACTCTTACCGCGTCCATGCACCAAACGCATGATTGCCTCTGAAGAACCGCCCATGCATAATGCGGTAGGAAATGTCTTCCTGCAATCCTACATTAGAAGGAGGATAATAATTCAAGAACATAACTTTTATAGATGCGCGTCGACCTCAAACTCATTATCCGCATAAAGATCATACTGAGGGAATCCTAATGTGATTAAAACTCCTAAAGCAATCAATCCTTCCTTATCTTAATGCAGGACATTTTTATCTTAATTCGCCATATGATGCGTTCAAAGGTAACACCGAGTGAGGTGGTGATTGCACCAGAGAATTTTTAACTTAGCTTCTCAGCTACCTTTTTCATATCACTCACACAACACATAAACGCTATATAAGAGTATCGTTTGTTCTTCGAATAGGATTAATTTAACAACACTTGATTCACTACAGGGAAAACAAATGTAGAACCAAATTTACATTGCTTAGTTATTAATTGAAAATGAATCACAATTTACTCAAGTAAAGCACATAAATTTAGATATTAAACTCCCTCACCTCCAAACGATCCACTAGATTTTCAGCGACAGCTCCAATCAATGAATCATTTTGAGGCATAAGCCATGCAGCTCTATCCCTCTATCTCAGATTGAAATCATGGGATTGGGAAGGAAAAAAAAGGCCACTAAATTAGATCATACGAGCTGGAGAAATTGTTTTCTTGATATTAAACAAAAAAGACTGAGCTGAGTTAGAAACTTCACTTGTTTGCGCTTCAGATCACGGTCAAATATTTTAACTTTAGAGCTTTGCTCTGTACAGTAGAACCTAACGCTTCTCGACACGACGCCGTGAAGGCTTCTCCGATGAACTCTGTTCAACAAGGTTGCCGTCGTCATCAGCGTCACAGAGAGAGAGAACATTGGAATCAATTTTTCGTTTCAGGCAAAAAAAAATGGCTTTTTAAATTAAACAATGCAGAAAAAAATAATATTTAATGAAATAGGATCGTTTTTTAAATAATTAACAAAATCTCTTGAAAGTAGTTCGAATACCAAAAAATATAAGATGCATATCATTTTAATCGTCGTGAAACAAACAATAAATAAGATGCGTTTGTCGATTTTTATTATGTAAATCACATGAAATAACGATGATTTTATGATTTGATAGATTATATAGTTAAGAAATAAAAATAAGTTAAAGAAAATAAAAAAAATAAAACAATAGGATGTCGCCCCTAATCTCAAACAAAATAAAAAATAAAAAAATTTAAAGGGGCATCACACTTAATGGTGGTTGCGTCGCTCCTAATGGGTGCGGCGACGCGGCTATTAACCGCGAACTGTCCTATTTTGTTAATTATTTCAAAAACGATCATATTTCATTAAATATTATTTTTGTCTGCATTCTTTAATTTAAAAAGCCGAAAAAAAATATAACAGACATTAACATAATTGGACAATTACTGATCCATTCCAAAAACGATGAATTCAATATTTTAATGAGATTTGGGTGTAAAATACTCCATCCGTCCCAAAAGTTTTTGTACATTTTACTAAATCGGGCGTCCCACTTCTTTTGTACATTTCCTTATTTAGTAAAAAACCTATCACAAACAATCAATATAATAATATTAAATATTCTTAAAAGACGTGCCAAAATATACACTTTTTTACCTTTCCAACACACTATATTAATAAAATATTCAGTTTCTTAATTCCCGTGCCGATACCCAAATGTCCATAAACTTATGGGACGGAGGGAGTAACAAAAATGTGGAAGTTAACATATTTATCTTCCATCTGGGCCCCACCAATATTTCTCTCTATTGGTTTTAAAATTTTACAGCCTCAATCACTCCATGTACCTATTCTAAATTTTTCTATTAAAAATACATAAAATTCTACCAAACAAGATATGCTGATTAGAGTTAATTACTAAGCTAGGCACTTTTCCAATCTTGAATTACAAAAATATGAACTATGTGTATTATATTAAAAATAGGCATTTTTTTTTTTTTTTATGAATTAGTTTTATTATATGCACAAGTTTGTAACGTAAATAGACATCCTTCTAATTTATTTTTGTATTAATTAATATCTTATAAATGAAAATTAAAGGCAAAAAATACAATAGAAATTAGATATATGATCCCAAAAGTTGACGGAAATTAACAATATTGCCTTTCCTATATACTAGTACTCTTTGCACACCGCAACGTTTGTACTATAAAATATAAATATATAATATTAAATTTATTTAAATTTAATATATTAAATTGGTAAACATAATTTAAATATATGAGATTAAAGACATAACTTTAACGAAATTAGTAGTTAACTAAATATAGTAAATGGAATTAGTGGTTACTTTTTTGTTATTTTTTTTATCTTTTATTTTTTTATTTTTTTAAATTTACAGGCTAAAATGGCTATATATACACCGCTCAAGGCGCTTAAATAGATAGATAAATATATACTCAGCTACTACACAATTAAAAATTAATGCTGCCTGCCGAATTATGAGCTTTGGCCCAGCAAGCTTTGAGATTTTGTTCAAATCATTGGCTATGAATAATGAATGATATCGATATTTACGGTTAGTGAGTTAAGATACTAAGAAATATCCTTCCTTATCCATCGTCGTATCTTCCTCATCAAGCATAGCTAAATATAATCCAAACGGAATGGGTCATACATACATAGTTGATAATGGAGCGAAGAAGAATCGTATAGATAGATGATGTGGCTATTATTAGTACATAACATATATACCTTACGTCAGTTAGCTGTTAGCATCGTTTCGAAAGTTGGTCGTCATTCAGTCTTCCTTCTCAATCACCATGGCAGTCTGGTTTACGCAAAAGACTTGGTACTCATTCTTCATAAAACTGGGCAGTATTTACGGCAGAAGAAAGTGGTTATTAGACGGTAAAGGAACCGAGTTTCTTTGCACGGCGCACAGCAATCGTTTCTCCTCATCAACAGCAATGATGAGAGTTTCGGATGAATCCAATAGTGGTTCATCAGCATCATCATCAGTAGGCCGCGGTGTTGAGCTGTTCTCTGCTGTTGCTATGGTTGTTAAATCGTTGAATCGGAGGTTTTTTGCAGGCTTTGCGAAATCCGTGGAAAGGTACGATTTTGACAGGTCTTTCGCCGCATATAGGATGCTTGTGTGCGTGTTCGCCACTGCCCAGTTGGAAGAGGAAGTCTCTGCTTTAATTGCAGAAATTGTTTCTTATTACCAAAAAAATGCTGGGCTCGATTTGTTCGATATCACGTCCCAGCTGCTGCTGCCTCCTAAAGGGGGGGATGACGCGACAAAAATTGCGGTCGCCGACGCGCTCGTGAAAGTATTTGCTGCTGCGTCTCTGGACGATAACGCTGTTGACGTTTTCCGCAAGTCCAAGAAACTTGGGATTGATTTGGATGTAGGGTGCTGTAATTTCCTGCTCGAGTGCTTGGCAAGAGGAAACAACAGACGAGAGGCCCTTTTGGCTGCTGTGTTCGAAGAAATGAACAGCAGGTCCCGCCTTTGTGACGAGTACACCTACGCGATCCTCATCAAATTTTACTGCAGAGAGGGTCGGTCCGAAGAAGCACTGCGACTACTACATATGATGATGATGACGACGACATCTCCTCCTCCAAAGGTGGCTACTTTTGGCTTAGTAATCAGCGGTCTGTGTAAAGAACGTAGGAGCGAAAGGGCGCTGGAGGTCATCCCTTGGATGATGAAGCGCGCCGGCATTTCCCCAGACGTTGTCATGTACAGCTGCCTCGTCGACGGTTTTTCCAAGCAGGGCGATCTGAGGAAAGCCCTCCAACTGTTCACAAAGATGAGAATGTCGGGAGTTGGTCCCGACGCAGTTGCTTTCGGGACTCTCATCGACGTCCTCTGCAGAGGAGGAATGGTGGAAGAGGCACGCAACGTGTTTCGAATGATGCCTCCCCTCTTCAAGGACGAACGTGCTTACAATTCGATCATAGCTGGATTATGCCGAGAGGAGAAGATGGAGTTGGCTTGGGAGGTATTTTCTTCGGAACGCGACGTTTCGCCTTCCGTCGCTACGTACAACTGCCTCATCAGAGGTTCTTTCGAGGTTGGTCGACTGGGCGTCGTGGCGGACTTGCTCCGCGACATGTGCTTCGCAAGGATGATCCCTCCCGATGCCTCCACCTACCATATTTTCATTCGCGGACTTCAAACCCTTGGATATCATGATGTTTCGCAAAGATTACAAGAACTAGTAGAAGGAGAAGAAAGAAATAAAAAGCTAGTTGCTTGTTGTTAGTTTCCCATCTTTTCTAATTCTAGCTAAATAACACAGTGTGATTTCGCCATACTAAATGGCTGTGATGATACGCTCCACTTTCTCCTACGCAAGCCTCAAAATGAGATTAATAAACGTCCGTAGGGCCGCCTAACGAGGTGTGGCGAATAGTCTCTTCTTCTACTGCACAGCCAAAGGGAGAAGAACTATTGCAGCAGCATGCATTCTACTAATGCATTTATCGGGTGAAACAACGCATAAAGTTATGACTGACCTTTGTAAAGAAAGCCTCTCTAGCCTTAGAAACTGCCGAGAGTGCAAGTTGGTTTATGCGGTCAAAATTCTGATCGGCCATTGCTTGCTTGTCGAATATGGCATCTGAGAGAACAACCCCTGAGGCTGATACTCCTTCAGAAAGGTACTGACCTACTGAGTCTGAACAGAGAAAATAAAACCTATTTTCTTGAGCCAACAATCCTTAGCAGCAGAGCAGCAAGAAAAAATAAACAAAAGAAGAAGACAATGTGTAAGTAATCAATCTGACCCAATGTTATGCCTTGTGATGCAACCATTGGGATGTGAGGAAAAGGCTTCCTTATTGCAGACATGTATTGGATTCCACCTAATGCAGAGACAGGGTATACCTTAACTATCTTGGCTCCACCTTTGGATGCACATAGTATCTGCATCATCATAATCATCATAATGATTCATTCAGTCAAGTCAGTCTTTTGCTCTGTCGAGCTGAAAGCTGTAATCCCAACAAAGATCCAAGAAGCCATAGATTGATTCATCCATTTGAATTTTCAGTGAATGCAAAATTATAATTTTACATAATGTTTCCGAAGGTACCTCCGTTGGGGTCATGACTCCAGGTATATATAGAGCATGTCCTTCTGAAACATCGTCAAGAATTTCCTGAGACCATGATAATGAAGCCGTTGAATTGAAGACGACTTTTTAAGGAAAATATGTATGATCTTTCCTACCTTCACCATGGCTGGGCTCATTATAAACTTAGCTCCGTATCTTATTGCATCATCGGCGTCCCTTCTGTCTAAAACAGTACCAACCTGAAAGTTTAATGCCATCAGATATGGAAACAAGCGTCGAAAGGAAATGCTTCCAAGTTTTCTTACTCCTATCGATGTCGAAGGGTACTCTTGGACCAATGCCCGCAGAACCTATGTGTAAACTAGCAGAAAATGTTACAATATATTGCAGGCAAGGCAAGGCAAGGCAAGGCAAGCTCACAAGTCCAAGCAAAAATTAAACCTTTAACCTTGTATGTACCTCAAACACACCTGGGGTGGACATTACAACTTCCAGCTTCAATTTGAAAAAAAAAAAAGATAAAAACATCGAGTCTGTTAGACATTCCTGATGCACTTACAATTTCACATCCTTTTCTAAGATGAAAATCTGCAACCATTTAGCAGAAAATCGAAGTACATGGTTCTCGAACTTACTACTGTGATTTTAGCTCTAAGTGCCGCGCGTGCAGCTTCAAACGCAACTTCTGCACTGAACAGAACAATCAAAAATTAATTTTAAAATAAAACCCATCATCTTCTTCGTTCGTCTAACAACTAACGCGAAGGTGTGTGTGCATTAAAAATCTGACCTTTGGGCTCGTACGCAAGCAATGATAGCCGATTCTTGAATATCCATCAAGACTCTGTCAGCAACACAATCAGTGTTTTCTAAAGAGCAGTTCCCACGAAAATTATTCAAGAGTGTACGAGGAGAAAAGCAAGTGAAGGGCTTGTTTCTACAAGAAAGGCTTATCTTTGATGAAGGAAAGAGGTGAAGATTGAGACTAGTTTTGTATGCAGCAGTGAGGCCCATAATGGCCATGGTCGTTATCCTCTTCAGATAAGACTGTAAAAACCTTATAAAGATAATGAATGGATGTATCAAAAGTAAATGCTTGATAACGTTGCCGTCTATTTAGCCAATAAAAGAAAGAAAATTGTTAATAGGATTCATTATTACAAAAAAAAAAAAAATTTAACCACGTTCAAATATTACCATCGCTGCTTTAGGAGGAACAACAATTTCATCACAAATCTTGATAGAATCTTTGATGACATATCCATTTGACTGGGAATAGTAAATAATTGAGAGCAATCGAACACCAAAAATCAAATATTTTCAAACATGAAAAGTCTATGCAGTTAGAAATAGGACAAATCCTCGGATCACACCTGTTGAAACATTCGGGGGGGGAAGAAAAGGTACCAATCCAATCATTGGACACTATATCTATTTCTTTCTACCAAGGAAGAGGCTTCCATGCTACCTTTAATATAAATATATTACCATCAATCTCATCGTACAAACTACAAAGATTGAGTATCAGCAACTACTAGACTAGTGCTACTACTACTACTCACTAGCTGGTTCAGCCTCAGGGTTTGCTTCCTCTTGATTTGTGTTTGTTTCATTGCCTTCCTTGTGATCTTCTGATGGGTTTTCGGTTTCTGGTTTGTCTGGTCCAGGACCAGCCGATACTTTCACCATCGACGGTCGTAAAAGTCTCTCGCCGAGTATAAATCCCTTTCTGTATTCTTCTATGATCACACCATCTTCATATTCTGTTGAATCTTCACGCACTATGGCTTCATGCATCTTTTTGGCAAGAAAATGGGAAAGGAAAATCTCAGAAATAGTCATGCAAAATTGCAAAAACGAACTGAACGAACCATGTTAAGATACATATTGTCATAGGAAAGAATTCACAGATACATAAGCTTAAAATCATTCTGTACTAAATCTCGAGTTTTTGAATAGATTCGCCGCCGAGTTGGCTCGGTGGGTCAATTGAAATCAAGAAATACAGGTTCAGGGCTTGAAGCGTGTCCAGGTCTTCGTAAAACCTGAACAAGCTTCATACATCTTCCCAAACATCTGTTTAATCACACGACTGACTTCTGAGCCAACTCGGGGGGAGCTTATTACCTGCATTATGTCAATTAATTACCAGACAACAACTGTAGTAACCCACAATAAGAAAAATCGATCAAGAAAAGCCTTAAAACCTATCAAAGATTAGACTTTTTACATGATTCGCTCGGTTAACTAGTAATCAGCAAGTTCTAGTCTTAACAAAGCACAAAACTGAGTCTAAGAAAGAATAGGAATCTTACCATGGGATCAAAAGGTTTGCCCACAGTCTCCACAGGAACTACGCCTAGCGATCCCAGGATCTCCACAAACTGCTTGTATATGCTCTGATAATTGCTGTTTACCTTCTCCTCTCCTTCCGTATCGACTTTGATTTGAGCTTTTGCTCTCTCGAAATTATCCAAAACAGGCAGTAAACGCTCCACGAGTTCTCCTTGCGCGTTTGTTACCAGAGAAAGTCGATCCCTCTCAGTTCTCTTGCGGAAATTGTCGAAATCAGCACTGATTCTAAGAACACGATCCCTCTCATATGACAGTTCTTCGGTCACGGTGGCCAGTTTTCTTTCAAGATAGGCAACTTCATCTTCAACGGTCTGAAAATATGATTCTATTTCTGCAATTTTCGCTTCGTCATTGTTTGCTAAGGCCTCTTTGTAAGAAGTCAGTGAAGCTAAAATTAAAGAACTATTTGTATCCTCTGCAACTGCGCCATCGCTATCACTGTCAATGGAAGCATCAACGGCAACATCGTCGCTTTCTTTGTCCTGTTCATCTATATGAAAACGACAAACGTTGGTTCAAATCTCGAAAATCCCACTTACAAGTACTTTACACACTTTCCCCACAACATTATCAGTAAATATCCCCTATCAAAGCAAACAAGTAGTCATTAACGTGAATCAAAGCAGGCGAGTATAGCTAAACCACATTTTGAAACTATAGCATAATCTTAAATAGTCTCCCGATTAAAAGAACGATGCACACACAAACACGGAGTAGCATACATCTGATTATAGTAAAAACAAAACCTTGAAAGATCAAACTCAAAAATCAGCTCATCATTTAACAACCCTGCACACAAAACATTGAAAAAAAGAAAGAGAAAGTACCTCAGCTTCGGGTTCGGACTCTTGAATTGGCTCTTTCTCCTGGGTCTCTGTCTGTGCCTCAACGCTATCCCCATCCGTCGCAAAAGTCAAGAATTTGAAGAAAAAGCTTCGGCCCAGTTTAGTAGCTTCGGCGACGGAGTAATCGCGGCCTCGGCGGCTAATACGACGCCGTACGGCTCGAAACTTGCTGTGCGCAAGGCACACGTGGGTGAAGGGGGATGAAGATGCGCTTCTAGCGTTGGCCGAAGGTGCCCAGAATGTTGGCGCAGCCTTCAACACGGTGGTCGCCATTTGAGGAGAAGGAAAGAATGGAAGGGATAGAACAACTGTTTTTATGTTCTGTGCAGAAAAAGAAAAAGAAAAAGAAATATTAGTTTGTGTTGCAGAGTCGCTAGTAGCTCTGGCATTTTAAAGAGAGAAAGCGTAAATGCAGCTGCTATTGGGTAAACGATATATTCATGAAAACTAAACTCTCTCATTTCGCACTATGCATGCATAACATTGACCTGTAATTCATGGAAGGTTAAGCACAAAACCTCAGACAAAGACATTAAACATGTTCATAGCCGTTATTTCCACATTGATGCACACCAAGAAAGAACGGTTACAATTTGATCCAAGAACGAACTATTACAACCATTAAAGGTTGCAGATTGCACCAAAAAGTGGATCAATGGCATGCCTTTGAGGTCAGAAATGATACTATCGAGCCTACAAATCAACCAAAAACTTATGTTTTTACCATATGATCTTCACTATAGTCAGTTACTTCTATTCATAATCCAATCCATGCTTACAGGTTACAGATTCCTATTCTTTTTCTCTCAGTGATCCATCATTTTATGTCTTCACTGAATTCCTTGATCGAATCATCCACAAGTTCTTGAATTGACGGATATTGGAGTTAAATCAAGGGAAGTTACTATCTTTAATACCAAACCTTTGTTTTCCATATAGTGGGTACTACTTACTCAGCAGCCATTACTGTGTAATAATGCATTACCTGTCAATTGTAATTATATAGTAGTAACTAAGAAGAAAACGTCTTTGACCGGCAATAAACAAAAAATGTAATAAAATATTGGTTTGCCCTACGCTACGCTACAAATACCAAAAATCCCATTTGCCCATCGGTCAAATCGAACATTTTTCACATACATACATCTCTTCCCCCACACAGCTGAAAGCCCAGACAACAGGCAGCTAAGGAAAAATGGCGGATCAGTTGACCGATGATCAGATCTCCGAGTTCAAGGAGGCTTTCAGCCTTTTTGACAAGGACGGAGATGGTATGTGTGTCTCTCCCTTCTGTTACGTTGTTGTCTCAATGTATATGTTATAGGTCAGATCTGATTTCTGGGTGATTGTCTTGTTTTTCAACTTTTGATTCGTTCGTGTGTTAGAGAATGAGTTTGATGATTGATTTCTGGGTGATTGCCTTGTTTTTCAACGCTGTAAATGCATGTGTATCTCGTTTTTCTTACTCAGATGTGAGCATTAAGATTGCAGCCATTGAGGTTCATAATTCATATAGCTGTCTGTCATGATCTAGTTTACGCTGATTTTAGGTATAATATCGAGTTTGTTGTTGATAAAAGAATATCTCCACACATGCCACTTCTAAGGTGTAATGTAAAGGTGATATCTTTTTTCGGAATCTTGAAATTTTGACATGGCAAGGTTGTCCAATTTCACTACCTAATACCGACTGGAGATGAGATATAAGCCAAGGTCTATATGTATGATGTGCTTAGACAATATATGGTTTGAAGTTTCCAGCTTGTGTTTATTACGTATGCAGGCTGCATCACCACCAAGGAGCTTGGTACCGTAATGAGATCCCTTGGCCAAAATCCGACCGAAGCTGAGCTTCAAGACATGATCAACGAGGTCGATGCTGATGGTAATGGAACCATTGACTTCCCTGAGTTTCTGAACCTCATGGCAAGGAAGATGAAGGACACCGATTCCGAGGAGGAACTGAAGGAGGCTTTCCGCGTCTTCGACAAGGATCAAAACGGCTTCATCTCTGCTGCTGAGCTTCGCCATGTGATGACGAACCTTGGAGAGAAGCTCACCGATGAGGAAGTCGACGAGATGATTAGGGAAGCTGACGTCGATGGTGATGGACAGATCAACTACGACGAGTTTGTTAAGGTCATGATGGCCAAGTAAGGATTATGTTCGCTAAGAGTCTTCGTTTTTCTTTTCAAGTGCTTGACGATTTAATTCTGTGTGTCTGTATCTGCGTTGGATATCTTCGTTATCGTTCCCTTTTGTGTATTTTATGTCACCATGGATTCTTTCTTTTTATTTCATCCAGCAAGTTTACCAGCAGTAAGGCACTAAACCGAATTAAAGAACCAGACAGATTTTATTGTATCATCATAAGACGAACAAAGCAGCTGATATTCTCATCCACGAAAACAGTTCCTTTCATGTCCTCAACTTTATAAATCGAAACAAGAAAAATGAGAGAAACAAACACATCATCCCATATGGTTAATGGAAAAGCAGAGGGGGGGCTGGCTTGATCAGCGCATTCATAATCTCTTGAGGCTTTTCTTTCTAGCATCTACCTTCTTCTTATCTGCTGCAATGACTCTATTCGAACCAACAACATCTTTCTTCACCATGGTTGAAGCTGTTTTTAGCCCACTGACGCCTGTCTCAGCTGATGAAACCATCATTTTCTGATCTTGACCATTCTCTGGTTTTGGAGCCAGTGGAGAAGGCAATGCCGTGTTCTTCTGCTCCATAGGCTTCGCAGATGATGTGTTCGACTGGTCAACGTTCAGGGCGGTGGTGGATTCAGACATAGCTCCAGTTTTGGGTTTGGGCTTCGGCTTCACGGCATGAATCCCAGTGAACATCCTTTTTTCGTACATCGCACAATCAGTCAGTAAGAGCAAGAAAACAAAAGGGTTACTTACATACACGCGTGCGAGAGATTTACTACCTAGCCTGTTTTGCGTATTCGTCGTAGTTTTCAAGCAGCAGTTTGGCAGCTTGCTCATTTAAAGCTGATTCTGGAAACGGTTCGATCAACAAGCACCTAATTACCTGTTCGTTTATTAGCAGGGATTGAGTTGGATGACTTCGATTAACGCAAGTTAAACCAGCAGCTAACAAGGATAAAGGATATAATGAAGGATATCGAATAACTGAAAACATGACTACAACTCACAACTAGAACATCTCGAAGCTCGACAGTAGGATTCCAATCTTTCTTCAAGGCATTTACGCAAATCTCACCGTTGGTTGCAATATTTGGATGAAAAATCTTGGTCAGGAAATAACCTGAGGGAGAATGTTTAGAAACACAAATTTCACTATTTCCCAAAACCAACTAGACGCACAACATGTTGAAAGTAGTAAAAAATCTGCTACCTGTTGGTGGAGAATGGGGGTGATCATGAGATAAAAGCAACTTCATGCGAAAAACACCGTTCTCATAAGGCGTGCCACCTGCGAAGATGCATATCATCGTTTACAAGGAAGGAAATAGGGCAAGTGATGGAACACACATTAGTACGGACTAATAGATGATGAGGGCCTACCCGGGCCTTCTATGTCAGCAAAGATAGTCGAAAAATTATCGTCATTGATGCAGACTTTAATGCCCTGTGGAGGGTTTTCATCGATTTTCTTGAGATCCTTTGTTAGAGTATGAAGATGATAGACACGCGAATATACTAAATATAATTTTATTACTCTCGAACGAAGAAAAACGAAGAACAAAACGCTTTCCTAATAGCTTTCCTAATAGCCAAACCGAGAGATAAACTCCGGCCCCAACCTTTTCCTCAAACCCTGATGCCTTTCTTCTAAGAGACTGACGCCTATATATAGGACTAAAACAAATATTTAAATTCCTAATAAATCTCAAATACCAAATCTAAATCAAATTCAAACTAATAATAATAATATTAAATAATTAAGACTCTTAACACTATCCACCCCTCGAAAAACAGCCTTGTCCTCAAGGCGGGTAATCGGTATCTTGTCCGAAAATCTCCGTCTCACAACAGTCCTCCTCTTCACTGCCAATCATCATACGAAGTTCTTTATTTGAGCATACGTGTCCTGAATGATAAGGTTGGCGACAACGGAAGCAAAGATCTTTCGATCGGAGTTCCTGAAATTCACGGTCCGAGATACGACGGAAAGGCTTCGAACGCAGATCAGGATTACGAGCATGGGGCGGCATATAGCATTCTTGAGAGGGGGTCTCCTGCTTCGTGGTAACTGGCACATGCTCTTGTCCCGCTACCGTCTAGTCTCCTTGTGTCACCTTGGGCTCCAAGCGTTCCAAATTCAGTTTTGGGCCCCTTGCGAAACTCGTGGGTCGGAACGAGTTGTTTGCAGTGCTCTTTTGAAACTCCGTGTACTCCGGAAAACATAGCCGCAGTTCTTCTTCTATGTCTCGTGCTAACTGCATGGCTTGATTTACATTCCCTGGATTTTGAACTCTCACCTTCGCTTGTACGACGGGGTGCAGGACGTGCATAAAGAACCCTAACGTGAAAGTTTCGTCAATTTCAGGTAGATGCGAAACTAGACGCTCGAAATTGTTAATGTAATCCTCAATCGTTCTTTCTTGTTTCACTGCACAAATCCTTTCCACTCGATTCCCCTTGAACCTCCCCTCAAAGCGATTGACCATGGCTTCTCGAAGATCTGTCCAACTCATGTTTGGCGCCTTCTGATGTTGTAGGCGTACCCAGTGCAAAGCGGTCCCCTCCATACAGACCATGGCACTAGGAACCTTATAATCTTCAGGAGTTTTGTGAATGAGAAAATACTGTTCTGCCCGAGCAAGCCACCCAATTGGATCGGCGCCTTCGAAGATTGGCATTTCAAGACGTCTTGGTAGCATGTAGTGGTTTTGATTGATTTCAGACTCTGCGTTTTCAACAATCTTGGCCCGAGGTGGAGTAGTATATTCTGTTCTCTTCGATGACTCCTCTCTTTCTGCAGCTGTTTTCTCGAATAATTTATAGAACATATCGTGCAGGTTCTGAAGCGTCTTCTGGTTCTCTTGAAGCGTCTTCTGGTTCTCTTGTACTTGATTCTCGATTCGCTCTTGACGTGCGCTCAACTCATCAACCGTCTTCTCTAACCCCTCGACGCGCTGATCTATCTGTGCTCTGGTACCGGCCATAATTCAATCTGAAAACTGTTTTTTTTTTTTTTGGGCGATGAACAGTAACTCGGCTTGGCGGGGGTTCGGCGGCAGGTCGGACCAATTTGTTAGAGTATGAAGATGATAGACACGCGAATATACTAAATATAATTTTATTACTCTCGAACGAAGAAAAACAAAGAACAAAACGCTTTCCTAATAGCTTTCCTAATAGCCAAACCGAGAGATAAACTCCGGCTCCAACCTTTTCCTCAAACCCTGATGCCTTTCTTCTAAGAGACTGACGCCTATATATAGGACTAAAACAAATATTTAAATTCCTAATAAATCTCAAATACCAAGTCTAAATCACAAATTCAAACTAATAATAATAATATTAAATAATTAAGACTCTTAACATCCTTGGCCAATTGTTTTACGACATTTGGCGGGAGGTTCTTGTTCGTCGCCTAACCCACAGATATAATTCCCAAGATGAGGATGAAAGTAGAACAATGACACAATTAAACAACTTCTACGCTAAATCATCAATGTAACATCAGTACTCTTGTAGATAACACAAGCAATAAAGAGTTCAGAAATCGCTATTAATTTCCTTAGATGGACTTATTGCTAAATTTTTCCAAAAGCAACAACGAAGGTTACCGTATCCAGATAACAAGATGGGATAGAACTTTACCATGGCAGGTGATTCCGAATAAAATGGATATCCTCAGAAGATGCTACAAACTGTTACAAGGTGCAAGTTTAGATCGCAAGCACGAAGAAATACAGATGACACTGTAAAAATCTATAAATTAGAAATGTTATTAAGCAGCAGAACATGGAACCAATATCTCTTACATATATACAAAAGTACAGCTGTATACTGGACATACAATTACTGCAGAGCATTATGCATTTGTGTAGCAATTATTGAAGATAAAGCTGCAGGCAAATCGTGGGTCACATACAAAACATGATATTCAAACCATGTCTGCCTCTAAAGTAACAATATCCAGTACAGTAAAGCCAGTAGCTAACTACATATTCCTCATATGACAAAGCTGAACTGAATAATTAAAAGGCATTCACTTATCCTGAAGTGAAGCTACAATATGAAGCAAAAATAACTACACAAGACCATCATGAATAATGAATTATCGAGACACGTCTACATTAAGTGTTCAAACATTACTGAGGTAATAATGCTTAATTTTCATCATTTGGCAAAAAATTCTGATCTTTCAAGCACTATGCTGCAGAGACAAACCTGTCAAGCAAGAAAAGAGCTTTACATATATCAAACGCTAAAGATGACTTTTTGGATCCAAATGGTAAGACCCATTGCACAAACCCTAAAAAATCACTACGAACGAAAAAAGTTCTCATCGCAACTCAAAGAATTTAAACATAAACAGAAAAAGGCCACTTCAGCTACAATACCAAGAAACCAACGGGGCACAGTGAAGAAACACGAAATTTCACCAAATTCTTTACAAGTTAACCAGTCGACTACCTGGTGACGATGATATGTAAATTAAACCCCATATAGGAAATATTAAAACAGAAGAACGAAGATAGACCTTTTAAAGACCGATAGAGCAGCAGAAGAATGTAAAAAGCGTGCAAAATTTTCTTCGCTATCGCTTTCGTCGACAGTATAATTGGGGAGTGGAGAAATTGCAAATGGCAATTGGCAACTAGTAGATATGATATGAGAAAGCGATCTCTCTCTTTTGTTGAATGATTGGAAGAATTTATTTTTTTCTTCTTTAATCTGAAAATGCAACGGAGGGAGAGAGAGAGAGAGAGACGATGAGATGAATATATAGTTGGGAGGGTTAAAAGGTAAGCTATTGGCACGCCAATTTGTGCTACGGGCACGCTTCAATTGTACCGTTACAATTTACATATACAACCAGCGATACATACCGTTGTAGTGAATTGATTTTGAATTCACAAATTTGATATTGTATTTCATTTCATTGATAAACCAAATAATCATTTTCAGCTGTGTTCATAAAGATGCTTGCTGATGCGCTGGCACTATTACATCTTTAATGTTTTCTATTCATTTGTATTATTTTTCCACCACGATTAATTAGATAAGAACAACTGAGAAATAAAAAACAAAAAAAAAAAAAAACAGGAGTTAATGTACTATTAGGTAAGAGTATACATATTAAAAAAATGTCAAGCATGATGATTTTGGTAGAGCAGCGTTGTGGTTGAAAAATTATTTGGGTGTTATGCTATATATAATTCGAGCTATAGATTAATGCAATGCATGGACCCCCTAGGTAGAGTATGTTGGATAATTAAGACAATATCAATTGAATACGATCGATCGAATAAAGAATTACGGTAGGACCATATACAATAGTGAAATTGAATTGAACGACATATGTATACCGTTCACACACAGGCTCACGAGAAAAGACCATTCATAAGGCCAATCGATGGACATGAAAAAAAAAAAGTATGATGGTGATGATTTTTCTTTTCTTTAAACTTTTCAACAGCGAATACTTGCTGAAAGAATTCACAAAACTCTCAGATCACAAGACATTCGATCAAGCAAATGTGAGTTCATTGGTCTGAGTTCTGATAAGTTTCATTCAACTTATTTCCATCAAAACAAACAAAAGCGTAATATCCAAAGTATGAAAATTCAAGATGAACATGCAATTACTTGAGTATTTTTACTGCTCCCCAGCAACCACAGTGACTTCACCCTTTTCCAGCAAGTCGTAGAATGCCCTAGTTTTACGCTGCTCGTTCCAGTGGTGCATCTTCCATAAACCACCTGCAGCAAACCCAAGCGTAATCCCTATAAGTATCTCCTTCACCACACTTGGTCCTTTCAAAGTCGCATGAGCAATTCTTGGACCAGCCATTGAACTTCAAGTTGGATGGATATCTACGAAAAATTATGTGTAAGTTGTGATAGTTTGTGAAAGTTTCTTAACAATGCAAGTTGTTCTAGATGTCAATGAGATAACTATGCACGTGTATGAAGAAACTTGGTAGGCACTACCAATGACATGAAGGTAAATACATACACCAAACGAAACCTTCACTTCTGATGACAATGCTGCCTAAATTAAGATCCCTGACTAACCTACGTGCAAAATATTACATTACATATTGGCTGCAACACAACACAGCTGCATACTACCAAGGTTCCAAGGCAAAATAAGCAACATACATGAAGCCACAAAGACAATTGATCTCCAACTTCAAGAAGATATCCGAAGGGTGGAGAACACCAAACAGAAAGACTAAAACATGACAATGAGCCCCTAGGATCAATACTAAAGGTCAACTGGTATCGTCCTAAGAACACACGAAGAATGATGGAAAATGAGAAAAGAAGCAATCTTTCGTGATTTCATATATTTACCCATTTCAAGATCTATATGTTTCACATCCCCAGAAATCTGAAAATCACATACAGTAGTAAATTGCAGATAAAGGATAATCGACGACATCAAAACCAACTACGATACAACACGTATGATAGATGCACGAATTGCTCATAAATAACAAATAAAACAACACTAAACCCTCGAATTGACATATGCAACTCTTTGATCTGTTGAATAAGCACAGATTAAACAAAGGTAAGCTCTCACCTAATTTGAGATGAATCAATGCGGATCTTACCTTAGCAGCTGAGAATTGGTTCGTCCTTTGGTTGGAATCGCGTTTACTCGTTTACCCTAACGAACAATAATATACGAAAAACATTAAAAACTATATTAAAAGAAAAAACAGATGATGCAAAAATGGTAATTTTTGAAACCGAAGTCCCTCAACTGTGATTAGCAAATTTATAAGGGTATTAACTGTATTTATCCAAATACGTGGACAGAGACGAAGGCGGACGGAGAGAAGGAAGAGCCCGACAAAAATGGAGCTAGTCGACTTTGTCCAATCATGATTCATGGGTGGTAATCTTTTAACCCATAAAGAAAGATTCCTAGGGAAAACTTCCAATCTCCCATGAATCTCTAGGAAAACAAATCAAAGAAAGAAAAAATGGGGGACAAGGCGAAGCTGCTGATGGCAGATTTCGTGATGTCTTTCATGTGGGTGTGGTCGGGCGTTGTGGTCAAAATCTTCGTGCACAAAGCCCTCGGCTTTTCAGCTCATCAATTGCAGGGTGAGATAGTTAGATACGCTCTTTCTGTTCTAAGCATGTTCTTCTTTGCCTTCTTGTCTAAGGTCACCAAAGGTGGGGCCTACAACCCTCTCACCGTTCTGTCGTCTGCGATCTCTGGGGATTTTCCGAATTTTCTCTTCACTGTTGGCGCCAGAATCCCTACAGAGGTAGCTTTATCTGTTTTGTTTGATGAATAGGTCAGTGATTTGTTCAGAAAGTTAAAAAAAATCCACGTTATACACAGGCATGTATGTGTTCACAATCTTTGATTCTTAGGAATGTTTTTCTTCGATCCCTTGGTTCCTTGGACCAATATTGAAAGGTCTCGTGAATCCATAAGAGAAGTTAGATCTAATGCTCTTTGATTGCAACCAACGAATGGGCCAAAAAAAGCTGCCTTTTATAACTTCTATCGCTCTTTCTTTCACTCAGCTGAACCCTTTTGGTATTTGATGTTCTTTTCCTTATTTGCAAAGGTTTTCGGTTCAATATATGGGGTGAGGCTCATTCTTGACACGTATCCTAGAATAGGACGTGGGCCTCGGCTGACCGTAGATGTTGCGAGGGGAGCATTAACAGAAGGTCTTCTGACGTTTGGGATTGTGATGATCTCCATGGGACTATCTAAAAAGATTGGCAACAGTTTCTTCATGAAAACATGGATTTCAAGCATCTCCAAGCTGACCCTTCACATACTCGGCTCTGATCTAACTGGAGGTTGCATGAACCCTGCTTCTGTAAGAAGTTTTCTTCCTTATTTTTCGTAACCATGCTAGCGATGAGGCTTGAGATGGGTTAGTTAGTGAGAAATCCATCCCTTTTCAGGTCATGGGATGGGCTTTCGCAAATGGGGAACATATCACTAAAGAACACTTGATAGTTTATTGGCTTGCGCCGATTGAGGCTGCGTTGGTTGCTGTTTGGGTGTTTGGAATAGTAGTGAACACGAAGAAGGATGACAAGAACAAGGGTGGAGAATTGAATCGTAAGCTCGAGAAAACAGATTGAAAAGTGTCGATTCTTGAATGTATATATGTATGTTGTAGAATAGCATTTGCTATAGAACAAAATTACAACCTGTAGATTTTTAAAACCATTGATCCAATAGTTGGTTTTTGGTTTCGCTGTCATCTTTTCATGCTTGAATGCATTGGTTTTGCTCCTATTGACTTGCAGTTTGTAGTTAAGGTTTATCCCTCGTAATTTTTTAGTAATAATACGGTTCTTCAATAAATAAAAGGAAACGAGTCATCTGAGTGCCATAGCAATAGAAAAAGAAAAAGAGATAACCTTCCCATTGACGAAGTCAAGGCACTGTCAACAACCCACCCCAACTAAAATAACATTCCCATACATTATTATTATTATTCAGGAGGCCCGTCGTTTGGGGCCCAAATAATATTTTATACAGTTTTAAACGAATTCTTGATTAGGCCCATCGAAAACCCAACTCAAAGCCTTAACTTCCAACATTCAGGCAGCCCACACAGAAAAATCCATTACACACATTCTCTCTCTCTCTCTCTCTCTCTCTCTCTCTCTCTCTCTCACGGGTGATGACGACGGCAACCTTGTTTAACAGAGTTCATCAGAGAAGCCTTCACGGCGTCGTGTCGAGAAGCGTTAGGTTCTACTGTACAGAGCAAAGCTCTAAGGTTAAGATATTTGACCGCGATCTCAAGCGCAAACAAGTGAAGTTTCTAATTCAGCTCAGTCTTTTACAGTATTATCAAGAAAACAACTTCTCCAGCTCGTATGATCTAATTTAGTGGCCTTCTTTTGCATCCCATTCCATGATTTCAATCTGAGATAGAGGGATAGAGCTGCATGGCTTATGCCTCAAAATGATTCATTGATTGGAGCTGTCGCTGAAAATCTAGTGGATCGTTTGGAGGTGAGGGTGTTTGATTTCTAAATTTTCGTGCTTTACTTAGAGTAAATTATGCTTCATTTTCAATTAATAACTAAGCAATGTAAAATTGGTTCTAAATTTGTTTTCCCTGTAGTGAATGAAGTGTTGTTAAATTAATCCTATTCGAAGAACAAACGATACTCTGATATAGCGTTTATGTGTTATGTGAGTGATATGAAAAAAGGTAGCTGAGAAGCCAAGTTAAAAATTCTATGTGCAATCACCACCTCGCTCGGTGTTACCTTTGAACGCATCATATGGCGGATTAAGATAAAAATGTCCTGCATTGTAAGATGTCAATGGATTTGATAGGGAAGCATTGGTTTAGGAGTTTTAATCATATCATTAAGATTCCGTCAGTATGATCTTTATGCGGATAATGAGTTGAGGTCGATGAGCATCTATAAAAGTTATGTTCTTGAATTATTATCCTCCTTCTAATGTAGGATTACAGGAAGACATTTCCTACCTCATTATGCATGGGCGGTTCTTCAGAGGCAATCATGCGTTTGGTGCATGGACGCGGTAAGAGTTAAATTTCTTCAGAAGATTATGAATTTAGAGGGCTCCTTCTGTCTTATGCGTATAAATGCTTATAATGATGGATACTTCGCAGAGGTTTATAAGTGTGATCAGTTTTATGATTTATTTATTTATTATTTTTTTTCAGGAGGCATTGAAAAGCTTATAATGATGGATACTTCGCACGACATGATCAAGCGATGCAAACTACTCGAACAAAATTTGCCAAACAAGAACGTTGAGACAGCGTACGTTGTTGCTAATGAAGAATTTCTGCCCATTAAGGAAAGGTAGGTGTTACATAAGCTCTGTTTCACCTTGTACGTATTATTTTTAGATAGGTTTGAGTTTTAAATGATTTTGTTTGAATTTGCTTAGCTCTTTGGACCTGATTATTAGTAGCTTAGGACTCCATTGGACAAATGACCTTCCTGGAGCAATGATACAGGTTTGCTTGTTTCCGTTGTCTGTTGCAGTTTCTTTCCTCAGCAATTTTAACTTTATTGTTGATATGATTGCAACAAATGATTTTTTTTTTTTACTTTTCAATTTAAGGGTCTCTTTGTTTCTCGAGTTTCTTATGAAGCTTCACTTTTTGTTCCCTCTGTTTTTGTTTACCTGTGGCAGAGTAGATTGGCCTTGAAGCCTGATGGCTTATTTTTGGCAGCAATTCTTGGTGGAGAAACTTTAAGGTAGTCCTACTGTTGTTGATCTTTTTATATGAAAGCTTTCGAGCGTGGAATGTTCTTAAAATCCTTTCTCCTCGACCAACTTACAGAGAGCTGAGAATCTCATGCACCGTGGCACAAATGGAACGCGAAGGAGGCATAAGCCCTCGGCTATCACCTTTGGCTCAGGTGCTTGTGCCTCGCTCACTCTCCTCTTTCTCTTTATCTCTCAAATGAAAATGTTGTTTTCTTTTGAACTTAAAATGGTATGTCTTATAACAGGTACGCGATGCAGGCAATCTCTTGACTAGGGCAGGCTTCAGTCTTCCTGGAGTTGATGTCGATGAGTACACTGTGAGATACAACAGCGGTAGATTATCTTCTTTCTGTCTTTTTTGATTAAACACAATGTTTTTACAAATAGTATGTTTGGAACGAATTTTTTTTATTGCATGCTTTTCTGTTTTCGTCAAGGCAGCTCTTGACTTGATAGAACATCTCCGCTCGATGGGTGAAACCAACGCTCTGTTTCAACGGAGCCATGTAAGCCCTCTGACTGAAACTTCCATTGTCTTCAGATATCTGCTTTAAAGAATGAACCTACAACACATTGGATTCATTGTTTCATCATCGATCAGATTTTGAAGAGAGACACTGCTTTAGCCACCGCAGCTGTTTATGAATCTATGTTTGCTGCTGAGGATGGCACCATCCCAGCTACTTTCCAGGTCAAAACACGACGTAACATTTTTCTGTATGCAATTGAGATTTACTTGAACTTAACTTTTTATCATTATAGGTGATATACATGACTGGATGGAAAGAGCACGCCTCACAGCAGAGAGCAAAGAGCAGAGGATCAGCCACAGTGTCCTTCAAAGACATCCAAAATCATTTTGGCAAAGAAACTTAGCTTCAGAGTTCGTATGGGATGTAAGAACGGTCATGTTAACTTTATTTCTTACATGACTAATCGATGCCTGGATGGATTTTGACTTGGTCCATGCATATTTGTTTTATTCATTCATATCAATTGATTCGCTTTAAAATACCAAACATATCCTCAAGAAATCAATTCCCTAAACTGGGGAAGTGCTGTTTTGGAAATCAATTCGCTTTAACCGACCTTACCCATCAACAAGAAAACTCCATCGTAAATATCCCACCTTTGCTTGTTTCGATATCAGCTAGTATGCATAACTGTCACCGACACTTTGATTGATGTGTTGGCAATAACCTCACTATTTAGTAAGAGAAGGAAAGTTTTGAGCTTCATGGTTCTGTTGTTTTCGAGCTTGGAAACTTGTTAAAGATGGCTAGAGACGATGAATACACTGCGGAAACAGAGATGTGTTGGACGAAGAAGGCAACTTCAGTGCCCAGAAACTGGATACTGTTCGACAGTAGTGGGCAGGGGAAGATCTTGGATTTGGACAAGTACGCTATTATGAGAAGAGTGCCGATAAATGCAAGAGACCTCAGAATTCTCGACCCTATGTTGTCCTATCCTTCTGCGATTCTTGGCAGAGAGAAGGCGATTGTACTCAATTTGGAGGCAAACAGTTTCCATTTTTTTTCCTTTCACAAGAAAGACTTACCTTTTTCTTCTGTTTGGTGGAGTTTTCGACTGACTTCATCCTTGTTGATGCAGCATATCAAGGCTATTATAACTACAAATGAGGTAAAGGGCTATAAATTTTCGATCCAATTTCGAAAATAATGTAAGATATAACGAGTTTGTAGTTGGATTAGGTACTGCTCAGAGATCCTCTAGACGATAACATCGTACCAATTGTAGAAGAGCTTAAGCGGCGATTGCCTTTCTCCATCTACCGCGGTGAAGGAGACGACGAAGAGTTTCCTGAAATCAGTAGTAACGAACTGGGAGCTGATGAAGAATATGGTATGCTGCCAAGTTTACTCTGTTTTCTTTCTTTCTTTCTTCGAAGCAAGTGCTTTACAGATATCATAACCACTGTGTTCTTCTGATGAAATTGATGGTGTGTAGAGTTCCCATTTGAATTTAGAGCTTTAGAAGTGGTGTTAGAAGGTATATGCACCTCTCTTGATGCTCAAACCAGAGAACTAGAGATTGCTGCTTACCCTGCTTTAGATGAACTCACTGCTAAGGTAAAAGAACTTACTTAAAAAGAATCATTGTTTTACTTCTGTCCGAAAGTTTAAATGGTTTGTAAAAGTTTAAAGTTTGCTCTTTTATCGACTTTACACATACAGACTAGTAGTCGGAACTTGGATCGTGTTCGTAAATTGAAGAGTTCCATGTCAAGACTGATAAGTCAATTTTCTTGTTAAGATTACTTAACCGTGTAAATGCGTCCTCTATTCCATTTTAATATTTTGGAAAAATCACATTGCTATCTTCTTAATTGTAGTAACTCAAACATTCAATTTCCCGGGTTTCACATGCCACCTCTGCTAAGCGATGCTGATGAGGGAAGTGATTCTGATGGAGATGGCTTTGAATCTGTTACGCCTGAGCGTAATGTTGAAAGCCTTGACGGTGGTGAAGTAACTGCTGAAGTCAGGAAGCGGAAACTTACCTTGGAAGATGTTGAGGATGAGCTTGAAATGGAGGAGGATGCTCCCTGCCCCGAGTTCAAAATTACTGCGACAAGCGGTAATGCTGGAACAATTCGCGATCAAATGCCATGTTATTCGTCTGATGACAATTGTGTGTTACCATTTGCTTCTCAACAATTTGAGGCTGCACAACGACCACCTCCTCCCCCCGCTCATCAGGCACCATTACCAGATTTTTCTCATGCAGTGCATAAATATGAGGTCCGCTTCAATGCTTTTAGTGACTCTCCGTTCTCTTGACAAATCTAATCGGTGAATGTTTGTTCGTTACGTGCAGTACTATAAGAGGAGTCCCAGAGAATCCCGATGGGGGCAATCTGACTTGCCTAGGATTAATACAAGATCCTCTGATACTGTTCACCGTTACAGCCACCGGGATCAAGACTTTGAAAAGGAACCAAGGCGCTTCCCTGACTCAAGGCATGATTATTCGTTCGGTGATGAACCTTCCGTTCATTTTTCTGACCGAGCCTCCAATGACATGCGTCCAATGGATGGTGATTTCCATCGAGGCGTATATCAACCTCATTCTAACCCTACCCCGTCACGCCATTTTTCATATGCCCCAGAACATAGAAGCCAGCGCAGGGATATCCACCCTCATCCAAACAGGTTTAGACCACGTTATGCTGGCAATAGTAGTTCCTTTAGGGATTCTGAGAGGAATCGATATGCACCACCACAGAGTGGCACGGGAGAGTATTTGAGACCTCAATCTCCATCCGATCATGGTACTTTTTTTTGCTTAGTAGCTATTAAGTTGAGTGCGTGTTTAGTTATTATGTATTTCCTTTGTTTCAATTAGTACCACCTTTTGTATTTTTACAGGCCAGTGCTATGGCAATGGATCGAGGATGGACCAGGCGCCCTATCCGCCAAGTTACCCCCCGAGTAGGCATACACAGTCTGGTAATAGACGCAGAGTTCCTCCCTGGCTCATGAACCGTATGCAAGTCAATCCAGGAGGTCCTGTATCTGTCGGAAACAGAGGTACGCCATTTTTCAGTTCACCATTTAAGTAAAACAAAACAAATAGTTCACGTTTCTTGCTGTTATGACTTGTGAATGTCAATTGTCATAGAATAGCCCAAATGTGTGCCTAATGTTCTTATATTTCGTTGGCAGGGACTAATAGCTGGAAATCCAGGTGATTGTGAGACAACCCTTTAGGTGGTAAGTGCTGCTCGTTACTCGCTGTTTTAACCTTTTGTGGGATCCTTTTGTTCTTTCTTTGCTTATTCCCCCCTCTCATTATCGTCTGCTTTTTTTCCCCGACTAGGTGGCGTAGAATAGCAGAGGCCACAATTCACTGTCCCTGTCCCGAGAAGACCACAAATTTGGAATGTTAGAGAATATATATATACATACATGTACATTACTGTTGTGACTTGCTGCTAAAACCGTAGATGAAACGTGGGGCGAGGTTTGCTCGTTAGAGAGAGAGAGAGTATATTTCCTTTAGTTGTGGAATTCTCTTTTTGGCATGCATGTTCATCTCTAGATCATTATCATAAGGTTTGCTGTCTGACCCAGACAATCCTCAAGTTTAGTTATTAACCTTCTCCATCCAATTTCGAGAAAATCTTCAACTTTGCTTGATCCAATAACGAAATGTTCGGAAAAAAAATTAAATAATGAAATGTGCTAATATTAGCCTTAGCCCACTCGTGCTACCCATTTTGAATCTTCACCTTTTGAATGAATGCAATCTTTGTGGGTTGGTTGAATCTGATATACAGTTTTTTGTATTTCATGAAAAAAAAAAGAAGAAAGAGAAAAGAAAAATTTGCATGTAATGTCTATTCCATTTCAATGTTAGTGGAGCCAAAAGGTATAATTAATGCGATATACGGACCACCTTGGTCTTAAATCCATATTGAAATCATATTATTAATTAAGATCGTAGTAGCTTCATCTGCTATTGAAGATCACGTTTTAAATTAATCGACGAATTTATAGTACGTGATCGAACGATATTGAAGAGTGGAAGTTTATGTTTATCCTTGAAAGTTCAAATGTTTATCATCCCACCACCCCACAAAGCCTATCAGGAATCTTAGTATCGCCAGCCATGCAAAGCCAAAAGCTTATGCAATTTTCCGCAGGTTTTTGTCTTTTAAGGCCCACGCCAGTACGCTAATTCAATCGAATTAACCGACCTTACCCATCAACAAGAAAACTCCATCGTAAATATCCCACATTTGCTTGTTTCGATATCAGCTAGTATAACTGTCACCGACACTTTGATTGATGTGTTTTGTCAATAACCTCACTATTTAGTAAGAGAAGGAAAGTTTTGAGCTTCATGGTTATGTTGTTTTCGAGCTTGGAAACTTGTTGAAGATGGCTAGAGACGATGAATACGCTGCGGAAACAGAGATGTGTTGGACGAAGAAGGCAACTTCAGTGCCCAGAAACTGGATACTGTTCGACAGTAGTGGGCAGGGGAAGATCTTGGATTTGGACAAGTACGCTATTATGAGAAGAGTGCCGATAAATGCAAGAGACCTCAGAATTCTCGACCCTATGTTGTCCTATCCTTCTACGATTCTTGGCAGAGAGAAGGCGATTGTACTCAATTTGGAGGCAAACAAAGTTCCATTTTTTTTTTCCTTTCACAAGAAAGACTGATCTTTTTCTTCTGTTTGGTGGGGTTTTCGACTGACTTCATCCTTGTTGATGCAGCATATCAAGGCTATTATAACTACAGATGAGGTAAAGGGCTATAAATTTTCGATCCAATTTCGAAAATAATGTGAGATATAACGAGTTTGTAGTTGGATTAGGTACTGCTCAGGGATCCTCTAGACGATAACATCGTACCAATTGTAGAAGAGCTTAAGCGGCGATTGCCTTTCTCCATCTACCGCGGTGAAGGAGACGACGAAGAGTTTCCTGAAATCAGTAGTAACGAACTGGGAGCTGATGAAGTATATGGTATGCTGCCAAGTTTACTCTGTTTTCTTTCTTTCTTTCTTCGAAGCAAGTGCTTTACAGATATCATAACCACTGTGTTCTTCTGATGAAATTGATGGTGTGTAGAGTTCCCATTTGAATTTAGAGCTTTAGAAGTGGTGTTAGAAGGTATATGTACCTCTCTTGATGCTCAAACCAGAGCACTAGAGATTGCTGCTTACCCTGCTTTAGATGAACTCACTGCTAAGGTAAAAGAACTTATTTAGAAGGAATCATTGTTTTACTTCTGTCCGAAAGTTTAAATGGTTTGTAAATGTTTAAAGTTTGCTCTTTTATCGACTTTACACGTACAGACTAGTAGTCGGAACTTGGATCGTGTTCGTAAATTGAAGAGTTCCATGTCAAGACTGACAAGTCGGGTTCAAAAGGTATGTAAGAACAGCATGTCATACATCTTCGTTAGGAAACTATATGGGCTGTAATATCTTTGCTTGGTCTAAGTCGTATAGTGTTAACGTTGTGGTGTTCTAAGATAAGGGATGAATTAGAGCAACTTCTAGACGACGATGATGACATGGAGTATCTTTATCTATCAAGAAAATCAATGTCCTCAGCTTCGCCTTACAGCGATTACAATCACGATGAACAACACCTAATATCTGATGAATCACCTGCAAAAAGCTCAAGGGTCTCAAGAAGTAACAGCAGAAGTACTGCCCTGACTTCGACTCGTGGAGAGCACAACGTCGAGGAGCTCGAAATGTTGATATATTAGATTTTCTCTCTCTAGCGGTACACGCTTGCTATGGCGAGAAAGAGGAAACCTACCAATCGATACACACCGCCGCCACCTCACCCACCGTCCACGGCCACGTCACCTCAAACATTGGCCTCAGATCAGAGGAAGCAACAAGCGGAATCGAAATCGCCGATTACGGATGTCTTGACCCCTCAATCGAACTCCCCCTCGCCTGTTGCGGTTCCAAATGGCACTCAGGGCAAGCCGAACCCTTGGCTCTCGTTTGATATCTCGAAGCTTCGTAATGCAGGCAGTAGACTAGAATACATCGAGCCGACTGTTACTAATGGAGCTGAGCTTGGGCAGGTGGACCTAGATGAATTGAAAGTGGAAGCAGACTATTGGAATTCGGCAGTGCTCTGTTATGTGCTTGGGTCGAATCCCCCATTTCTCGTAATGAAAGGCTTCATTAATCGGGTCTGGAAAAGCTACCACATTCAGAAATTCCTCCAGGTTAAACATGGGTTGTTTCTAATTAAATTTGATACTCAGAGCGTTAGAGACACCATCTTACAGAGTGAACTACTTCACTTCGATAACAAACCAGTAATAGTGAGCCCTTGGACAGCGAATACCGAGTTTACCAAAGTCAGTGTTGCTAAAATACCGATATGGGTTCAATTACCACAGTTAGATCTCAAATATTGGGGAGTTCGCACACTGAGCAGCCTAACCAGTCTACTTGGAGTTCCTATCATGGCGGACTCATATACAGTAAATAAGGAACGTATTCAGTATGCACGTGTTTTGGTTGAAGTCGATCTTACTAAGGAAATGAAGGATACCATTCAATTTGTGAATGAAAAAGGGCAGGTACAGGACCAGAGCGTTCATTATGAGTGGAAACCAGTGAAATGTGACCATTGCGACAACTTTGGCCATACCTCAAGCTTGTGTCGAAAGGTTGTCCGTCATCAAGTCTGGAAACCGAAAGAGCAAATTGGAATTCTCCCACATCCTACCCACAGGGAGGACGGAAAGGTAGACGCCCCACATATACCTGGTCGCCAAACTGAAGGTGCTATTGAACAAGAGCTTGATGTTGGTCAACAGATTGCTGCTGATCTGAAGAAGCAACCAAATGAAACATCAACCAACACACTTTGTTGTGATAATAATATGCGGCTAATCAACGAGGGAAGCGCCGGAACCATCCCAAAGGAATCAAACCCTTCCAAGCAGAGGGTGCTAAGTGATTCCTATGGATAATGCGGCCTTGTGGAACATTAGGGGGCTCAATACCCCCGCAAAGCAGAGAGAGGTTGCAGTTTTTCGAGCGAAATATCAAATCAAACTCCTCTGCTTAGTAGAAACAAAGCTTAAAAGAGATCGAGTGGAAAGAGTCAGTAGTAGCATTTTTAAGGATTGGGAAATCTGTCATAATTTAGACTATCATCCGAATGGGCGCATTCTGCTAGCTTGGAACACAGAGGAATACCAACTTGATGTGCTCCATGTAACCGCTCAGCTTATCCACACAAAAGTTACTCGGGCCTCCCAAGTTATACTAGTCACACATGTTTATGCTCACAATTCCGCCCATGAACGAGAACAGCTTTGGAACGATCTGAAAACTGTGAGTCGTCATATCAACCTACCTTGGTTGGTATGGGGTGATTTTAATAATGTCCTGAGGATGGATGATAGGATTGGTGGGACGCCTGTTACCGTGAATGAGACTACGGAGTTCCAAAACTGTCTCAGTCATTGCTCCTTAGAAGTAATGAAGAACAGTGGGGCTCGATACACTTGGACAAATAACCAATCTGTTGGGAGCAGAATATGGTGTAAACTTGATTGGGTTTTCATAAATCAGCATTGGATACTTAAGCAACTTGAGGGCGAAGCCCATTTCCTCCCCGCTGGGGTGTCCGATCATTCCCCGATTTTGATAAGAGGGCTGAAGTCATTGTCAGTCACTAATCGCCCCTTCAAATTCTACAACATGTGGACCACTGCGCCCCAATTTATGGAGACAATCAGGCATCACTGGCGTAGTTCTGATGTGGGCACAAAAATGTGGCGAGTGCACCGAAAATTAATGTCGTTGAGACGACCCCTGAGATTGCTTAACAAGGAACTGTTTTCGAACATTATTGCTAGATCAGATCAGATGCGAGAACAGCTTTTGGATACCCAACGCAGGCTCACGTGCATGCCCCAAAATGTCGAGCTACTAGATGCAGTAACAAAGCTCCAACGTGAGTATCAATTTATTTCGGTGGCAACTACAAAATATCTGGCGCAAAAAGCAAAGGTCCATTGGCTGACTGAAGGTGACCACAACACGGCGTACTTCCACGCGGCTCTTAAACAGAGACAACATCGAAACAAAATATGCAGTATCACTACGAGCTTGGGTGTGACATTACTTGATCCGGATGAGATAGGGAATCACCTCACTGACCATTACAAGAGTGTTCTTGGAGTCTCGGGCTCGGGCAACAACACAACTCCCATTGATGAATTGGTTATTCAACAGGGGAATGTATTAAGCACAAGCCAACAACTTACGCTTATTCGTCCCTTTGGCCGGAAAGAGGTTAAGGAAGCCATGTTCTCTATCCACAAGAACAAAGCTCCAGGGCCTGATGGTTATAACAGCGGTTTTTTTCAAGCCGCATGGGGGCTAATCGGCGAGGAAATCACTGATGCCGTACTTGAATTTTTTGAGCAAGGGAAAATGCTGAAACAATTCAACAACACTAGCATAACCCTTATCCCAAAAGTGGAGAACCCTACTAGCGCCACCGACTACAGACCAATCTCATGTTGCACAACACTTTATAAATGCGTCTCTAAAATGCTGTGCTCAAGGCTGAAAGTGGTGCTGCCCGATATCGTCAATCCAAATCAGGGGGCATTTGTCGAAGGTCGATCAATCATACACAATGTCTTGATCAGCCAAGAACTGCTTCGCTGTTATAATCGGAAAAACATTTCGCGCCGATGTCTTATGAAAATTGATCTGAAGAAGGCGTATGATATGGTAAATTGGAAATTCCTAGCTGATTTACTACACAGCTTTAAATTTCCTGTGATATTCATACACTGGCTGCTTGAGTGCATCACTACCGTGAACTATACCATATCAATTAACGGGGGGGCTGTTGGAAATTTTCGAGGCGCTCGTTCGACAAGGCGATCCTTTATCGCCGTTAATATTCGTCTTGGTGATGGAATATCTCAGCAGAAGATTGGCAATGGCAGCCCGTGAACCTTCATTTGGGTTTCATCCACTTTGTAAGCAACTGAGGCTTGTAAGCCTATGCTATGCCGACGATCTCATGATTTTTTGTAAAGCGAATGAGCGCTCAATCCGAAGCATCATGGATGGGCTCACTCACTTCCAATTAGCGTCAGGCGAGATGGCCAATCCTATGAAATCTAATATATATATGGCTGGTGTATCAGCAACAAAAGCAGAGGAACTAGTCAAGCTCACAGGATTTCAGCTGGGTAGCTATCCGTTCAAGTATCTTGGGGTTCCGCTTTCTCCCACAAAGTGGAATAAATCTGTGTGCCAAGATCTTGTTAATAGGGTTACCCGTCGAATCGCATGTTGGTCGTCACGAAACCTATCGTACGAAGGGAAATGTTGCCTTATTAACTCAGTCTTGGGATCAATCCATGGCTATTGGGGGACCATCTTTCTCCTACCCAAAAGTGTGCTTAGGGATGTTGATGCAAAATGTAGGGACTTTCTATGGGGAAAACGGAAGCAGGGAGAAGCAGGGGCCTAATAAAATGGCACACTATCTGCTTGGAAAAAAAACAAGGAGGTTTGAGTATTAGAATGGCTGAACAGTGGAATTTGGCAGCTGTTGGAAAGCAAGTATGGGCTGTTGCATGTAAAGAAGATGTATTATGGGTCAAATGGGTTAATGAAATTTATTTGAAGGGAGCAAATTGGTGGAATTATGAGCCACACAAGGACTGCAGCTGGCACTGGAAGACGCTTAACAAGGTTAAATGCCTTATCAAGGGTGGTATACAGGAGGAAACAGGTGTGTGGATGCCCCGATCGAAGGGATATACAGTTAGCTCAGGGTACAACTGGTTAATGAACTCACAGGATCGATTTCCAGCTTGTCAGGCAGTGTGGAACAGAATTAATATGCCAAAGCACTCATTCAGGCTATGGATGATTATGCACCAGCGTCTCTACACTCTAGATAGGCTTCGTAGTTGGGGCTTACCTGTACATAACTTGTGCTGCTTGTGTCGCAACTCAGAAGAGACATTACATCATCTATTCTTCTCTTGCTCATACAGTGAAAGACTCATCTTTATGGTGTCTCGGTGGCTGAATGATATGATGATTCCAAGGACATTTCGAAGCTGGTATAGGTGGATGATTAGGCTTGGTAACAGTAAAGGAAGTAATCAGAAAATATTGCTGATGATTATGGCTGCTGTGACGTATCATCTATGGCGGGAGAGGAATGCGAGGATCCACGACGGGGAATGCTCGGCTGGAGAACGACTGCTAACAGAGATACAATATGATGCAAGAACCCAACTACTATATTGTGCTAAAAAGAGTAAAAAATTAGCACGTAGTTCGTTGTTTAACATTGTAGCGAGGCCAGGTATGTAATAGCAGGAAACTATGTACCCATGTTTTTTTGTTTGAAATACACATTATAATGCTTCCCAAAAAAAAAAAAAAAAAATCACATTATTCGTGCTGATATATTACTTGCCTTGTATTGTAGGCTTACTTTATGCAGATCGAAAGCATCATGAATAAGCTGAGCACGGTAAGAAACGGAATACCTATCCACTTCGCATTTAGATTCGTTCGAAATTCTAATCACTTTTGCCTATTTTGCTTTTGTTCGTCACAGTTAAGAGAATACATCGACGACACCGAGGATTATATCAACATTCAGGTCATGCTACGAAAATTATACGCAGCAACACTCTGTTCACAAGCACATTCATAACAAAGCTCCATTCACTTCTTGCAGCTTGACAATCATCGGAATCAGTTAATTCAGGTACAGTTGAGCACAGCCCCATATCTTACATCAGTTCATTAATTAATGTCTTTTGTTTTTCAGTTGGAGCTATTTTTAAGCTCTGGGACAGTTTGCCAGTCTATGTACTCTCTCTTTGCAGCGATATTCGGAATGAATATTCCATATCCATGGAGAGAAAACCATGGCTACTTATTCAAATGGGTAAGCAATACAAAAATTCATTCAAACATCTTCAATGATTCTCTGGGCATTTTTCTTGATATGTTATTCCATTGCAGGTGGTAATGCTGGCAGCATTAGGCTGTGGATCGATCTTCGTGTCTATAATCTGTTATGCTCGCCACAAGGGTCTCGTCGGTTCTTGAATTGCCTTTTTCTTACACCACAAAGAAGAAAAGGAATTGTGCTTTACCTTTAATAACTTCGTTAAAAGAAACAACTTGACAAAATGTTGACAATGCATTGTCATACTGAAATTATTCTATTGCTGTCCAAGAATACAAGGAATCAATCTATTCAGAATGCTACAAACGTCGAGCTATCCTAGTTTCTTGATTTTGCATCTCGGCCCGAAACCTAGAAATGAATTCCTCGGCCCTTTCATCGATCCCATCCATCTGTGGAGAGGTCATCTCTAGTGACTCCCATATATCATCTGCACTTATCGTCGTCTTCTTAGTATTCTTACCACGTTTCACGCTTCTGTTTGAGCTGCTACAGCTTGACGATGAAGATGGTTTAGACACCTTGGCTTCGATTTCTCGCTCGTGCATGATGGTACTCTTGATCGCTATGGAGGGTTCTACGAACAGCTCATCGACATATATAGGAGGAGGTACTTTCTTGTTAAAGTAAACACGGCCCTTATAATTATTACTGCTGTGTAGTTTCTTCTTGAATCTCTTGGGCTGGATGGATAAAGAAGACCAGCTGAGTTTCTTGTGAGATTTGTGGTTGTAAGAAAGCCGTCTTTGTTGTTGTATGCGTTTCTTGGCTGCCTTTGATGAGGCGAGTTTGTGTATTTTGAGGGGCAGTTTGGCTTTGAACAGCTTCCATAGCTTCGTACGAGGTAAGAGCCTCGTTAGATTCAAGCAAGACATGGCAGGGCAGATAATTGATCAGTTTGGGAAGAAGAGATCAGAAGAAAGGGTATGGAAGTTGGGGCACTGGGACGATGCTTTCTTTATAGAGAGGTTTAACTGCAAAAGAATCTCCAGGTGGGGACAACATGCGAGTAAGAAAGAGCACTAAATAAAGATATTAAGGAAAAATATTAACTTAGTTCTTACGCTAGTTTACTTCGATGGATGAGATGAGAAGGAACCAAAAACAAAAATTTAATCTCTACAAGGAGATCGAATAAATAAAGGGGCCATGGAATTTTATGCTCTGTTCTAACGTGCTTGTCTCGACTCTAGAAATGAAGTATGAAGGTAAAGCTTTTTTTTTTTTTCTGTTACCACTTTACAGCTTGTGAAAGATTCTTTTCTTAGCTTAAGTTTTACGAAGTGAGACAAACGTATATTCTCACACATGCACCTGACTCCAACTAACTGGTCAACAGTGGCTGCTCAATACATAACTGCAACGCCTTCAGACAGAGTCGATCAAAGACAACTAAACTTTTTAGATATTCAATGAGCTGAGCTCAAATTATTTAGATGATCGAGATGAAGATCATACACACTATACGTTTGGCAGAAGGACACATGATATAAGAACTCTTAGGTTAGGTAAAGCTCACAACATACAATACAAAAAGACCAATAAAAACAGAGCCTATCTATCCACAGTTCTGATTGGCTTGTAGAAACTTGTGAGCCTGCAAATCTGCAGCTTTCTCCGAAACCATAGCTGCAATGACTCTAGTTTTGACTTCCCAAGCCGTGTAAGGAAACCCTTTTCTGGCATAAGAGTTTATCAAAGCAGCTGTGGATTCTCTCGCGTGCCTACAGTAGACACATTCTGAATCTTTGCCTTCGTTTATCGACGACGATGCTGCTTCTATAAGCGTTGTTTCGTTCTTGAATCGCAGTTCGAAAACCCTCGAACCGAAAATCTTGGACAAAGTCGATCTAGGGTGTACCATCTTAGGCCATAACTCTGTTCTGCTGCTCCAGTACCTGTAAGAAAAAATGGCTCAAGATTCGAACTTTACCACGACCCATTACGAAGGAAGAAGAAAGTCGACAAAATTGAAAAAATGGAGAATGGTCTTACTGTGGGGTGCATCTTCCTTTGGTTCTGGTGTAAATAAACCCTGGTGGTCTACGTTGAGCTGCAGATGCCATGGTGAAAAACACAATGACAAGGAAACAGAGAGCTTTAACCTCCCCCATTGCTTTCGGAATCTATGGACTGCTTTCCCTTCCTTACATGTTATGTTCTACACTCGAACGAGAAAGAAAATGACGACGAAGAACATGGCCTAGACTGAGATTTTGTCCAGTTTTCAATAAAGGTTTGTGCTTTAGCAATTACAGTAAAAGGGTCAACATGTCGCCTCGTGACTAGTGTAGGAGTGTAAGAGAGTCTTATTCAATTTTCTTGGGCTTTATGGGTTTTAAGTAATTAATCTTACAAGTTAGTACACACCAACAACAATAGTAAGACTCGATTTCAACAATGTCCGGCCCATATATCCATATGGTGGCGAACGTAGCCACAAAATCTCATCTTTGATTACTGTGAAACCGCCCCCGCGAGAGACTTTGGGATCTTTACAAGCGAATACAATGTCAGGGGCAATTCATTTTACATCAAGAAGTATTCAAGGTAGGCCTTGTGTCACGCTGTTACTGGGTTTACGCAGTTGTGTCTGAGTGATATATGCTTTCGTTGGTGTTAAAAATTTAGTGCTAATTCCATGGATAATAAAGTTTCTTTTGTAATTCCACCTTGCTTGGTATGTGTGTCTTTCTTTTCCATATGCACAGCTTTTAAGTCTTAGCCGTTGATGCTTATAACGTGTTTGATGAAATGCTTTGCTTGGTTCAAGAACCTTATCTGCTTGATTGTGAAAGTTTTTCGAATCGTGTAGGCTTACTTTCTTGAGTGAGCTGTGCTACTCAAATGTAGAACGGTGTAATAACATAGCGAAGTGATGCTCTGTTCATAGATGGCTAAGATTATGACCTAATTTCTAACTTTTGTAGGATATGGGCCAGCAGATGGCAGTTATCTTCCTTGTTCAGGTGTTTCTGCTAGAGCTGTTTCTCTATCGTCCAAATATTCTCATGTTGAGCGCAGATTGAGCATATGTTACCGAAGAAGTGCTTCTACAAGCATAAGGATTGCGTGCAACGCAAGTTCCAACAACTACAGAAGAAATTCTGATTTCTCGAGGCAGAACAAATACGGGTTTTCCCGCAATAGGAACAGGAACGGCGAAGATAGAGACAGCTTCGACGATTTCGAATCTGAGTCATTCTCCTCCAAGAACGGGCCTTTGCTTTCAGATTCTGGGAATCGGAAGGGTCAGTCCACTGCGGCTCCTGGCCCAAGGGAGAGGGAGATTGTTGAGTTATTTCGCAAGGTACAGGCTCAGCTTCGCGAGAGAACTGCGTTGAAGGAAGAGAAGAAAGTCGAAGAGTCATCTCAGGTCAAAAGCAAAGAGAGCGAGACAGTTGATTCTCTTCTCAAGCTTCTGAGGAAACACTCTGTTCAACAAGGTAGGAAGGGGAAATCTAGCAGCAGTGATAGCAATAGTGATTTCATCTTGGACAGATCGAGTAAAGAAATCGACCCGTCTACAGAAGAGAGTAGCGGTGATAGTAGCTTGTTGGGATCTGAAATGGCTGTGAAGCATGAAAAAAACCTTACACCAGTTGTTAGCAGACCAAAATCGAACTTTCAGAAGAGATCGCCAGTTCCTGAGATCAAGTTCAAGCCTATCTACTCCGATGAATCTGTTAATAGCCTTACTCAAGACCCTCCAAGTGGTAGAGAGAAGAAGAAAAGTTCGAAGCTTGAGGCTGATGAAGTTGATGAAGTATTTGATGTAGAAACATCTGATGGCGAAACTGATGAAATTTATGGCAGTGATGAAGCTGAAGAACAGAACGTGGGTGAGAAATTAAGCGATATGAAGCTGGTCGAGCTGAGGGCACTAGCCAAATCTCGTGGTTTGAAGGGATTTTCGAAGCTGAAGAAGGTTGAGCTTGTCGAGTTGTTGAGTGGAAGCTCGAACTAATTTCTCTCATCGTTTCTTGATGTAGACATACATTTGAGATTTTGCGTACATTTGATTTTGGTTCTTAGGTATCCATTTACTTTCGTGCTTAAATCTGCTCAATGATTGCTTCATTTCATTTCAGTACAACATTGTCTTGCATATTCGTGTTTAGAATAAAAAGAAACCTCTTAGGTCGTTTGGTGCATCCGTTTAAGGTTGGTTGTGCGCTGATGTTAAAATTCGCAGAGATATTCTTCAAATTAAGTACTCTCTGAGGCTAAAAGTAAAGCAACTCTCCTTTGCGATTAAAATAACAAGCACAAAAAGTGATTATAACGAAAAATGGTGTGAACTCCTCAACAAAAAAGAGGATGAAGATTAGATTTGATTAAGCAGCAGTTTCCTTCTTAAGCTTAGAAAGCTCCTGTCGGACAATCCCAGCCCTCTGCAAATTCAGCAAATAACAACACATCTTTAGGAGATGAATACCAAATTTGTCCATAAAGAGAGACAAGTTGTCGATTAAAATCTTTGCATGTGATGATTCTTATATATGGACATTTAAACATGATAGGCCAACGTGATGCGAAACAGCCATAGACGGACCTTGATCTTGGCGAGCATAAGCTTGAACCGATCAAAGTCATTAAGTCCAGCCCTTCTCTTCTGCACAATTAGCTTTCTTCCCCAAGAACTTTTCTCCCACTTGCCTTTAACATCTGTGTACCAAAACATGAAGTCCTCAACAACTGTACGTTCATAGCTAAAATAACATTAAAGCTTAGGCACTCACCAGCAGCCTCCATAGCAGCAATTAGTTCCTTCTTCTTCGGAACCCTTTTGATGTCGATCTTGATGTCTGTGAGAGAAAGCCTTTTGAAGTTCATCTGGCTTCTAACCATATCAGGGGCGTCTACGAGAGCCTATTAATTGCACAAAAACATCTTAGGTTTCAATATTTGTTAAGCTGATCAGACAACAAAGACTTTATCCTAGAATGGATAACGATGATAAGCTAAGCTCGTCGAAGTAACATAGCCAAGATGTGCCCAAAAAAAGCTAACTCGGCTACAAATCACATACCCTGTTGGCATCAATAACGTCGACTATCACGACTAGCTTGCCATATTCCTTGCCGTAGTTGATCAAAGCAACCCGGCCAATCTCGATAAACCTCTTGAACGGCTATAGAAAAACAAATCAAGTGATAATTAAAACCCCATTACATGGGAAATAATGATCTGCTAATTGTATGCTCACCATTTTCTGGCGTCTTGTATTAGCTCAGCTCCGCTCTGCTCTGCTGCGGCGAAGTGTAAAGGAGAAGGTTGTGAAGATAGGAGAATATAAAGGTAGGGTTTTTGGTTTATTATGGGCTTTAAAGATCCATTAGCTTAGGGCCTCAGCACTTTTGTGACGCCCTTGGCCCATCTTATCAAAGCCTACCATGTATGTGTTCGGCGACAACAAAAGAAATTCGACGTAAAGACAGTTCTTTTTTCATTGTTTGATTTATGAGAAGTCGTTATGGGAAAATCCAGGAGAAGTGTTCACGCAGGGAAAATCTGACGTGTACAACTTTAGGATACTATCGCTTGCATGAAAACTTTGAAGAAACTAAACGGTGAAGTTATGATTAGAGTGCAAATTGAAGGAATGGCATAAAATCATCCTCACACAAACGTACGATAACAGTGCAACAAGAGATGAAGGTGGGCTTTTAACGGAAATCCCAATCGAAAACTACTTCCAAATTAGAAAACAGAACAAGCCTTATAAGGAAACTGATGGGAATTGAGATCTAGACTATGGCATTGGCAGCACTTGCAATCCTAGGCCATAGATCGGCGCACTCTTTTCCAATAGGGCCGGTGATAGCAGAACCTAAAATATTCACAAAACACAGAAAGGAAGCGTCAATTGGCTCGTCTCTTGATTTTTCCCACTACATGGACTAGAAAATGTAGTTAGATCATGTGGAGTGAACAATACCTTTCATCTCGCCCTTCGGATTAACAATGACACCAGCATTATCTGATATATGAGCAAACAAAACAAGCATTAGATGGATGAGACACAAGTCGATGATCTACTCATCGAATCAAGCAAGTGAGAGTGGATTGGATACTTTCAGAAATTATAAACATTTTTCAGAAAGGCACACTTCAAATAATGAAATAGTCAAGGATATATAACATACAAGTGGTCATAGCTAACTCGCAAACCATGGAGTGTAAGAGAACATTAATCAGCTCGAATCCACATTATCACTTTCATGGGCTTCCCGAAGAAATCAAGTAAAGCAGAGCTCCCATACACTCTTAACCAATCACTTGTTGTAAAAAGGACAGTAAAAATAAAGGGGACACCAGGAATTTACGTGGAAAACCCCAAAGTCGGGGTGAAAAACCACGGGCAAGGTAAGGAATTTTTACTGTGGGTAATTTAGGAGTTACAACTCTCTACCGTAAGGAGAACACTAGCTCTATCTCTCTTACAATAGGAGACTCACCAACTCTCTAAATATTTTTCCTCACAATACTTGTATATACTGAATATAAGAAGAAGTTATTATTTTCGATGATTTACAATGACTTATAGCTAGCCTATTTATAGCTGAAGGTTTTAGGCTCGGACGAATCAGACGTAGCCGTGTATCATGACACGTGGACGAATCAGAACTCGGACGAACCAGAATCAGCCGCGTAGCTGTATACGTGGGCGAACCAGAATCTGCCGTGTAGCTATATTACGTGGACGAATCAGAACGAGCCACTTAGCTATGCTAAGTGGCCAAATAGAAATTATACAACATTTCTCCCACTTGAAGATTTGATCGAGACTCGATCAATCTTCACATATGTTCTGTCAAACCACAAGAGGAACGGCACCACATGAATTTGTCCACGTTGATTGATTTGGTCATGAAGTCGGCCAGATTATCTGCAGTGTGAACTTTTTGCATATCCACTGTTCCCTCTTCCACTTGTTCACGAACGAAGTGGTATTGGACCCGGATGTGTTTGGTTCTTGAATGAAATGCTGGATTCCTTGCAAGATGCAATGCACTCTGGCTATCACAATAGAGAACAATATTCTCTTGTTTGTGGCCGAGTTCTTCCAGCAATCTCTTCAACCATATTGCCTCTTTACTGGCTTGCGTAGCTGCTACATATTCTGCTTCCGTCGTTGATGTCACAACAATCGACTGCAGTTTTGAGACCCAGCTTACCGCACCGCCAGCAAGATTAAACATATATCCGGTTGTGGATCTGCTTTTATCAAGTTCACCTGCATAATCAGCATCAACATAACCGTGGACAATAAAATCCGTACCTCCATAACATAACGCATGATCAGAGGTTCCTTTATGTATCTGAGAATCCTCTTGACAGCACTCCAGTGCTCCCGACCGGGGTTGGACATGTATCGGCTCACCACTCCCACTGCATGGGCAATGTCCGGTCTTGTACACACCATGGCAAACATCAAACTTCCAATCGCGGATGCGTACGGCACTCGAGACATCTCCATTTTCTCATCTTCATTAGATGGACACATATCGGCAGATAACTTGAAGTTAGCAGCAAGAGGAGTGGATATTGGCTTGCTTTCTTGCATGTTGAACCTTCGCAAGACTTTCTTCAAGTAGTTCTTTTGAGAAAGCCAAATCTTCCTATTGCTTCTGTCTCGAGAGATTTGTACGCCAAGAATTTTTTTTGCCTGTCCCAAGTCCTTCATTTCGAATTCACCAGCGAGTTGAATCTTCAGATCATTGATACGATCTTTGTTGGGTCCTGCTACCAGCATATCGTCGACGTACAACAGCAATATGATACAATCTTCAGAGTGAAATCTCTTGAAATACGCGCAAGGATCTGAATAAAACCTGGTGTAGCCGAGACTCATTATGAATGAATCAAATCTCTTGTACCAGCATCGTGGTGCTTGCTTGAGCCCGTAAAGAGATTTGATTAGCTTGCAAACCAGATCTTCTTTCCCTTTTTCTTGAAAGCCTTCTGGTTGAAGCATATATATTTCTTCCTTCAGGTCGCCATGGAGAAAGGCCGTTTTGACGTCAAGTTGCTCAAGATGCAGGTCAAATGTGGCACACATTGACAAGACAACCCTGACTGTTGTAAGTCGAACCACCGGTGAGAATATCTCATTGAAGTCGATTCCTTCTTTCTGAGCGTATCCCTTTACAACCAGTCTTGCACGATATCGCTCTATCTGGTCATCACCATTCCGCTTGATCTTGTACACCCATTTGTTTCCAATAGGTCTCCTTCCTTGCGGTAATGGCACCAATTCCCATGTCTTATTTTTACTGAGAGCTTCCATTTCTTCTTGCATTGCTGAAATCCACTGACTCGCATCTGAACTCTTCAGTGCTTCTTGGAAAGTCGTTGGCTCTCCATCCTCAGTTAGAAAACAGTATGCAATATTGCTCTCAGTATCATAATCTAAGTACCAAATAGGCGTCTTACGAATTCGTTTTGATCGCCCGACGTTCGGTATTTCAGTTTCGACTGGGTTGAGCTCTTCGTGCGCTGGTTCGGCTTCAGAAGAATCATCTTGCTCCAATTTTCTCTTCACCGGTATTGGTGTAGTTTTTGTCGTATTGCCATCATGGTTGACTTGCTCCTGGTAGCTATCTTCGAGAAAATTAACATCTCTGCTGATAACAACTTTGTGGTCAGTGAGATCCCACAAACGGTAACCCTTTACTCCTTCAGCGTACCCCAGAAATAGACATCTTCTGGACTTTGGATCCAACTTCGTCGTTTCTTGATTGTGATACATCACATATGCAGGACTTCCAAATATATGGAGGTTTGAATAATCAGCAGGTTTGTCAGTCCACATTCCATCGGTGTCCTCATCTCTATAGCAGTAGATGGGGACCGATTCACCACATAGCAGGCAGTGCAGACCGCTTCCGCCCAAAATTCCTTGTCTAGGCTTGCAGTTCTCAGCATAGCCCTCGTTCTTTCCAACAAGGTCCTATTCAGCCGCTCTGCCACCCCATTTTGTTGTGGAGTATATGCCGTTGTGAACTGTTTTTTAATACCCGTACCTTTGCAGAATTCATTGAATTCCCTGCCAGTATATTCTCCTCCATTGTCGGACCGCAAGCATTTGATCTTCTTACTGGATTCAAGTTCGACCCGCGCTTTGTATGTTTTGAAGGTAGGAAACACATCGTCCTTCTTCTTGATTGGATACACCCAGCACCTTCTGGAATAGTCGTCGATGAATGACACGAAGTAGTTTGCTCCCCCCAGAGATGTGACCGGTGCTTGCCAAACGTCAGAGTGCAGCAGTTCCAGAATTTCTTTACTTCTGAATTTTGACGGGCTGAACTTCGGGCGATGTTGCTTACTTACTATGCAGTTCTCACAAAATGGTAGTGACACGATTGTGAGACCAGGAAGTAGATTCTTCTGGACAAGAATTTTCATGCCTTGCTCAGACATATGACCAAGCTTCTTGTGCCAAGTCATCGAAGACTTCTCAATTGAATTTGTAGTGGCCACAGAAGCTTGCCCTTCCTGCAGAGTTTCCCCCTTCAGCATGTATAAGTTTGCAGCGATCTTTTCCCCCTTCATTATTATTTGCGCTCCTTGAAAGATTTCCATGACCTTGTTCTCCAGTTTAATTTTGAGACCAAGATCATCTAGCTGCCCCACAGACAATAGATTTTTCTTCAGACTCTCAACATGTCGCACAGCTTGAATGGTACGGATGGTGCCATCGTACATCTTTAATTTGATCGTACCAGTCCCGACGATCTTCAGAGGTTGATCATTGCAGCTGTACACGAACCCTCCAGATGTAGGTTTGTACTGATGAAACCATTCCCTTCTTGAGGTCATGTGGAAAGTAGCTGCAGAGTCAAGAAGCCACATATCGTCAAATCTTCCTTTTTCTCCGATGGTGGATGCAGCTTCACATACTAGAACAAATCCATTGTCTGGAGCGTTGGCCACGTTTCCTTGAGCATTGGGGTTTCTGTTTAGACCCCAACAATCTTTCTTCATATGACCCTTCTTGCCACAGTGATAACATTTGATAGCCTTCTTATTTTGCGGGACCAATTTTTGACTTCCACTAGGACCACGTTCTTCATATCTGATCCGCTTTCGGCTCCCACTTGGACCACGTTCTCCAGATCTTACCTTCGTCACAGTCAGCGCCTCTGCTTGATGGGGTGTAATCACCTTCTTCTCCGTGTTATTGCGCCGGTTTTCTTCTTCCAGAACAGCAGCAGCAACGTCATCATAGACAAGTTGCTCTGCAGTTTGGTTGTTGGTTAGACTAATGACGAGATGAGCATAAGAATCTGGCAGACTTGCAAGTAGGAGTTCAGCACGATCGCTTGACTCTATGTTGCAGTCCAAGTCTTTGAGTTGGCCAAACAGAGTAACCATTTTGTTGATGTGCTCTGTTGCTGAAGAAGATTCATCCATCTTTAGAGCATATAATTTCTTCTTCAAGAAAATCCGGCTATGAAGCGACTTGGCTTGATATAGCTTATCAAGGTGATCCCAGATTTCCTTTGCACTAGTTTTCTCTACGACGCTCGACAATATATCATCTGCTAATGCGAGATGAATATTGGCAGTAGCCTTTCCATCAATCTTCTTCCATTTGGCATCACTTGTAATTCCGGCCTGCCAGTGATACCTTCCAGACAATTTTCTTTGAGCAAAATTGCCTTGACTTTTACCTTCCATAGGGAGTAATTTTTCCCGTTGAATTTCTCAATCTCATGCTTAGCTGCCATTTTTTTCTCTCCTTTTTTTTTTCCTCCCCAGAAACTTTAATGGATGAATAGTAATAATCTAACAAACTTTCTGATGTGGAGGATCCAATATTATAGGCAACCACAGAGCATACGGTAAGTAGATATTATAAACACCCAGCCAAAGCTCTGATACCACTTGTTGTAAAAAGGACAGTAAAAATAAAGGGGACACCAGGAATTTACGTGGAAAACCCCAAAGTCGGGGTGAAAAACCACGGGCAAGGTAAGGAATTTTTACTGTGGGTAATTTAGGAGTTACAACTCTCTACCGTAAGGAGAACACTAGCTCTATCTCTCTTACAATAGGAGACTCACCAACTCTCTAAATATTTTTCCTCACAATACTTGTATATACTGAATATAAGAAGAAGTTATTATTTTCGATGATTTACAATGACTTATAGCTAGCCTATTTATAGCTGAAGGTTTTAGGCTCGGACGAATCAGACGTAGCCGTGTATCATGACACGTGGACGAATCAGAACTCGGACGAACCAGAATCAGCCGCGTAGCTGTATACGTGGGCGAACCAGAATCTGCCGTGTAGCTATATTACGTGGACGAATCAGAACGAGCCACTTAGCTATGCTAAGTGGCCAAATAGAAATTATACAACATCACTGATATCCAACATATGTGCTCATGCAATAAAAGTAATAATTTTATCTGCAGCTAATAGTCAATCAAAACAGGGGAACTAAAATGGATCCACATCGATGAAGCTGGGTCATCTTCATATGCATTACCTTCGAAGTACATGAAAACTCCATCCTTTCTACGCCACGGCTTCCTCTGCCTCACAATCACCGCAGGCATCACCTTCTTCCTGAGATCAGGCTTCCCTTTCTTCACAGTAGCCATAACCATGTCCCCGACGCATGCCGACGGCAGCCTATTGAGTCTCCCTTTGATCCCTTTAACGGAAATGATGTACAGATTCTTCGCTCCAGTGTTATCGGCGCAGTTCACAGTCGCCGCCACTGGCAAACCCAGCGACATACGAAACTTATTACCCGCGGAACCTCCACGTCCTGAAACAGAATCAAAGAAATCAGATAAGAAATCGAAACCAACACAATCACAATACTAAATCAGGGATTTTTACAGAGAACTTGGGGAAATCGCATTACCTCTCTTCGACATCTTTGCCTATTCTCCGTCTCCTCTCTCTCTCCGTGGAGGGAAGAGCGACGAGGCGCAACGCTATATATACGAGGTATTACGTTAGGGTTTTCTTTGGTCTAATATGGGCTGGTCTATAAAGCCCAATAACATTTAATAGCAGGCCCAAATTATCAACGTCTTCTCAACTGTCAACTGTACGTTATTGTCAAAAGTACCCACTTTAAGACATTTATTACAAAATAGTCCTCAAACGTTTCAATTTCGCCAGTTACATCCGTACAAGTGACATTATCAGACGGTGGAACATCCATCCACCAAAGAAAAAAAAATTGGGACGATGATCCTTGAAGGAGTCCTTTGATCTAACCAAAATAATTTACAGGGATGCTTCAGAACGATGTTCTTCTTTGCTAGTACTCGTCCTCGTAGCTCGAAAGGCAACGGTCTGAGAGAACCGTAAATAGCTGTGTGTCAACTAAAACCTGTAGAACTCAACAGAAAAAAAACACCAAAGTTAATGCCAGGCAGGACTACAATGCTCGAAGAACTAAGAGTTGCTATCACCTTGACGAAAGACTGATCTCTGACAGGAAATGAATCTACGAAGCTGTCCTTGAGAAGGATAGAAACCTGTAACATTACAAGTCTCTTCAGAAAACGAGAAGATAAAAAAATGCAGTGGTGGTTGTTAGAGTGTACTTCGAACCCTATCGTTGTTGGATTGAACGTTTGTGATTGTGTGCAGCCTTAGGTCTGAACATAGTGATTCCATGTAATGTCTCATGATGTCTAGAAATTGACTAGCAGCTTCAGCCTGCAAACATACGATGGATATGTATGTATATTATATGCTTGTAAGAATAAAAGCTACCTTCACATGATTGTTGATACTCAGATCTTCTTCATGTTTTGGGCTAGAAAAAAGATATACCAGAAAATGGTACCTGTTCTTCACTGCATTTATGCACTGGGAGCCTCTGAGCAACAGAGGCTTCACACGATAGGAGTTGATGGATGGGCCTCAGTTCAGACGTGAGCTCTCTGCGTTGAGGAAGTTGAGGCAAGTTACAACTTTTCACCTGCACCGAGTTGAGGAACGAACACGAAAAATAAAAAAGAATATCGTTTCAGCACTTTGAGATGATATCTTTTCAACAGTCTCTGTGGAAATTCAATGCGATTATGTAAGAATTTGGGGCACCTGATCCTTGAGTACGTTAACGTGAACCAGGCTCGAAGTTTTCATCTTCAGATCAGATGGCTTATGTTGTATGCCAACCTGCATAGAATCGAACCAAGTTTAGAATTTTCGGGAAGAAAGAGTACATCCCCACTTAATAAATATGAGATGGTGAACTCACAATGAAAGGAACAGGTGCCTCGAGAAACTCCAGCATTTTATCGGGGAGAATCTGCAGCAAAACTGAAAACATTAATTGCTCAAGGAGATGAAGCAAACCGATGAACTGCTTCCATATTCAACTATGCATGTGTCTCCTCGTATAAGTGTGTTGTAGAAACTTACTGGTAGAAATAGGCTTTGCCATTCGAACGGACGGATAAGAGGGATAATCGATAGGACTACTGCAGAAAGAACACCCTGCGGAAATGAAACTTATACCAACTTTTCCAACAGATAAAAAGGGAAAAAAAGATATAAATTCACGTAGTATTATCTTAAAGCTTCGGAAAGTACCAAATTCGGGCACAGAACGACCACTTGTTTCTCCAACAAAACGCCAGTAACAAGTCCCAGAATCTGCATAAACAGCTTATTAGACTCATATAGATGCTATGAAAAACTGAACTCAAAGTAAAACTGCATTACACTTTCAAGAGAGAGAACTCGGCATAGTGTAGCAATTGACCATAGAGAAAGCGAAAAAGCCTCCTCGGCAGCTGATAATTTCAGCTTGACCTTCAAAATCAGATCAGGCCAGTCAAACAAATTTTCGTCTTTTATTTCTTAGCCATATTGAAGATCAACATATCATTCTTTCTAACCTGACAGCTCTGCCTATAATCATCGAGATCTAAGCATCTATCAGACAGTCCAAGAGAGATACTGAAGGTCTTTGATACTCGATCGCCTGTAGATGCTCTAACGGCTGAAATACGATCTCACCTCCCCTTTCAGGGACTGTTATGGAATGATAACCGCAAACTATTTGTAGCAACTCGTTTTTGCTTTCCTACAGCAATAATCACAAGGATGGAGTTATTACATTCATGGCCCGAAGACGTACTTCGAAAGGAACTGAAAGCTCACTTTGGCCCATTCCATTATCAGGCTGTCCCTGGGATCTTCGTCGTGATTACTAAATACATCATCGTATTCTTCAGACACAAAACTTCTAGCTGAACTGCCAAAAGGAAGTTTCATATTGATAGAAGTACACTTTGAAGATTCTCCCACGACAAATTGAAACTAACGAGAGAGAAACAGAAAAGTAGGCAATCATATCACCTAAATAAGGACCCAGAACTTTGATCTCGTTCCAAGGATTGGTCCCTTTGGAAGGAATACAGGCCATTTTCTGGGCTTTGGCTATTATGGTGATATCTGAAGGTATGATCTCCACTATTCCATGGGTTTTCTGAGTTCTCAGAGGCACAATCATCGAATTCTTGAGTACCCTTATATGCACGTTTATCAAAATCCCTTCTTTGACTCAGGTCCGATGCTTCACTAGTAGTAGCACTCTCGGGAGAACAAAGTTCCCACCTTGTTGAAGATACCTCATCTTCTGTCATTGCCGAGGACATCCAATCGCCGGATTTTTGGGCACTAGGAGAGTCAATGCTTCCGTTTATATGGTTTTTGCATGCAGATGATAACAATGGAGACTGCTCAGACAGAGTAAATTGACTAACGAGTTGAGTAATTCGGTTCAACCGTTCCTGAGCAATGATGCTGCAAAAATTTCCAGTAATGAAAATCATTGTCAGCTGTTTCCTCGTCAGAAGAAAAGTTTGAGTTTTTTCGGAAATCCTTACATGGCCTAGACATTGCATAATTTATATCGTTGACACTGACCTGTTCAACATCTCAAAGTGTAAGCTGAAGAAAGGCATTCTTGTTAAGATACAATAGCAATGAGGAGCAGAAACCAAAAATCGACCACTACGATAATGCTCTTGAGAAAGGGGAGAAGAAATCCCGAAGGGTGGTCTCTGAACAACCTCGTCTATGTGCAAGCAAATACCGTAAAGTGTAGAGTTATCTGCTACCTGATTACATAAGAAGTCTTTCAGCAAAAATGTTCCAAAGAATCAAGCAGAAGCTCAGTATGTTGTATACTAAGCAGCAGCATTGAATACATGAGGTGGTGACAAAGAAATAAGACATTTAACATAGGAAAGGGGCGCTTCAAGTAGTGTTTGGAGTAACTTCACTTTAAAACAACGACGAAGCCGAGATAAGTAAAAGGGTTTCTTGATTGCTACGAAGATTGCGAAGAAAGAAATCGAGGAATACCTTAAGGGAAAAGATGAACGACAAATCATCCCTGCACATGTGTTCCTGAAGGTAATTTTTAGGGAAAATCAATACCATCAAAGTTAACCATATTTGAGTAGGGAAGTGATAAGATTTCTTATACCTACCTGTCCATAGACAAGTTCATTCAACTCACTTAATGAAGGCGTTCGCTCCAATATGCGTGCCTGTTTCAATGACAACTTCATTAGGCAAATATAACTTTCATGGGATGCAAGAATTACCGAGCTAAAATAGGCCATTGCATGGTGTGAAGCTTATTTGCATTAGAATTCTGAACCACAAACCTTAATGCCTCCAGGAAAGCAAAATGCAGAAAGATCTTTAAGAGGCAAAGCCAACTTATTTCCATGAGGATACTTAAAGAGCACCTGTCAAACAAAAGAAAAACACTAACAAATAAAATTAAAGAAAACATAAGAACGGTTTCAGAACAACCATAATCATTTTTCTGCTGTATCATAATAACCGACATCATAAAGTAGGAATTACCATTAAGCAAGCATACCTGAGGCTCTATTTTGGGAATTGTAGGCCTCTTATATTGTCCCATAGCAAAATCTGGCCTTGCATTGCTTGCTATTTCGTGCTCCAATTTATTATTCCTGACATAGGCATCCTCAACAACCTCAAGATTGGCATCTTGATGCAACCCCACGATAACGAAGTGTTCGAATATTGATTTCGGCTCTTCATATTTTCCAGGAGCCTGCATTCAAACTCTCGTAGAGTAATAATTCCATATGAAGTAAACCATCCATCATCATAGCTAACAGTAAGGCAAGAACTAAAAATGATTGAAAATAAGAGAAAACAAGAGGTATACTAGAATCAACAAAAACTAAAGATAAGTTATTTTTCAGGCATAAAGCCTACACTCCATACCATTATCCTGGAATGGCGCTGATACTGACACGCTCGAATACTAGCAAGCGTACTAGGTCGTGCAAGTAGTATAAAATGGACAAGTCCAAGTATCGATCCACGAGGACAGCTCGATTAATTTAAAATAATATTCCAAATTTTAATTTAGACTAAGACGAGTTTTTATATTTTTTTTGTGGATTTAATAAAATAAATAAAAATGTAAATAACAAATAACATAAACACAAGATAGCAAATAGATAACATATGTGATCAAGGCACGTGCTCGGCACAAAATATTCCTATGTATTAATGCGACCGATTTTATCTAAACAATATAAATCTAGTTAAGGTAGAAATTCCTAACGTACGTGCTACCCGCTCTCGCGTGTATAGCCACCCTAAGCGAGAGTGAACCAATCAACTATATCTCTATATGACTGTAGTTACTTCGCATGCATTTGGCTTTATGAATTTCCCCGAGTTTAGACGCTTTCGGCGCCTAAGGTCTCGGAAACCACACGGACGAAACCGAATTCCATCTCTGGTCGGTTTTACGTCGTGGTACTCCTTGTTTATTGTTCTAATCGGTTTAATCACTTACTCAGTCTCATAAACCAATCAAGACTCATGCATATGATGATCAGGCACATGCAAGCATTTCGTGCAAACAAGAAATACGTAACTCAACTCATATGACTAAATAAAATACGAACACCAATATTACGAATTCATAATCCGGCCTACTACGGCCTTAATCACATAATAAACTTAAACGCACATATTAAAACATAAAAATAATGAAGGTTCAAATAAACACATAATTTAAACAGTAAAGAAAAGATAGAAATACACCCTCACAGTACTTCCGTCGAACAGGTGGTGGGCGACTTCTCACGTAGCTTGTTCAATCGAGTCACCAGACGTCGAAACTTCTCCCTCAACTCACGCACCTAACTCTCAAGCAGCTCAACCTCGCTATGTTTGTGTACACGTTCTCAGCCCTCTTTAAGCAGCTCCCAACAAATCCTCAAAAGCTGCTCAACCTCGCGTAGAAACCCCCAAGCTCGCAGCTGCCCAGCAGATCGAACACAGCACCTTGCAGCCCTCGACCTCCGGCGTCTCTCCTTGGGCAGATTTTGTTCACAGTCCTCTCCGTCTCTCTCTGCGCTAATTTTATTCAAAGTGCGCCTCCCGAATTCTGCCCATCTTCTCCCCATTTTATAGGCACTTCAACCGTGAAATAACTCGTGTGTGCTCGAGGCGTGCTAAGTCGTAAAGATGTCTGCACTTTTCTTTTGATTCTTCTCTTTATGTCGTCCAAATGTCTGCTCGTGTCCGCTTAATCCGTAGAACTGTCGTGTTGTGTTTGTGGTCATTTCTTCAATAATGGTGTGCAGTGTCGATCGTTCCCTCTCTCTCACTCTTTGTATCTATATATATATATATATATATTGTATCTAAAATGAGTTGGGCTGCTTAATGGGCTGAAGTAATTGGGTTGTTTTTGTTGTTTTTGGGCTTCTATCATGGGTCGAAATTTAGCTTACGGGCCGAATTGTTTTGGGCTTTCATGGGCTCATAGTTTAGGATGATTTTTGGCCCAAGTTCGTTACCGATTTTCAGCTCTTTTTGCTCTTTTACCTGTAAAATATGAAAAGTAACATACGATAGGATATTCTCGGACATTTAGACATATAACGATGGATTTACGCAATTTTTCGGGTCTAAGATGTTCGTAAAATCCTAACTTATCAGATACCACTGCCTCTTCTGATTGGCAAGAATCTCAGGATCAAATGAAGAATTCTGGCTATCTTCACGAAAACTTCGACCCCATTGTAAAGCCCTTTGCATCTGTGACTTCCATCTATGGAAGTTACTCGAGTTACTACTACGCTTGTTGAACGAAGTGACTACTTCACTATGTGCACGCCTGTGCCTTCGTCCAGGCTCTTCCAAGTTTGGACTTTTCATGATTGGACTGCCTAGATATGCACTATTCCACGCCTGAGCAGCAACTTTAATGGCACCTTCAGAAATTTGTTGAAGCACTGCAATACGAGGCGATGATGTGGACCAAGCTGGCACTTCACCATCTTCCTTTGACTCCATCTCCATCTTAAATCATGACAAGTTTCTTACAACTATCACTCTTAAACAAGAAATCTTTTCTATAATTCCAACAATATTGCTTGCTATTACAATAGGAGGAACGCCCTAAACCAGACAAGCCTTAAATTTGAATGGCTGTAATGCAACTTCCACAATCATATGCACTAATCCCTGGCTCAGAAAGCGGCACTAATTGCTGAAGCTTATGTACATTGAAACGTTTTATACCCTGTGTGTAACAATTGAAAAAAAAAAATTATTAAATGGGGGTCGCTATCACATCCACGTTGCTGAAACTTCAAGCAAACGAGAAAAGGAGTGAACTTTTTACCTTGAGAAACACGGATCAATCGCTGGGATTCGTTTATTATGCGTGCATTGACTTATCTTTCCACAGAAACATCAAGAAATGAAGAAGAGGTGGTCGCTGCAAATCTCTGTTCCCAACACAATCATCACAAATTTCTGTGAATGCAGAGGAACCCACAAAGAATTTAGAATCCCCGCGTAACTTCCTTGTTCGAATCCCTCTTTCGTCTAAATCACAAGCGTCAAGAAAGGGAAGCACGACCTTTTTTCTTGTAAACCGCTTCCTTCGCGCCAATGTGATCGTATGGCTTTCGCAGGGGAAATATCTAATCACAATAAATCACAATACCTTTATCTGAGTTCTATATAGCTGCAATTGTAAAGCTATATGCTTTCCTCTGTGTTTCCTCAAGCTGGTGCGTGCTTGTGTGTGTGTACAGAGAAAAGGCGTCGACACAAAAGCACGGAAACATGCAAAGAGAAAAGGTTCCGAGGAATTACAAAAATCACCTGACTTTTAGATATTCATATTTATAAAAGATTTTGTAAGTTGATGATTATAGTAAATTGGGTGAAGTGCATTGATTTATTTTATTATTCAGCACCAATTCATATCTAATATTTCACATTAAATGAAAGAACTATAGGCATTAGGAATTAGGATGAGCCATTTTTCACGGAAATCCTACGATATTTGTCACATGCTTTTCGACCGTTTGTTAAAAAAATAATCTTTACATTCCTCGAGAACTGATCATTTTTTGCAGCTTGTACGTCATTTAAATTTGCTTTGCAGTATGATCGTGCTCACTTGGTGCGAAAGATTCCCAATGCAATAAAAAAGTTGACTAGGTTAAAAGAACAATTACGATGCTGTATTTCATATTAATGTTAGCAAAGTTTGACTTGAGTATACGAAATACGTATATACACACATTACGCGATCTATTTCTCTTGGCCAAACAAAAATGGTTATGATGTTGCCGACACTATTACGAAAATTAAGTTTCCACATACCATGGTAAAGAAATGTAATTGCAATTTGGAAATAAGGTATAGTAAATTTTGAAGTAGTGGCATCCCATGAAGTAATATAAAATAGAACATCAATTACATTGACCCATCTATCTACAACACTATTTTTCATATAGAATATTGGCCCAATTAATCATACCAGGCCCATGATCCAAATAGTGTGTTATTACATGGGCCGAAATATTGGCCCAATTAATCATACCAGGCCCATGATAGGACACTTCGACTATATGATCCATGTGTCGTTCTTGAGCTCATTTTCTCGCTAACGACAATGGCCATACTTTCTCGAACATCAGTTTGCCCATCGATTCAATCTCCGTTTCTTCGCGTTCAAGCTCACCCAGCTCGTCTCTTTACCAATGGCGTTAGGATTCATCACTCTCCTCCATCGTGGAGCGGAAAGAATGTTGGTCGTGTCAATATTCGGGTCATGTGTTCTGAATCGTTCGGGTCGAGGATGGAGGAGAGCGTGAAGAAGACCGTCACCGAAAACCCCGTCGTAGTTTATTCAAAGACTTGGTGTTCGTAAGTGCTTCAATTTCGATATCATCTTCTCAATGTTGAAGTGTAACGGCAGAACTAGTATGCATTGTTTAGGTACTCTTCTGAGGTAAAGTCTTTGTTTAAGAGGCTTGGTGTCGAACCACTCGTCATTGAGCTGGACCAATTAGGTATGATTGGTTTTTTTTTTGGGTTTTCTATATGTTTTACGTTTCGATTACATTACATATGTATGTGGGCCAAAATAGCTGCATATGCTGTATGTCGTGGAGGTTATGTTCTTGTTCAATTGAAATCTTTCGCCTGGAAGCTAATGGGAATGAGAATTGATTCTGTCATCGTGTAGTTTTTTCACTTGTTTGTGGCTTCAGTGTGTCGTTTCTTTTCAAAATATAGGTGATGTTTTAGAACTAGAAGCTCTGTTTCCTTATTTTACTTATACATTGCTTTATCCCACACTTGCTTCTTCTCCTACCACATTGTTATTTTAGGTATGAGTTCATAGTTCATGCTGAGACCTTGACAGATGTGCAGAGCCGAATTATCTTATTTCTCGTCTAGGAGTCAAGATTATTCTGACAAAACAAATAGAAGTTTCAGCTCTTTAGGCTTATGTTTTTCAATTCAACATATAAATGATAAAGTCGTTCTCATGACCGATTGGTGTTAACCCTTCAAATTTAACATGTATCATCAGATTACCATGCTAGCCTATATGTGTGTGTGGGGAAGGTGGAGAAATATGCTTACAATCAAATTACAGCTATCTACAACGGATTATCTTTCATCTTTCAGGTCCTAAAGGACCACAGCTGCAGAAGACTTTGGAGAAGTTGACCGGACAAACCACTGTTCCGAATGTCTTTATAGGTAAAGAGGCCCTACGAACACTATATGCTATTCTTTTGGATAATCATGTAGAATTATTCCCAGTCATCAGCTTAATTCAACCCCCCCTGTGTTATGTTCCTATGTATGAGACACTAGAACAAGTTATTGCATTCTTCTGAATAAAGGAGAATTATCAGTCTGATGTTAGAAGATTAAGGCCCGTGACGTGATCAGTCAGTATGTTCGATTTGATGGTTATAAGTTTGTTCTTAACCTCTGAGTTGAAGTTTGTTTTCCCAGCTAACAATGTTGTTTTATGACAGGGGGGAAGCATATTGGTGGTTGTGTAGGTACACTTGGCTTTTATACGCCTTTTTTCTATTTTCGAGCCACGCATCACGCCACTTGTCCCTTTACGTGAGAAACCTTATAGTCGAGTCTGTTATCTAGTTGAATGATTGTCATCTGTTAATTTGAATACTGCAGATACTGTGAAGCTACACCACAGAGAGGAACTCGAGCCATTGCTTGTAGAATCTGGTGCCAAGAAATAGGAGAGAAATCTAAAATATGTAGCGTTGTTGTCAAAACCTTAACCTTTTGATATTTGGATTGAGGAATAATTGTATTTTCCATTCCTATCTATGTTTACTTGTCATTCAGATTGGTCCCTCGTGTATGGTAACAGATGTTGTGATTCTTATGATTATGAACCTTTATCGTAAACGTGATTGGTTATTTGTGACTATGGACATTTCTATTCTTAATCTCCTAATAATACCTCAAATATAAATCAGAAAGGAGACAAATCAAATAGTTGCTATGACATTTGAGAATTCACTCGATGTGAATTGTGAAAAGCAATTGTAATTGTAGTGTAGGTACGTAAACTGTAATATGGAAAGATAATGGGGTCAATTGAATAATTTCCCTTGTTTGGTAATGAAAATAACGGATAACCCACGTATTGATTCAGGGGCTATGAATTATGATCGGTAATTCGATAAATGCGGCGACGGAAGTTCAAATCCGATTCCAAACATGCACCGACGTTTGATCTACGGAACGCAGCTGAAAATCGAGATATGCCATCTGGTTCTACTCTCTCTCTCTCTCTCTTTCTCATATACATACGTCGAATGACTATTTCTTTGGCTGTTGATGCGTCGCGCACTTTACATGTATTATGTTTGTGTTTCGAGTTACGATCAAAGTATGTACTGCAATGCAAAATACGGGATCTTCTAACTTAGACATGATCTCCACTTGCATGCCGCTATGGATTTGATTGCCTTGGTTAGAAATGGACTTGAACCTTGTTCTAATCAATTAATTGCTCGATTTCTTAGCCACCAATCGTTGATATGTTGTGAAGTGGGATGGATTCACGGGTTATAAGTGTGGATGGTAATTTTTGATGAGGTGACTAGACTACTCATGCCTCCTCCTGGATTCACAATTCCACACCCATCAATGAAGGTGGATGTATTATTTCATGAGAACAAAGTATCTGTCCTCGTTAACGATGTGAAGCATTCTACTGATCTGTCAAGTGTTCTCTTTAATGGTGTAATAGTTAGTATATACTCCTATGGTAATGGACTGCTACCATAAAGTATCGTTACTTTTCTAATTGCTTTTTTATTGGTGTGTTCAGAAATTAATAAACCGAAACGGGTGAGATTTGAGAGCCCCAGAGTCAGTAATGCTAATGATCAGGTGTCTTATCGTCAAAACAAGACAACTGAGTCTCCAAGATGTTGGTAGTCCTGTATTCAGTTACTGTTGTCTCTACAAAATGCTAACACGCTATGCTGTCTCCATTGGTGCTTGCGCATTTACCTTTTGATCCCGTCGCATCAGAATCTCAGTAAAGGGAGAGAAAATTCAGTACCTCATCATGTTTGTTAATTAAGGCAGCATTCTTATGTGTGTTGCATTTGTTTGCAGCCAATCAACCAAAAACTTCAGAATTTGCATATTTTTGGAAGGTAAAAAGTAATGCTGCCCGAACTCATTCGTCTTCACTGCCCAAGCTGAAAGAAAAATTGAAGCATTCTCAGATAAGTTCTCACACTCAAGGTAAATGTTTGATTTGATCCAACTCCCGCTGGGTGGTATCTGTATAACAGGAATTTATATTTATACTCAGACATACAAGTTGTGTGGGGTTCTTTGATAAAAAGAATTATGGAATGGGCTTCTTAATTTTTATTTTTTACTGAGGCCACTCGGATCCTAGTTGAGCTGCTATCACCTTATATAATCACATCATTAATAATTCATTCCCATTACAGGGACTAGTGGAGAGTTTTCTACACCTAGACCTGCTAATAGGAAGCTCATGTTCTCGGACGCCGGCAGATCTGCAGAACTCTCTGAGCATTACTGTTCTTTTCCTGAAAATGATGCTTTGCATATCGTCAAAACTGGAGGTTAGCCTTGGGGATTTGACATTTTTTCTTTTCATATTCGAAAGAGATAGTCCATTACTCAATTATTAAAATCATTATGCTCATAAATGCTGATGCAAACAAAAACAATTATTCAGGGCCATCGTTCGTCTCTGAGAGCGTTGTTACTCCTGTTGTAAGAAGTCGGTATAATTCTCTGGCCAATGAAACCGCAGCGAACTCAGATTTTCCTGGTAAACTAGGCATATTCCCTGATAAAGGAACATTTGCTGCAAAGAGACATAGATTACGCCAACGGGCTGCTCAGACATTGTCGTCTGACGTTGGAAATCTTCATCCTAAAGGGTGAGGCTTTTGTGACCAGTCGATCTTTCGGCGTAATGAAACTTCTTTATACAATTTGTTTTATTCATTTTGCAGGTCCGATTTGGTTTCTTCACTAATGAGCCGTTTGTTCCCTAAAGACAACGGCAATGATGTATGATTGATTAGCTTAACTTATTTGAGGATTAAGAAATGTTTCTAAATTCTCTTTTCTGATACGTTCTATCTTCAGGATTCATCCGGAGGCACTGGGAAACAGAGTAAATCCCCTGATATTCACAAGTCCACTAATTATGCGATTGGACGTGATACATCTCATTCAAGAGATTGGGACAAGGATGGCGGTGTCAGATTGAATGAGATTGTATTATCAGAAAAAGATATCTATGCCTTTCGATTCCCTTCTCCTAGTTACGGTGCCCAAATTCATTTTAGAGACGACAAAATAGATCCCAATCGACATTGGAGGAATCATTTAGGCCGTGCATCAGATATCATGTGGAACGGCCCTTCTTTCTTCATGCCGCGTGAAAGGTCTAGATATTCCGATCCCGGCTATCTTGATGATATGGGTGAGTTACATGAACATGCAAGAAAAGATCATATAGGTTTACTGGAGTGGGATTTCAAAAGTGAGGGAGATAGAGCAAATTCCATTATCAGGCAGGAAAAGTACTCTCATCCCAGATTCGCAAGTTCTTGGAATTTTGACAGTCAGCTCCACTCGAATGATATGTCTGAGAGAAAAATAATGTGTTCGTCGTATGAGAATGACTGCTTGGATCAGTATATGATGCCCAGGTTTAATTCAGCCATTAACGTAAAGAGGAACTTCGATTTCTTTGGACCATATCTGGAAGAACTTGAACATACGATTGCAGAACCAATGCAATTATCTTTAGCTAGGCCCTCCACCTCAAACATTGTATTTTGTGACGGTAATAATCATGGTCATAACATGGACGATTTTATGGATCTCAAGCCTTATGCAGATTACTGGATGAAAAGCTTATCAGATTCGGACTTATATTCTCCATCCAGTTTTCATGCACAGGGATTTCCTGAAGTTGAACACAGAGCATCTGCCGGAGAAACATTCATAGGTACGTCCCGTGATTGTTACATCAAATTTCAGTCGCTTCTTGATAGTTATGTAGACCGTCTTATGTTACTTGATAGTTCTTGATGTTACGACTTGATAGTATCTCAACTGTATGTTGATTTACGTCCTTGCTTGTATAAATTGCAACTATGAATTTCCCCAGATAATGTGCAATATAAGCCAATTACAGTACAGCAGATGATATTGCATTTTTCTTTCTTCCTCCTCTGTTTTGTGACCTTAAAGGAGAGTTTGGTGAGATGCCTTTGTCATGAAGTTGGTTAAGCTTAGTGTTTTATGCTAATCAAAGCCTCGTGCGACTTATCCTCATTTTGAACTAATTTAACAGACCTGACAAGATAGCAGCTAATCCATCGATAAAGCTGTTTATTTTGTTTGGTGAAACTGATCCATGTATCGGTTGGTTGGTTGGTATTTGTCAGCTTTGTTCGGACTCGTTTATTGGTTATAATTATTTAGTTAGTGTAAGAGTCGCGTCATTAAAAAGTAACACCGCTAATAGGGTAAAATGGTAAAACGGAAAGTCCGAGATCTTCATCCCGTAACATAAAAATACAGTTAATTCGGCACAATATTATAGTTGTTACAATGCTTTTACTCCAACTCATAAACCCTATTTTCTATATTAATTTTTATGTCAACCTATTAACTATATATTGTACTCTACAAATCAATTTTATATATTAAACTTAAATTATAATAATAAAAAGTCAATAAATTATAATACGTAATATTTAAAATTTATTAAATTAGCATTTTATTATTTATTTTTAAAATAATATATCAATAAATAAGAGAAATTAACATTATTTTTACTTTTATTATTATAAGAATATCAAATATTTAATATAAAGAAAATATTTTTTATTAAATAAAACATAAATAAATGGAAGGACTGTAACACAATTTTTGTGTTGAAAATATATCTCTCTAATCAACGATATTAGTTTTAGATATCAAGTCCGATGGCAGATATTACACAAAAATAAACCGGTTGGAATCTAATCTTCCTCCGCTAAGCTAATCTAATCGCAGTCTATTCTATTCTCTCCATTCATTCACATTTCACACTCCACTCCGCAGATCCGAAGTCGCCACTCGGCCGAAATTCGTAAATCGCCCTCCGCATGGAGGAGGCTATAGAACTCGCCCGAGCGAAGGACACGAAGGAGCGAATGGCAGGAGTCGAGCGCCTCCACCAACTTCTAGAATCTTCTACGAAGACCCTCACGTCCACCGAAGCGACGTCTCTGGTGGACGTGTGCTTAGATCTCTTGAAGGACAACAACTTCCGCATCTCGCAGGGCGGGTTGCAGGCGATGGCATCCGCGGCGGTGCTGTCCGGCGATCATTTTAAGCTTCATCTCAACGCTGTCGTGCCCGCGGTTGTGGAGAGGTTGGGAGACGCCAAGCAGCCTGTGAGGGATGCTGCAAGGAGATTGCTGCTCACGCTCATGGAGGTTTGTCCCCTGCTCCGATTGTTGCCAATTTAGCGTGAATGTGTGTGCTTGTGTAGATCGTAGTTATCTTTAATTCAGTGTTAATCTGTTAGTACATTTTACTGTTTATGTGCTTTCTGATCTTCAATAGTTGGATATAATATTTTCATGGAATTCAGGTCTATTTGAACCGTAGAAGTACATTTGAATTAATCAATTAGTTGACGCTTTTCTTTTCCTGTACGGTTCATTAATCAATTAGTTGATGCTTTTCTTTTCCTGGACTTGGATGTGAATTTTCATGTTTGAGTAAACAACCCTGAATTCGGTGCAGGTGTCTTCACCAACGATTATTGTTGAACGAGCAGGATCTTATGGTTGGATGCACAAAAGTTGGAGAGTTAGGGAAGAGTTTGCTCGTACAGTCACATCTGCGATAGGATTGTTCGCAACCACTGAACTGCCCCTGCAGCGTGCTATTCTTCCGCCGGTATCTTTGTTTATATCTTGGAGTTGTAACTTTGGTTAAATTATTTCTTCAAGGGCATCAGTGTCCTCACAAGTTCTTTTATCTTTGGATGCAGATTTTACAGATGTTGAACGATCCAAATCCTGCTGTGAGAGATGCCGCTACTTCTTGTGTTGAGGTTAGGGGACTTACCGATGCACCCTTTTCTCCACATGCTGCTAATTTAGTTGTTTCTGTATTTATCGTTTCTTTTATTTCTTTCGTCAGGAGATGCATACGCAAGCTGGACCTCAGTTCCGTGAAGAACTGCAGCGGCATAATCTACCTACAGCATTGGTAACAATAGTGCTGCCAAATACTATACTCGATGCTTCACTAACTAGTTATACTGATAGAATTTTTCAAATCGGAAAAGCTATTGACTCGTCTAATCAGTTATATGTTAATTGGATTTATAGGTGGTTACAGAATCATCTATTAATTTGTCAAATCATTTATCAGTTAGTATTGTTATGTTAACATTTGCAGCTTCGGGATATTAATGCAAGATTAGAAAAAATTGAGCCTAAGGTTCATTCATCCGATGCCATTGTGAGCAATTATTCATCCCATGAGACTAAGCCAACGGTCCTTAATTCAAAAAGAAGCAGCCCCAAGGCGAGAAGCTCAACTCGTGAGGTCTCCCTTTTTGGAGGTATCTCAGTTCCTTAACTATACTTATGTACCTCATTATTATCTACTATTGACATTTTTTTCTGCTTTTAATGCTTAAGATAGAGAAGTCATGTCACTTGTCAGTGACTGATGGCATCGTATGATAAAGTAAGCCACATTCAGTTGTAATGTTTGAAAAGTATATCACTGGAAAGTGAAATAGCTGTAGGCGTGCCAGTTTAAGACGGTGGCACTTAGCTAAGTGTTGTCAATTTAGGACTTGTTAATAAGATTAAATGGCAGACATCGACAAGGGAACATATTACAACCTATAACCGTTGTGATATTCCAATGTTCAGTCTTAAACTGTTAGTTTGACCTGCATTTTCTATCTGAGCAGCTGATGGCGATATCACAGAGAAACCTGTTGAACCAATCAAAGTATTTTCAGAAAAAGAGCTCATAAGGGAGTTCGAGAAGATATTTTCCACCCTTGTACCAGATAAAGATTGGTCAATTCGCATTGCTGCCATGCAAAGAGTTGAAGGCCTTGCTCTTGGAGGTTTGTGATGAAATGGTTCACTTTACCTTGTTATCAATTCTCTTAGAAATTATGTTTAACTGATCACGAGAGTTGTAATTTGAGGCCAAATGACATAATTTTAAAATTTGCATTTAATATCAGGTATAATGGTTGATCAGAACTGTAGCTATCATTAATCACTTTCCTTTCAAGTCCTTATTGTTTTTATATAGTCAAAAGTTGAGATAATTGATCTGTTTTGACTTTATTGCTCAGGTGCTGCCGATTTTCCCTGTTTCCGGGGGCTCTTGAAGCAGCTCGTTGGTCCATTGAGCACACAGCTGGCTGACAGGAGATCTAGCATTGTGAAGCAGGTGTTTCTATTTGTCACTTGACAATGATAATTTATGCTTTGATGGTTTGTTTGTGAGATTTTTCTTTTCTTTTCTTCACTGAAATCCTTATCAAAGACTGAAGTTTCAAAACGTAACCTTAAATGCACGTAAAGTGGTGTGTTGAAGTTATTGGTGATATTGCAAGGTGGTTGAATATGATACTGTGCTAATTAGGGCTGATGATTTTGGATTGCCTTCAAGATATTTTCTCTTCCTGTGGTTAATATACCTTAAACTTCATAACTCTAGGCATGCCACTTGTTGTGCTTCTTCTCAAAAGATCTCTTGGGGGACTTTGAAGCTTGTGCCGAGATGTTTATCCCGGTGAGAAACTCTTTTGTATGTGTTTTTGTCTCGTCTATCTACTGTATTCTGACCTTTGCTATTTGATATAGGTTCTTTTCAAGCTCGTCGTCATTACTGTGCTTGTAATTGCTGAATCTGCTGATAACTGCATAAAGACGGTAATGTCGTCGTCATTATCATGAGCTTAATCTTCTGCTTTTGTACAATTATCTTACCAGTTATATGTTTGCAGATGCTGCGCAATTGCAAGGTTTCCCGTGCACTTCCACGAATTGTTGAAAGTGCAAAGAGTGACCGCAATGCAGTGCTCCGTGCAAGGTTGGACCCTGTTGCTCTTTGAATCGTATATGTGCTTTTGTATTTAATTATTGTGTGCTTATTTAGGTGTTGTGAATATGCTCTTTTGATCCTTGAAAATTGGGCGGATGCGCCTGAAATACAGCGGTCGGCTGACCTGTATGAAGATCTCATTAGATGCTGTGTGGCAGATGCAATGAGTGAGGTATGGTTCATGCGTCGTTTGAGTATATTAATGTTGTTTGTTCTTAGCTTAGGTTGCTTTTTTTTTTGTAGGTCGCCATATACTTGTTTTTCTCCTTGTAATACCAATGTTCATAACATGTCTAACAGGTACGGTCAACTGCAAGAACTTGCTACAGAATGTTTGCAAAAACCTGGCCTGATCGCTCTAGGAGGCTGTTCTCATCCTTTGACCCTGTCGTTCAAAGGGTATGACTTCGTCAACTCTTGCACTTTTTTTGTATGCTGCTGTATGAGCTAAAGTTGATGTTTTAGGTAATTAATGATGAGGATGGGGGGATGCATAGAAGGCATGCTTCTCCGTCCATTCGTGAAAGGAGCTCAAGCATGTCATCTGCACCTTCCACTATACCAGGTTATGGAACTTCAGCTATTGTTGCAATGGACAGAAGTGCTGGCTTACCTTCATCAGCGTCTCTTACCTCTGGGCTGATACTCTCACAAGCAAAATCTACCGGTAGATCATCAGAACGTACTCTCGAGAGTGTCTTACACTCAAGCAAACAGAAGGTCTCTGCTATAGAAAGTATGCTTAGAGGTTTAGACATGTCCGAGAAAGGCCGCTCCTCTAGTTTGGACCTAGGTATGTGCTCTTATTAATTAGCAGAGCCATTTATGACGTGTCTGAATCAAGTGGTCATTTGACCTGTAAAGTGATTTAGTATTTCCCTTAGATATTACTTCCTCCGTCCCGGCTATTTCTTCCCAAAGATTAGCAGGCACGGAGATTAAGAAATCACATTATTTTAATATTATAGTACACCTTTTGAGGTATAGAGAGAGAAAAGTTATTAGTAGACACGCAAATCAAGAAGACTTTTTTAATATTAATGGTGTAATTAGTTTAATTAGTGGGATAATTTTTTACCAAAATAGAAATGAGAAGAATTATGTGGGACGCCCGAAATAGAAAGATGGGAAGAAATAAGCGGGACGGAGGTAGTATATGACAAATTTCATCACTGTAATCTTTAATCTCGCGGTAGCAATAAGTGTAGCATTTTTTTATGTGATGCAATTTAAAAAAATGTGACTGGCTATATTTTGCCTTTGCCTAGTGCAGGAGTGGACCCGCCATCATCTCGTGATCCCCCATTTCCCCTTGCCGTTCCAGCTTCAAATAGTCTGACGAATGCCTTGTTAGATACGATGATGCCTGGTATTCCAAGGGGAGGCAATCACAATGGTGGCCTGGCGTTATCTGATATAATCTCTCAAATTCAAGCCTCGAAAGATACAAATAACAAATCATCCTATCGTTCTGGTTTGGGGAGTGAACTGTCTGCTCACTCTTCTTATTCGACAAAGAGAACTTCTGAAAAGGCTTATGATAATAGATTGCTGGAAGAAAATCTTGACCTCAGGGGGCAGAGACGTTATGAAAACTCCCACGGTGACAGGCAGTACTCGGACACCACATATAAGGATGCTAATTATCGGGATTCTCACGGTAACCATGTACCAAATTTTCAGCGCCCTCTTCTGAGGAAAAATTCTGCTGCCCGAATGACACCTGGACACAGAAGAAGCTTTGATGATGGTCAACTCCAGATCGGAGATGCATCAACTTACTCAGAAGGCCCAGCTTCCCTGAGTGATGCCCTTAGTGAGGGGCTAAGTCCTAGCTCAGACTGGAATGCTCGGGTTGCTGCATTCAGTTATGTCCGTTCTCTGTTACGGCAAGGGACACGAGGTGTTCAAGAAATAATGCAGAGTTTCGAAAAGGTTATGAAGCTGTTTTTTCAGCACTTGGATGATCCTCATCATAAAGTTGCTCAAGCAGCTCTCTCCACTCTTGCTGATCTCATTCCTCCTTGCAAAAAGCCATTTGAAAGTTACATGGAGAGAATTTTGCCCCATGTGTTCTCCCGGTTGATAGATCCCAAGGAGTCGGTGAGGCAACCTTGCTCTTCTACGTTAGATATCGTCGGGAAAACATATGGCACAGATTCTCTTCTGCCTGCTTTGTTGCGTTCATTGGACGAGCAACGTTCTCCCAAGGCAAAACTGGCTGTTATCGAGTTTGCCATTGGATCATTTAACAAACACTTGTCCAATACCGAAGGTTCCGCAAATAGTGGCATCCTTAAGTTGTGGCTGGCAAAGTTGACCCCTCTGGTCCATGACAAGAACACAAAACTAAAAGATGCATCTATAACATGCATGATATCTGTTTATAATCGTTTTGATGCTGCAGCGGTGCTGAATTATATTCTTAGCTTGTCTGTAGAACAGCAAAATTCGTTAAGGCGAGCGCTTAAGCAGTATACTCCTCGTATAGAAGTGGACTTAATGAGCTATCTGCAAAGTAAGAAGGACAAACGCGGAAAATCCTCATATGATCCATCAGATTTGGTCGGAACATCATCAGAGGAGGGGTACGCTGGAGCATCGAAGAGCCAGATGTTTGCCAGGTATTCAACAGGATCTATGGATAGTGACAGTGGTAGAAAGTGGAGCTCGTTGCTGGATGCTTCACCGATCGCAGCAGCTATTAGTAACATGAGATCAGATGATTCTGTGGCAAATCTACGTCAGACAGTGGAAGTCAAATCGAATCCCGACGATCGTACTTCTGATTATAAAATTTTAAAATATGATTCTTATACCACCACTGAGAACGTGGTATCATGGGCAAGTGAAAGTCATGCAAACACTGAGGTCTCTACAACACCACGCTTGGACATTGATGGGCTGCTCGGATCTAATCACTTGCTAAAGTCTGCAGACTTTAGGGTTGTTGACAGTGAACATTCTTCAGAACTGACTCTGAATTTTCCTAAACTTCCTGCTTTGAAATTGAATTCACCTGCTGAATCAGGACCAAGCATTCCTCAGATTCTTCATCTGGTAAGTTTTAAACCACCTTTATTTATTTTATTTTTGTCAGTTGCAAACCATTGGTTGAGATTTCAAGTTTGTTGGGCCCTCTGTTTTTTTTTCTAATATCACATTGCACTACTATGTTCTATTATTACTGAGAGATCTTGATTTGCAATGCTTCTGCATTTCTTGAGCTTTTATCCTTGACGTTGGTAGATTTCTAATGGGAGTGATGTAAATCCTTCGGCGAGTAAGCGAGATGCACTTCAACAGTTGACTGAAGTTTCGACATCAAATAATTCCTCTGTTTGGAGCAAGGTATTACCAGAAACATTATCTTATTCAATACTCTCCCTCCCGCGCTCTCTCCCTCTCGCCCTCTCCCTCCCCTCTCTCTCTCTCTCTCTCTCTCTCTCTCTCTCTCTCTCTCTCTCTCTCTCTCTCTCTCTCTCTCTCTCTCTCTCTCTCTCTCTCTCTCTCTCTCCCTCTCCCTCCCTCCCTCTCTCCTCTCTCCCTCCCTCCCTCTCTCTCTGTCCCTCCCTCTCTCCCCCTCTCCCTCCCTCCCTCCCCCTCCTCCCTCCATGTATGTGTTCTCTCACGCACCTTTACTTGACAGCTTAATTTACAGCTTAATTTAAAAGTTCATGCTCTTAGACTATAGCAGCAATATATAAATTTCAACAATGGTTCCGTTGCCATCTTCTGCCTTACATTATGATGTTTTATCTACAATTTGATAATCATTCAGCTTTTGTAGTTGATTCCTATTGTGATCTATGGAGAGGGAGAGATGGCCCTTGTAATTCTGTTTCTAATTTTGGCACGTTGCAGTACTTCAATCAAATATTGACGGTCGTCCTTGAGGTTTTGGATGACTCTGATGCGCTAATTCGTGAACAAACTCTCACACTCATTGTTGAAATGTTGAAGAATCAGGTTTGTTTTATTTTGTTGCATGTCTATATGCAAGTGGAGGCTTCCTCCTTCCCAATTAATTTCTCCTCATCGACGTTGCTTTCTTTTGTAGAAAGACGCAATGGAGGATTCTGTTGATATTGTTATAGAGAAATTGCTTAACGTGACCAAGGATGGTGTTGCTAAAGTAAATAATTTCCCTACTGTCTCTCTATTTATTCTTGGTATTCCTGTGGTTTCTTATGGTGTCCCCATCTGATATCAGGTGTCTAGTGAATCAGAGCACTGCTTGACTATCGTATTATGCGAGTATGACCCATTTAAGTGTTTAAATGTGAGTTCAACTGATGATGTACTCCATCCAAATACGTATAATCGAAATTTGTGTTCCTGCTAGCGTTTGGTGATTGACTTATATTTAATCATCTGAGATTGCAGGTTATAGTTCCGTTGCTTGTTACTGAAGATGAGAGAACTCTCGTCACCTGCATAAACTGTCTGACAAAGGTTAGCTATCACGAATATTAACTTATCCTTTTGCAGTTATATCTAGTGTTCTAAATCTCCAGAATCATTATATCGATAGAGTTTTGAAATGTTCGAGCTCTGTTTTTTATTATTCGTCTACAGCTAGTAGGAAGGCTCTCCCAAGAGGAGCTAATGGCAGAACTGCCCACATTTTTACCTGCTCTTTTCGACGCATTTGGGAGTCAGAGTGCAGATGTTCGAAAGGTGATATTTTTCAGTCCATTTTTTTTCTATAAATGAAGTGTAAAAACAACTATCAAAACACCCTCATCCTGCAAATCTGGTGCATAAATCGGAATTTCAACGTAATAACACTACTACTTTAGTAGTTGATCAAATTTAGTTATCTTCTCTGTGACATTGTGTTAAATCTGTTAATGCAGACCGTTGTGTTTTGTCTGGTTGACATTTACATTATGCTCGGGAACGTCTTCTTGCCATATTTGGAGGGGCTCACCAGCACACAACTGAAGTTGGTCACAATTTACGCTAACCGTATATCTCAAGCGAGGAACGGTACTCCGCTTCAACTCAGTGATTAGCTCGGACTTATTGATTGATCGAGGTTTTTTTTTCTCTTTGGCTTTGGTGTGTATTTTGTCTGTATATCTGTCCGACTGCGAATTATCTCATGTATTTTTTCGCGTAAGAGGGTTGACTGGCTTTGGTTGTTGTGTTGGTTTGGGAAGAATATCTTGACGATATACCTTGTCTTGAAACGTATTCTTGGTCTGTTGTTTATGTTGTTCGTTTGGTTTTTTGTCCAAAAAAAAAAGAAAAAGAACATCATATTGAAAGAGCCTTACATTACAAACAAGCAAACGGTTAAGACAGAGCACCACAGCATTACATAACTAAGCTTACAAAATTAAACAAGAAACTAAGTACTTCACCATACTTCGACATAGGACGCTGATTTAACAACACACGACAACCCTACTAATTCTTCAAGGATGTGGCACCAGCCCACCGCCGCCGCCCACTACGCCTGGGAAATTTCCGAATGTGTTAGCTCCAGTGACAATATTACCGTTGGGCCCAGTTCCTATTACACCTCCGATCCCACCAATCCCGCCATTAAGTCCTCCACCACCAACTACGCCGGCGACACCTCCGTAGGGAATGCCAGTGTTTCCAATTCCAGCGTAAGTTCCAGCGCCACCAAAGGTGACGAAGTTCTTCTGATCATCAAGGCCATTAACATCATTATTACCGTTTTGAGCATCAACTCTCAAAACCCTAGTAGCAGAACCTAGTTGGCTCGTTATAATTGCAACAAGAGCAGCGAGAACAAACAAGGCATTTACCCACTTTCCCATGAGATCTAGCTTTTTAGTGATTGTTTTACGTTTCTTGGTTCTCTTTTAGGGTTTATTGATGATAATGTTATGTGAGAACTGCGTGAGTTATTAGTTTATATATAGTAAAACTGAAGAGGAGTACAGTGTGGAGCGAGGTGTGTGGTAAGTATAAGTGTGGTGGTTGAGGGGATGTTGAATGCATTATTACATGAAATTGAATGGGAGATATTTTATTGCATGATCAGTAAAAATGTACGTCCCATGGCCATGGATATGCAGACACGCATACAACAAGCGACCTGATGAAGTATTTACTACATGCACATGAGTTTGCAGGCTGGTGTGTTATGAAGTCTGACTTAGATTAAAATTAGGGCAACTGGCTAGGCTGGTGAATAGTTACTAGTTATGGAATGGCATTTTATAAGCCAATAAAAAGGATCAAATAACAAAGGACCGAAACAAGTAGAGGATGGGAACTTTTATGGGATGATATTCAATGAATAGCCGCTGAGACAATCAAAGCAAGGTTTACATTGACTTTGTACGGAAAAATGGCCCCCACCAAAACGAGAATCTTGCATTTATTTAAGGATCTGTCACTAGACAACATTAGGCTTATAGTTATTAGTCCATTAGCATTAACCAAGGTTTTGTACTGTTCGATCCTTATTTACTCACTAGGTTAGGTTTCTAATGTTCTATCCCTTACCAGACTTCGTCTCTCTCTCATCTCTCTCTCTCTCTCTCTCTCTCTCTCTCTCTCTCTCTCTCTCTCTCACACACACACACACACATTTATATAAATAGATGTATATTATTCGTGTGGGTGAGTATGATAAATGTATTTTTTTGTTAGGTGTGTGGTTCTGCTTCGGTTTGATCCCCATCACCTGCACATTTTCTCAGAGATGTTAATGCTTGCACTGCAACTGGGGTACATACGTAGCTGAAGTTCTGTAAATTTCATTAGTTCTTACTTCTCCTACTTTTTAACTAACTATATTAAACTATGTATTGGTTCAACTTATTTCTTGTTGAATTAATAGACACTGCTCAACTTCACTCCACCAAGGCCATTACTTCTTTATGAGCACCAGCGTGGGCTTGTAATTAAAGAGTGATTTTCTAGGCTCAGAAAGTCACAACTTGAACGAAAAACTTAGGCTTCCATAGATGTTACATTTCTAATGATGTAATGAAGCAGAAGCAATACATTAAAACCTACGACTACACAGCAGTGTTCAACAACCAAGATCATACAAACCACAAGTCTTAACTTATCACAGATATTAAGTACATAATTCCTAGCACGTGAAACGAAATGACGACGACGATGATTTCATCTTCCAATCGAATTTGCTGGTGGTGCTGCTGCTGCCATAGATTTAGAGACCATTAGAGAGACGATTCTTGGCAGTGCTATTCGGCCTAGTGCTGGTTTTCACCTGAATGTCCATGCGCTATCCTCCGACGCCTTCTTGGATTCAAAGTATCATCATGATCATTGACATCATTTGCTGTATTGTGGTTTGACCCATCATCCTCAAAACCTCGACGATTGTGATAACCCAACAAATTTTCACCCCACAATGAAGGACGCCTTGAGATATCCCCACGTGCTCTGCGGTTTCTCGAGAACATTCTTGACCTGCCACTTCTAAACTCTATTCTTCTACGATCTGCTGCTAAGCCATTCCTTTGAAACAAGAATAGAGCGTTCGTCCACTGACCTGTGTCTCTGCTTCTATTTCTTTCTCCTGGTGAGACCCTGACATCGTTTTCTATTACATAATCTCCAACAACAATAGCGCCGGGCACAGCAGAGTGAATCGCACTGATGATATCGTTGTACTCCCTTTGGTCCTCAAAGTTTCGCCAAGCTCTCTGCCTCGAAGGGTCAACATCGGTTGGTCGTATAGTCGGGTGGGCTCTCCTTGCATGCCTCCGTAGCTCCCTGTAGTTGCCAGAGAAAGAACAAGATTCGTGAGAGCACGATCTTGGCTTTGAGTTAAGGTACTTTCTTGCTTCTTCAACAACTTTCCAACCCAATATTGTTCCACGACATAAAGGGCACGTTAAATTTAAGCCCTTTTCTGGCTTCTCCATGTCGAGTCTTTCCCATACACTCATCTGATGAGAGCTGCTGCTTCCATGTGATCCTTCTGAAGAGCTACCATGACTTGGATTGTGTCCCCTGCGGTTTCCAGAAATGTAATCCGAAGTTGTCAGGTTTAAGTCCCTAACAGATGATGTGTTAAGAGAATCATGAGTTTCAGCTTGTATCAAACTGGGTTGGACGAAGCTGTCCGAAGAATGCTGTTCTTCTCTGAGTTGTTTAAATCGATCCAAGCAATTTGAATGCCTATAACTAGTGTCACATATGTAGGAGCGACAACCCTTGTCATGAGAACTGCAAATGAGAAGAACAGCATTGTGTGGGTGGTCCATGCATATGGGGCACGACGCTTCATCCCACTCATTGTAGTAAAGAGCTGAGACTTGAGCATCATTTGATAGGCTTCGTTTCCTACTAGCCATCTATATGCACTGTGACATGTTACTAATGAATGGTAGAAAATTTCACTAGCATGCCACAGTCAATTAAAAATCGGCAGCACAAAGTAGAATGTGTAATTTCATAAAAAAGTGAAAGAAAGAAAGAAAAGAATGAGAAGCCAAGTGTAAATACGCTTTCCTCATAGAGAAAGAAGCATGTTTTGGCAAACGAAAGATACGACTGCCTATTAGATAGAAGATACTGCTTCCCTATAATCATCATTAGACTGCAGATAATTGCATGCAAAATGGACTCATGATCGTGCTTTGTGACACCCGATATCTGTTGCGCATTCATTTTGTCTAGAATTAAGTAAAAACGAATGATCGTCAAAGCTTTTTCATTTGAAAACTCCATTCCTAGTTCCCCACTTCCTAGAGGTCGACAAATGAGGAAAGATAACAACCACATATTCATGGCGCTATTATAATAGAGAGAATGAAATGGAGAACAAATAACAGGTATGGAAAGTAAGATAGCAGTCTGAGATCATCCTATTTCACCACATTTGGAACATGAAAGAATATCAAATTCAACCATTCAACTTTACTCACCGCGAAAGAGGAATTTAAAAATTCTCTTAACCAGCAGCTTCACCAATACTACTAATGATCTGATTTAGCAAATAAAACAACAAATATCTCGAGTTGACTTTACAGCTTCACGTCGTATTGCGACTCGTCAGAGGCACTTCACAACCAAATTTAAGAAATCAATCCAACATTCTTGAAAGAAAAAGGCTTGACAGAGAATTGTTGAATATTTCTCGAGCCACAAGCACCAACAAATCCAACTACCTGCAGTTGTATTGAGCAAAATTGAATTTCACTTGAGAAAAATCCTGACAACACAATCAGTCATCGCTTAATATGCCCAAACCCCAGAATATTCATATCAAAACACAAAGTTCTTTGGATGCAAGTAAGAAATTTTCGCATCTCACGCATAAGGCTCTAAGTGCCTGCAAAATCTGTTTTTGTCACAAACCTGAAACATATTACAGATGGAAGAAAGGTCACCAACAAAAGACCAACCCAACCCCTTATTTATATTCAAAGAAAAGATTAAACTTTTTCAAGTCCCACCAAATCAACAGGAGGCAAAGAAAGCACGTCAGTTTTCAACCTCACAACGTTATTTCCCAATATTATCCAGAACTTGAATCATAAAAAAGATCGTCATAGGGATACTTATTCATTCACCGGTAAATTAATCGGCATAAGCAGGATCACGACGATCAAACAAAGTGAAAATCACAACATATAACGAAAACTAAAGCAACGAATCATTACAGTTTGATTATCCGTTCCTTTTGATCAATCGATCGATTCAATGAATTGATGGCAAGTTAAAACCTTTTTTTATCAAACGAAAAATAACACACCGCATTTTCGGATGAGATAGCGTACGATCAAAGTGAGTTGGGTTGCTAATTTAATGGAAACAATTATTCGCCTGCGTGTAATAACATTCCCATGCGTTTTTCACGGAAAAAAAAATATTACATTTATAACCCAAATCAGAAGCCCATATTGCATTTCGGCCCATTATAGGCCCAAACTTGCGTATTCGTTTAATCACGACATCAAAACTATATATCAGCAAACAGCTTTGTAGTCGGTCGCACACAGACGAACGCTTGTATTTAGCTGCGCATCAAACGTGCTTTGTGCGTTCTCGGAAATTTCATTGTTCAAAAACCCCATCGTGGGTAGGGTTTTGAACTTCCACCGCCCGCAAAAAAGTTGGACGAAAAATGGATAGGTACCAAAAGGTTGTGAAACCAAAGCCAGAAATACCAGTGAATGAGAATGAGATTCGCGTTACGTCTCAGGGTTTGGTGCGTAATTACCTCAATTATGCGACTACTCCCAGGTACTGGTGTTTCGTTCTAGCTTGGTTTTCGTGTTTCGTGTTTGATATATCTTTTTATTGGTTTGATTGGCGGTAATTCTGCTTCGTGCAGCTTAGCATTATTTTTCTGGTAATGTTGATAACGTGTGTTGATAATTCTATCAGGAGAGGCAAGCAAAAGAGATAGTATTGAAGGCAATGGGTCAGGCAATAAGCAAGACTGTGGCTATTGCAGAGATCATAAAGGTTTTTATCATCAGTATTTCTAAGTTTTGGATTCGTCTTAGCTTTTGGGCCATGCGATTTGTTCAATGCTTCATTCTATTTTTAACAGAAAAGAATTCCCCGGCTGTATCAAGAGACTGCCATTAGTTCAGTGACCGTAACTGATACGTTTGAACCTATTGAAGAGGGTCTTCAGACGTAAGCTTCATCCTTACATAATGCACTATTCTATGCTAAGTTCAACTTCTCCTAGCCATTGAAGAGGCTTTTGTCATTTGCGTTAACATTTGTCAGTAAATTGAGACTGTCTCTGAGTAAGGATTGAATATTCATGCAGTGTAGAGCAGACTCGACAGGTCTCAATGATATCGATCACCCTGTCTTTGAATGACCTCAACAAAACTTTTCCGGGGTAATTTGGCTGCTTCGCAGTGATTTATGCCACTATTCGCATAAGTTATGCTTCTCATAGGGAATTTTCTCATGCCTTTTGTGATACGCATTTGTGATGCGTGATCCAGATATCAAGCACCAACTGATGCTGATCATAACAAACAGCAGCAGCTGCAACCTCCTAGACAGCCACTTGCAGTGTACAACAATGGTAATGGATCGAAGAGACGTAACTGAAACATGGCATGATCCTTCTCTGTGTTTTAATGGTATTGTTGGGTTTTAGATTCATATGGACGAGGAAGAGGCCGTGGAAGAGGGAGTGGTCGAGGTTGGGGCAGAGGTGGATATGGCAACTACCAAGGTATTCCATTTCCATTTTATATTCTTTGCGATCATCGATTTTTTTTCTAGGCTTATTTGGATATTGGTTCATGTTGCATTGAATTGGTGGATGTTCTGAGCCTTTGACCATTTCTTGTTGATTCTTTCTTTTGGTTCGCATTGATTTTCTTTTCTGTTAGACAATGGCGGGAACAGAGGCGGATATAGAAATTACCAAGGTATTCCGGTTAAATCAATGTTTGCTTTAACACATTGATTATGTTTTCTGGATTTTTTAAAATCGTTCGACCTTGGTTCATTCTGATTTAGGCAATGGCGGGAACATGGGCGGATATAGAAACTACTACCAAGGTTTTTCATTTCAAATGCTATATGCTTAAACCCATTAATTATTATTGCTGGATTTTTCTGATGTTGGATCATGGCATTTTCTCCATTAGACAATGTCGGTAACAGAGGCGGATATGAAAATTACCAAGGTATCCAATCGAAACCCTTCAAGCAAGCTGCTATGACCCATAAGTACTTTTTTTTGGATTTTTATCGTTTATCTAGGGTTCATGTAAATGTTACTTTTTTGTTAGACGACGATTCGGGTGGATATTCTGGTGGTGGTGGATATTACAGCGGTTATTCAAACTATAACCAAGGTGGTGGGCGTGGGCGTGGAAACTGGGGTTATCAAGGTTCGTACACTCTCATTTCATATCTACTTTAAATATTACGCGGTTTCTATTTCGAAACCAAAAGTTTGTCATCGGCTCACTTGTGCATGTTCCTCATGATGGGGCATATTTCGAAATGATGACATTTCAAATGGTTGGCAGGTGCTGGATATGGAAGAGGCCGAGGTGGAGGTGGTAGAGGCTATGGTCGTGGCCGTGGAAGGATGGGAGTTCGCCCGAGAGGTGGTTATTGATGGCCCCAACTAAGGAATCAAGTCGTCCTTGCTTTGGCTCATAGTCGTCGTTTGTCTTTCATCTCCAAACTCCAAAGTTTGTGTCCGTTTAATGAAGTTTTTGTGGCTTTGTTAGCACATGTTGCTGATCTGATTTTGTTTCCTATCTATATGTGGGCAAACTTTGCTTTTCTAAGTGTGTTCTTTGTAGAGCCAAGGCATGGATGGACCATGCTACCAAACTTCTGCACATATATATGATCTTTCTTTATGGATATGCTATCTCGTTTTTCTCCTTGTCAGCCTAAGAAGTTCACTGTATGGGAAATGGTTGCCCTTTTTAGATTGTAAGATCAATAGCTGGGAAATGGTTTGTATGATCTGTTTTGAGGGCAAGCTTAGGTTTGACTCTTAAAAGGGGGCTTTTCCCCATCTCAAGTGACAAGTCAGTATGATTGTCAAGGTGTTCTAATGGATTCGAATTCTATGCCAAGAGGCCGACATTTGCTTGATATGCACAGAATATGATGCTTTTCTTTTTTCTGTGTAGTTTTCCATTCCAAAAAAAATTCCCATTTAAGACCACAAACTAAAACAAAACGCATATATCCCTTATCACTTCAAGTGCATTTCCACACGAGGAATTTTCCTACGCAAGCTATCGATTGGATTAAAAAAAAAAGATAAAAAAAGAGGAATTTTTCACCGATTTGCTTTAATAATACGAGTCCTTGTTAGTATGCTTATATTTGCGTGCATGAAGTGCATGTGGGTACTAAACTTTATATTTTTTTCATTCCTCTCTCTCTCTCTCTCTCTCTCTCTCTCTCTCTCTCTCTCTCGTGTCCTCACTAAACTTTATTTTTTCTGATCAGCCTTTGCAGCCTTAATCTCCTCCACTGAACCTTCACTATCTCTATCTGGGGTCTGCAGAGGTTCATGGATATTGATATCTCTTGTTCTCTCACGGTGGGTTTATTGCAGTTTTTTATTACAAATTTGCATGGCAGCAACGCTCCTCAAATCAGAAAAAAACCCTTATTCGCCATTATCCATTTCTAACATTCTTCCCACCAAATCCCAGAAAACCTTTGTTCTATCTATAACCTTTTGCATCTTCATATTTCTTGCAATCGTCGCAGATTCGAGACACTTGGATACTACGAATTATAACATGCCCCCCACAAGCAACAACAAAAATCTTCTCCTCTCTCGTCGTGAACAAACCCTTGTCTCCATTTCTTTCTCAGATAAAGCTCATCATGGCGCAAGAACAACTGGTTTTCGTCCAAGAAATACGACGATGAGGAATCGTGGGCATAGTAAGACGAAAGGAAGAGAGTTCGAAGCTAACGCTCATGAAGTTCCAAGTGGTCCAAACCCTATTTGCAACTAGTAGGTAAAAATTATATATATATGTATTTTGGATGGACGAAGGAGATCAGCAACAAAGGTATATTTTGTTCTGCGCTGGCTCATATATATGATGCTACGCTAGTCTTCTTCAAGGAGTTTGATGTACGGTTCATCATCGTCATATTCTTTTCTTTCTTGTGTGGAGAGTTGTGTAAGCTTGCTGGAGATGGAACTTCTGTTTTGTTTTGTAATGTTTTATCCTCTACTCTGTGTATGTATTGAGAGACCTGTGGCTTTAATAGTATATATTGGGGTTGAATATTTGTGGGCATGGATTGGTTTGAGTTGTGTATGAGATTCAGTTCTTGCATCATACAAGATTTTCCTATCGCTTGTGTTATTTGCTGACTGGACAATATAGTAATAATGCATGGGTTTTGGAGAAATAATTGAAGGGTTTCACGAAGCTACGTAGTGGAATAAGGCAAAAACTTCGAAAAAGCTAATGCGATGACAACTTTTGCTTTTCCTCAATTATTACTTTGAATGGTCTTTGGGAATTTGCTTTTGTCGTCTCAACGCGGCATTCAAGAAAAAGCTTACTACGTGAAAAAGCTATCATCACACTATCATTTATTTCGATTTGATTCTACGTACACATATGTTAATATTTTATCTGCATGGCATGATTTTATAATTAATATCATCGAGACCCCATCCGCCATTATCGCAAATTAATATATGTATATATATATACATACAAAAGTTTTGTACTAATCCACACTTATGCTTGTCGACCACATCGAATCGAGGTTTTGCTTACTGAAGTTGCCGAAAAAAAAAGATTAATAATAAGAAAAAGGAGATAACTCACATTGGGCCGAAAGTTCAAGCCCATTCACGGCATCTACGGCCCAATTCTTGGCCCAAATTTGGGCTCTTTTCTTCCAATGCCCAATATTGGGTTCACTTGTTTTATTTTATTACAATACAACGGATCGTTTGTTAATCACGAGGAGTTAGAGTGTAAAAATCTTTGAGAAGAAAATACAGAAAAAAAAAAAAATCAGGATAAAAAAAAAAATGAGGAGGAAAACTCATGGATGATAAGAAACACGTAACATGAGGTTCTTATCAAACCAAATCAACAACCGAAGGATAAGACCAACAATCAAGATCCATCAACCCCATTTGCGAGAATATCACTGCAACCGAAGTTCATCGTCGTCATAAATACGACCTTTGTTCTGTAATGGTATATGCTATTTCATCTTTTCTTTTGTTTTTGAATATTCATATTGCATAGGTATCATCGTCGTCATCGTTTGGTGACCAGCCCAGCTTTTTCTTTTCTCAACGAACTATCCGATATTGACCTTCTCATCGTCTCTTTCCACATCTCTCAGAGGTTGTCCTTGCATCGAGGCGCGAGCGTGTGATTGTAAGTTATTACAGCATATGATCATGGCATCTGCTGCTGTTATCGGTCTCACCCCTGCTAGTAAAAGGCTCCTTAGCTCCACCTTCTACTATTCAGACATCGCCGAGAAGCTCGCCTGCGATCCCCATTATCAGATTGTGTCCTCTAAAAACGGAGGCGCTCCCAAGAAATTATCGGGCTCTATCTCCAATCGGCGTCCTCATAGAGACGCCATTTCCTCGGAGCAGCCATGGCTGACCAAAGCCGCCGCCGCCGCCGCCAGCTGCGTCGTAAGCGAACAAAATTCTGATGATACTGAGTACGCGGCGGTGGATGCCATCCTTGTATTACAAAAGCTGATGCTTGAGAAACAGTGGAATCTTTCAGTCGACACTGCGATGCTAGCCGTTTTTCAGAAAGAGAAATCTTCAGACACGACATCTGAGGTCGTTTGTTCTGGGATTTCTGCTAGGCGCCGCAGAATTGATCATAAGAGAAAGTTGGTCCGAGGGAAAGCTTACTCTAATGCCCAACCTAGTACTAGCGAGCATCTGCGCGGTTCTAGGATAAGCCCTGAACTTGTTCGTAATCGATGGAAAGGCTATGTCAAAGGCGTAGTAAGTGAAGAGTTGCTTACTCATGCTGAAGTGGTCCAACTTTCACAGAAGATTAGAGCTGGGCTTTTATTGGATGAGCACAAGGACAGGTAATAACAAACCATTATCATCGTCCATCTTAGTGTCTCTTTTTCCATGAAGGAACTAACTAACTGTGTCTTTGTTATTGATTTGTAACTTCAGTTTAAGAGAAAGATTGGGATGTGAGCCTTCAGACGAGCAGCTGGCGAACTACTTGGAAATTAGCCGAACTGCTCTTCAGTCCAAGGTGATTGAGTGCTCTCTTGCGAGGGAAAAGCTGGCGATGAGTAATATTCGTCTAGTCATGTCTATTGCTCAGAGATACGATAACACGGGCGTCGAAATGGCTGATCTTGTTCAGGTGAAGTGAAATGGGGGGGCTCTAATATCGTATTTCGAACAACTTTCAGCTTTCAGTATTATAAATTTCTGGGTGTTTTTTCCAGGGTGGTCTGATTGGATTGCTCAGAGGAATTGAGAAATTCGATTCGTCGAAGGGATTTAAGATCTCGACTTACGTTTATTGGTGGATTCGGCAGGTACGATCGATAAACGTTTTGCCTTTATGTAGTTAGTTGATTATAGGAAGCAGTTAGTTAAGACATGATCTCAAGTTGAGAAGAGTTTGGTCTTAACATTGCAAGGGTGTTTCGAGAGCTTTAGTGGAGAACTCGAGAACGCTGAGATTGCCTACGCATTTACACGAAAGGCTTAATATGATTCGAAATGCAAAGGCTAGGCTGGAGGAGAAGGGAATAAATCCATCTATCGATGTAAGTTGAGAAAGTTTTCGATTGAACTTCTTTCGAGACGTTTTCTTCTGTCCTCAGTGACATAAATATGCTCGTAATGTCTCAGAGAATTGCAGAAAGTCTAAACATGTCTCAGAAGAAAGTCCAAAACGCCACCGAGGTAGACGAATTTTCCCCCCCGAAGATATTCTATAGATATTTCTGTTATTTGATTTCAGCCATGTAATATGTCGAAATATATCATTATAGGCAAGCAACAAGATTTTCTCACTCGATAGGGAAGCATTCCCTTCGCTTAACGGTCTTCCTGGACAATCTCTTCACAGCGTAAGTGCGCAATGTCTTCTTGTGTCATAAATTTTGTGTAATGACTGATTTACTTGTACTCTGATTCCTTCTCCTCTCTCGCGCAGTATATTGCAGATAATCATGTTGAGAACAACCCCTGGCATGGAGTTGATGAATGGGCACTTAAGGTATATACTCGTGGATGAGAAAACTTCGTCTGAATGATATTTAAAACTCTGTTACCATTTTTTGCAGGACGAAGTAGATAGGCTCATTACATCGAATTTGAGAGAAAGGGAAAGAGAGATCATTCGTCTGTACTACGGCCTAAAAGGAGAATGCCTCACCTGGGAAGAAATCAGCAAACGGTACAAACTGTTATAGCTCACATTACATGCCTGTCATTACCGTTCATCTTTTTCTTGTAATGAAAAAGGAAGTTCTTTTTTTTTCCAGCATGGGTTTGTCTCGAGAGAGAGTGAGGCAAGTCGGGCTCGTCTCCCTCGAGAAGCTGAAGAACGCTGCGAGGAAGAAACAGTTAGACGCCATGTTGGTGCTGCACTGATCGAATTTTTTGCAGGAAAAAAGATGCGCTTTTCGTCCGTGTAGATAACAACACAAGAATAGAATTTACACTTCTTTTTTTACTCTCCATGAAAATTTGTGTGCCAAGCAAGTATATAGGCTTAAGTAACCTGAGAATGAGATTGTATTGCCACTTCGGCAACACTTGTCCATCATACATCTATCTATGTATATAATATATAGGACACGATTTATTACGTCCTTCTCATTTCACATAGCTTGAAGCATTTCCATGACCTGCATTCAAAGGCGTTTGTAGCCTCTCTTCTTACGGTGCTTAGCAGCTTCAAACGGTTCTTTGAGTAGAAATGTAAAAGCAGAGCAGATGAGCTAAGTGGGAACTAAATAAAGCCCAACGCAAGTTCATTACACAGAGCAAACACACAATAAGTTCATTACACAGAGCAAACACAACTCAAATATCGAATCCACGACTTAAGTAGCAGAAAGACACTCCACAGCAAGAACCAAAACAAACAGGCGAACTAAAAACGACCATTATTCGAGAAAGACTCTCAAATTCCTCCTTGACCGTTATCTCTCAAAATCTGTTCTTGTACCAAAAGACGCCCTTGCCCTTGTCCTCGTCGGGCCCAACGTAGAGGCACTCCCTGGCCTCCCTCCACATGGCCTTGTAGAACGGCGTATCGTCGTATCGATAGTACTCGCCCAGCACGGGCCTGATTGCCCGAGTCGCCTCCATGGCGTTGTAGTGGGGCATCGTCGAGAAGAGATGGTGGGCCACGTGGGTATCCGTTATGTTGTGGAACACCTTGTTGAGAAGCCCGTAATCCCTATCCATGGTGGCCAATGCGCCTCTCAGCCAATCCCACTCGGACGAATCGTAGTGAGGCAACGCTGGGTGTGTGTGCTGCAGGTAAGTAATCATCACCAAGAATGCGTTCACGATCAGCAATGGAACTCCGTATATGCACACGAGCCATGCGAGGCCCTTCGCCAGGTAAGCACGGTACAGCAAGTACGACACGGTAATAACTCCTGCGTAAAAAAAGGTCGAAGGAACATATCAGTATCCATCGATAACCATTACCATTAATTTGATTCTAGGTTTAACTATTTTTTGCCGCCACAGATTTAGGGGGACTGATATTATATGGCCGTTGAATTTAGGATGTGTATTATGCATACAATAACTTTTAAAATTAAGCAATTTAGAAATATTACACGTTAGATTAATCTTGAATTTTGCCCTAAATTGTAGGGTTTCGGCATTTAATGTACGAATCCAGCAAATTTTAGAACTCGACATTACACGGACAATAACTTTTAGAAGTAAGCAATTTCGGGACACAAATCTAAGCTTTCCCAACGTTGCTTAATCTTGAAAGTTCCCGTCCTTACAATGCCACTCCCTTAAATTACAGGACTAAAAAAATAATTAATGCGCTGAACGACCAGCCGCTCCACCTAAAAACTTATCTTGTATGGAGTTTATCACCTTCATCTTATAGCTTATACTTCCGACATTATCGAATTTCGTAAAGAAATAAAAAACCACAATTTTAATAATCGGAAACTTTTTTCGATCCTCACCTGCGTCGGAGATGTAGATCTGCATGCGTTCGCGGTCGTTGTAAATGGGCCCGTAAGGGTTGTAGTGGCACGCGAACCGCTCGTACGGCCGGCCCGAGACGTTGAACATGAGGTACAACGGCCAACCCAACATGAGGGTCACGGCTAGGGTGACGGCTCGGCCCAAAGGGTTATTATTGAGGTACTTTGAGTACCAAGCCACTCGGGCTCTAGGCTTGGGCACGAACACCTCGTCCCTATCCATGGAGCCCGTGTTCGAGTGGTGCCTGCGGTGGCTATACTTCCACGAGAAGTAAGGCACGAGGAGGGCCGAGTGCAGGACCAGCCCGACTACATCGTCGAGCCACTGATAGTCGCTGAACGCATGGTGGCCGCACTCGTGTGCTATGACCCACACGCCCGTCGAGACGCAGCCCTGGGCGGCCCAGTAGGCAAGCCAGGCTAGGGACCTCAGGGCGGGCGAAGGGAGGCGGGAAATGTGGTTGGCGGCGATGTAATAGAATAGGGCTACGAGGATTAGGTCGAAGACGAGGTAGGAGAATGAGCGGGCGAGCGAACGGTTGAAGCAGTGAGGCGGGATTGCCTTTTTGAGGTCGCCGAGGGTGAACGGAGGTTTTTCATGGGGAACTCTTTGGAGTAGGGTTTCTTTCGACGAGGGTTTTGTGGTGGTGGTTGTTGTGAGGGAAGTTGTTGTTCGGCCGCCGGCGCCCATTGCTTCGCCGTGCTCTGTGAAAACACATTTTGGACAGAAAATGTAATGTGATGAGAAATGAAGAACAATCATGGTGAAGACAGAGAGTTGTTGTGTCTATGTTTGTCAAGAACATTGTTAAGCGAACTGTTTCATTATAAGGTAGATTCAAACTGCTCTGTAATCTCAATGAGCTCCATTACCTTTGACAAAGCACGCTCCAAGATTCTATTTTTTTTTTGTTATAGAGGAAAGAGAAGCATGTTATAAAATGAATTGGTTCCCATCACGGAAAATTTTGAAGGGACTGCAAAGAAACGGACAGAGGAGTAAATACAAGACAGCTGTAGCAGGTTGGCTTTGTAAGTAGCGAAACAGAGAAGCTATGGCGTTTTGTCATTACCATCAACTTCAATAGATTTAATACATGGGATCTGTAAAGAAGGGCTAAAAAAGATCATCAATACACAAATCATCCAGTCAATTAAAATAATTTCAAGAAGGGGTTAAAATAGCAATAATGACAAGAACTGGAATCGCTCGGCTCGGCCACAATTAATACTGTTCCACAGAATTAAGAACATCTCGTAAAAATTGAATCTTTTTCACAAAGATGACTACACAATCTACAGATCCAGAAATCATCTTGCAAATGCAGCTCATCCCACATGCAAACGCTCCATAAAAAACCGAAAAACAGAGAAATAAAGAAGAAATCCTGAAATAAAAGGAGCGCCATAACCTCATCGGCACTCATATACATGCATATTTTCTTTGCACAAAAAATGATCAATGCCGATGAACAAGGGCGATTTGAGCGAAGGGAGATATGAGAGATTAGATCAGTGCACCTGAGAGAATACGAAAATCTGGGATTATAATGGGGTGCACGATAGTAGTTGGCATTGGAAGAAGCTGATCAAAATCAAGTCCCGGCTGCTGGAAGGGCTGAGAGGGAACAATAGTTTCATCAGATCTGATGGGGTGTATCATGTTAAAACTGCTTACTCCTGGTTGCTTGGCGACTTTAGAAGATTCCCATACTGTGGATTTATTTGGAATCGCCTAAATGTTCCCAAACATGCATTCATTGTTTGGATCATGTTCCACAGGAAGTTACTTACATGCGATAGATTGACGGCGTGGGGAATCCCGGGTGTATGCTCTACCTGTAGATTGTGCCAATGCTATGAGGAATCAATTAATCATATATTCTTTGAGTGCTATTACAGTAGAGAAGTGCTCAGGGGTTACTGACTGGCTGCAAATTATTAATGTCCCTGAAGAGTTTCAGCAGTGGTGCTCTTGGGCTGTAAGGGCTGCAAAAGGGTTAGGGGGCTGGAAGAAGGCCACAGTTGCTGTGATGGCCGCAGTGGTATACTTCCTATGGAGGGAAAGGAATAGCAGAATGCATGGATCTGTTCATTCTTCTTCAACCCGGTTAATTCACGAAATCAAGCAAGAGATGACTTGGAGGCTGTTACTATCTACCAGGTCTAAGAAGTATAAGGAGTTATTAACTAGATTTTTATGTCGTTAAGAAGAAGTTGATTGCTGTTTCAAATTAGTTAAGCTTGTTTAGTGATGTAATATGCGATTTGGATCTGTTGGTAATGAAGTTTATTTCATACCAAAAAAAAAAAAAAAAAGAAGGAGGCTACTCTGCTTTTTCTTTCCTTGATGGCTATATTGTTTTTTTCTTTGCGGTAGTAAAATGCTGAGCGGAAAGTAGGAGAACCTAAATATAGAACAGTGCGAAGAGCTGGGTCCCACGTTTCCTTCATGCATGCCCTCAACGTAACGGGTGGGAGGCCATGACACGCGTCGCAACGTGATTGGCCCAGATGGGAGACCTTTTGGTCGGCCTACAACCTATTCTTGGGCGGTGTTTGGGAAAGAAATAATACCCATAGCCCTTTTCTTAAGGATTCATCGACATCCGCCGAACACTGTCTAAAATGGAGAGAGTTTTGGAACGTAATGTCTGAAATGGGGTTGTGCCATTAACTCACAAAAAGCAGAATCAATTGCAACAAGACAAAATCACTGTTCTGTTTAGCGTGCTCGTGAATCCTGATGGATATTCGCCTCGATTTCTGTGTAGAAATGAAAAAAAAATCAGATTTTTATTACTCACAAGCCATTCAACTTTCGAGCTTTCATGGGTCTCTTGCCTCCTCCAAGTTAATATCTTGATAATTTGTTATTGGTGAAACGGTGGTGACGATGAAAAAGAGTGAACTTTATGCACATAAACTCAGAATATCTCATCTAACATGCCATGTATTTTCATAGGTTTTGTCGCTCTCACCAGCGAATTGAAATGGACATTCTTTTTTCTCTCATCGCATTGCCTTTCATCAATCACCCGAGTTTTAAAGTGTAGCGTTTACCATTGTCTGTAAATTGCATTCAGAAACTCTGAAAAACCATCACTGCAATGCACCCTTTTAATGTTCTTTCAATGCTACCCTACCCTATTGGGCGGCAATCTACGTCCATTATATTTCAACATTGTACTCTTCGCTAACGCTGCAGTACATATAAATGTGAATCGCTACCTAATTTAGGCTTCCAATTCCAACGTAAGGATGTAATAAGCTACTCCAAAGTAAAGAAGACTGAAGTAAATATCAAGAACGAGTTGCATTGCTAAAATAACTTGAGAACAAATAAGGAATACAAATAACCAAAATTCCCAGGAGCTTACAAAACAGCAGAAAAACAGATGAAGGGCCAACTTGCTTGTTTGGAAATGTTTGGAGTCGAAGTGAAATAACGGCAAGAAATAGGAGAAACTGATGCAAAATCCTAAATTGCGTGGATCCTAGTGAGATGAGATGACATCTTTAGGGATTAATATGCAAATAAGATTTACTTTCGTCAAGTATTTTTTATCAAGCAAAAAGTTATACTTGCTGAAATATTAGTGGAGTTGCTGTAATATTGTAAAACAAATTTTTTAAATAATAAAAAAATAAATTTCTTCGTTCCAAACAAAAAATAGGTAGTTTATAGCGAAAATTAAGACCAAAGGCAAAATGCTTTCCCAGATTTCGGCGTCGCTCTTCCAAGCCTCCTCTTTCCTTACCGCCACAACCGCCTTCTCGATACGTCCCTCTCTCAGACGAAAATTACCGATATACCCCTTTAATCGCGCGAAGCGGCGTTTCTCATCTGTCGTTTCCATGGCCTCGAATTCGTCGGCTTCGGCTTCTGTAGATTCAATTCCGGACAATTCGAAGAATCAGACCCTGGGCGACAGCAGGAATTTTGATGACAGTAGTAGAATTGGTAGGAACGGTGTTAACAACGACGGTGCTGGTGAAACTAGGCATAAATTGAAGCTCGAAGACTTGAATTGGGACCACTCTTTTGTCCGTGAGCTTCCTGGTGATCCAAGGACCGATATAATGCCACGAGAGGTATGATTGATCTCCTTTACCTTGCTTTCCCATGTTTTCTGCTATTTTTAACTCTGCTTCTGTCATTGATTTAAACGACTCCAAAAACATGCTTATAGCATGTTTAGGTAATAGCAAACATGAAAGTAACTTATAAGTATAGATTTTAAGTAGAAGTTTTTGTGGCTTAATTTGCAGGTCCTTCGTTCATTCTATACAAAAGTTTCGCCATCAGCTGAGGTCGATAACCCGCAACTTGTTGCTTGGTCAGATTCAGTGGCAGATTTACTTGACTTGGATCCTATGGAGTACGTAGTTTGGTGATCCTCCGTCTTTTCGTATCCATTATTCTGCTTATTTTTTCCTGTAGTTTTGTCTCTATGTAACATGTTGTGTTAGGGTTGATGCTTTAGCTGCTTTTTCTTCAATCACAGATTTAAAAGGCCTGATTTCCCCCATCTATTCTCCGGTGCATCACCCCTTGTTGGAGCGTGAGTTCGTTGACCTTATTGTTGACGTAAATTTCTGTTTCTAGTCTTACTACACATGCTTACCTTTTCTACTTCTGTCTTTAGAATGCCTTATGCTCAGTGTTATGGAGGACATCAGTTTGGCACGTGGGCTGGTCAGTTGGGAGATGGAAGGGCTATTACGTTAGGGGAGATTGTCAATTCAAAATCTCAAAGGTGGGAGTTACAGCTTAAGGGAGCTGGGAAGACCCCATACAGTCGTTTTGCTGATGGTCTTGCAGTTTTACGAAGTAGTATCAGGGAATTCCTCTGCAGTGAGGCCATGCACGGTCTAGGAATCCCAACAACACGTGCTTTATGTTTGGTGACCACAGGAAAATATGTTACTCGTGACATGTTTTACGAGTATGTGTTTCGTACTTTTCAACATTTCCTTTCCATTTTCTGCTGGCGATATGCCAGTTTCTAGTTTAAATAACATCCATTTCCTACTCAAGCACTTGGCGACTTGACACAAGAAACACCATAATCTAAGCTATGAAGGGATGCAAATTTCTCTAGGCTCTACTTGCCATGGAATGTTACAAAATATTTTGTCTAACATCTATGGGATCTTTTTATGCAGTGGCAACCCAAAGGACGAGCCCGGTGCTATTGTCTGCCGAGTTGCTCAATCCTTTGTTCGATTTGGTTCATTCCAGATACATGCTTCAAGAGGGAAGGATGATCTTCCCCTCGTTCGCACTTTGGCTGAATACACAATCAGGCATCACTTTCCCCACTTAGAGAACCTCAATGGAAGTGACAGTTTATCTTTCAGCACTGGCGAAGGAGATGATTCTATTGTAGATCTGACATCAAACAAGTTTGCAGGTAAACTAGCTGAGCAAGAGTTTACTATTTTGTGCTCGTTAGCTATTCCAATTAAATTTGCTACTGGTGAACTTCATTTGCTATGAATTACTGTTTAGACACTCAATCAAGGTTTGCACATGTTTTCTATTTGCTAGTTCTAACAATGCAATAATAAATATGGTTACCAGCTTGGGCTGTGGAAGTCGCAGAGCGCACAGCTTGCTTAGTCGCTAGTTGGCAGGGTGTTGGATTTACTCACGGAGTACTGAACACAGATAACATGAGTGTGCTGGGACTCACTATCGATTATGGCCCATTCGGTTTCTTGGATGCTTTTGACCCCAGCTACACGCCAAATACTACTGATCTTCCTGGGAGAAGATATTGCTTTGCCAATCAACCCGATATTGGGTTGTGGAATATTGCACAGTTCACCACAACTCTTTCCGCTGCCCAGTTGATAACTGAGAAGGAGGCTAACTATGCCATGGAGAGGTATTAATATCATCATGTAATTTCCTGTACATGAAATTGCCCCTTCGAATCTTCTTGTTAATCACCTTGGCTTGCTAGGTATGGCACAAAGTTTATGGACGAGTATCAAGCTATAATGACCAGAAAACTTTGTCTGCCAAAGTACAATAAGCAGTTGATCAGCGAACTTTTGAAAAACTTGGCTGTTGATAAAGTAGACTACACAAACTTCTTTCGGTTGCTTTCAAATATCAAAGCCGATCCTACAGTTGAAGAAGGTGAACTATTGACTCCTTTAAAAGCTGTTCTATTAGATATTGGCAAGGAGCGGAAAGATGCATGGACTAATTGGCTTAAATCCTACATACAAGAGGTATGATTACTATAACAACTTCCTCTTCACTGCTCGAGTATAGTTTTTAACATCAGCCAACAAATTTGTAATCTTCACTACCACAGTTGTCTTCAAGTGGTATCTCCGATGATGAGAGAAAATCTTCAATGGACTCTGTAAATCCCAAATACATCCTTCGAAACTATCTGTGCCAAGGCGCGATAGACGCAGCAGAGCAAGGCGACTTTGAGGAGGTTCGTAGGCTGCTCAGAGTTATACAAAATCCTTACGAAGAACAACCTGGAATGGAGAAATACGCCCGTTTGCCTCCTGCATGGGCTTATCGTCCTGGCGTTTGCATGCTTTCGTGTTCTTCTTGAGCTACCACAACTTTACTGTTTACGATATTGACCTTATAATGAGATGAGACTGCATACTTGAGATTTGAGAATGTAGCAGTTCTGTTCTGTACAGATTTCCCCCGTTGTGTAATACTTAGTTTGTGAGAAGCTCGTATACCTATATTTTTGTTATGGAATTGATTCTTGATCTTGTGTTACCATTACAAACTTCTGAGATCAGAAAATATCGACTAAAGAGATCATTTTATTGGCAATCTATCTATGATACATGGCCTGTTTATTTTTCTTAGCCGCTTGTTTGTAATAAGTTTTTTTATTCTTTGTTATTTCGTTTTATACTCGTACGCTATGCACTGCCTTGGGGCCATAAATCAACGAAGAAAACAAATCATCAAAGCCAAGTCAAAGCCGATAGTTGAAATGTCGCCACGAGTTTGGAAAAGAATCACAAGAAAGCTCAATACCTGCCGTACTGTACTCACTAACCTCGCAAGCTAGACAACCTTATCTTTTTCTTGAATTGCATCTAATGGAGGCGCCCAAGATTGCTATACTTGGAGCTGGCATATTCGTGAGGACTGAATATATTCCAAGATTAGCTGAGATTTCTGATCGCTTCGTCCTTAAAGCCATTTGGAGCAGAAGTGAGGTAATCTTTCTGACTAAAAAAGTGTCTGTGATGACGTAGTTGTTGTTAATGGTTGGGTAATTTTTGGACATCCTTGCCTGAGGAGTCTTCTCCAAACCCATACAAGGATATGGCTTTTTTGAGTGTTTTAATACTATATATATAATATCTTTTTCTACAGGAATCAGCAAGAGGTGCTTTGGATATTGCAAGCAAGTTCTTTCAAGGGGTCGAGTGTAAATGGGGCGATTCAGGCCTCGAAGAGATAATTCAAGATTCTTTGATTGAAGCAGTGCTTGTAGTTCTTGCAGCCCAAATTCAGGCTCGTTTTTCCTTAATGCCCATCTATTTTCTGCTTCATCATCTCAATGCTATAGTGATTAGTGATCGCCGAACCAATTTCTTGCAGGTGGATTTGTCTATGAGGCTGCTAAAGGCTGGAAAGCACGTCCTGCAAGGTAATAGAATGTTATCTCGGCTTAATGCTTCATGAATTCAACATACATTTTGCTTGTTTTTCATGTTTAACTTACGGTTTCTGCCTCTACTACACATGTAAAAACATCGATTGGACAACACAGAAAAACCAGCCTCAGCTTGTAAGATTTCGATTAACCTATCTTGCTCATGCCTTGAGTTTGTCTATTGAAGAATTCTTATGTAATGTATCTCTAAAGTATATATCTCACTTGGGACAGCTTTTAATGAGGCAGAAGCTGCTCTTTCTTGGTATTATTCTTCGTCTAAACCTAATAAACCGATATGGGCCATCGCTGAGAACTATCGCTGCGAACCTGCTTTTGTGGAGGTAGGTATATCAGATGAATGTTGGTTCGAATCATGTATTGATTTTCACTCAATTATAACATATATATGTTACAGGGAAGGAAATGCATGGCTGATATCGGAGGCTTGGTCAATTTTCAAATACACGTTGAAGTTCCAATGAACAGCTCGAGTCCTTACTTCTCGAGTTCTTGGAGGCACAGCTTCAGCGTCAGTGCTTATTACGCCTTCCCTGTGTTCGTTCGAATTGAGACTTTGACAGAAAAAAAAAAGAAAAACTGACCGTATTATGTTGTAGGGAGGTTACATCCTAGACATGGGAGTACATTTCGTCGCTGCTTTGAGGATGGTGAGCCTATATTAATTATATTAACAAAAATTCAGCTAAAAAGCTGTATTTTTTCTTGAATATGAAATTTACGTGTTTGTCAAATCAGCTCGCAGGTAGCGAGATAACTTCAGTCGCGGCTATGACGTCTAATTTCGACGCCACTTTACCACCTCCTGATAGTATGTCCTCTATAATGTAAGCCTTTATATTATAGAAAAATAATAAAAAAAAAGAGTCGTTTTACAATCAATCTGAAAAAAGTCGACAAAATTTGATCTTTTTGTATCTTCATATAGTCTATTGGAGAATGGATGTTCTGGGGTCTTAGTTATGGTGGCATCAGCGAAAACATTCAAGGTTCATTTCATTGCAGTATGTTCTCTGTCTATATTTGTTAGACGAGGTAATAATATTCTGTGCAATAACGGTATATAGATTTCCCTGCGATTCGTGGGCTTGAAGGGAACATTGCAGATTGATATTGAAAGTCGAGAAGGAACGTATGGATACTCGGTAAACGTTCTTAGTAATTGAATCCGTGCAAATAAATTAAGTGGTCGATCGTTGAAGTCCTTTGCAGTTAAAGCTTATTACGGCCGACGGGCAGACGAAGAACTCCTTCCACCCTTTCAGCGGCGTGACCGAAGAGCTCAAAATCTTCCTACACGATGTTTCTCGGGCAACCTCAAAGGTAGAGTTTTGGCGTCCTCTTCGTTCTAAGTTATTGAAATGGACTTCACTCTGTTGTCATTTTTTCTTGCAGAAAGATGGAGATTATGAAGGCGAGCGTCGGCTTTCGTTCGTCGAAGGTGTAAGGGATTTTGCCGTCTTAGATGCATTGCTCGAAAGTGGAAATAGGCAAGGAGCTTTAGTCCCTGTGAAGAAGTTTTAGTAGCTATGGAAGTTTTTGACTATCCATGTTTACTCTGTATATATCTTGTAATAATGAGAAGATGAGTAAGAATTACAATAAACTATGTAAACGATTTAATGGGCCGGGCTGAATATATTTATAATGGGCCAGGCCCAATAGAATATATCATCAGGGTGGATCTGTCTCTCTATCGCTATATAAGGGAATACGCATCACTGAAACATTTCGGCTAGCAGCTTCGGCCTTCGATCGCTCCTCGTTTTTCTCTCCCAGTTGCATTTTGTCGTCTCTGAGGATTCCTAGGCAAAGTTTAGGGCAGGTAAAAAGTGTTGTCTCTCTCATACGCATATAGGATTTGGTTTTCTGAGGATGTAGCTTGATTCTAGCTTGTATATGACTCTCATTTGATTTTTCAGGGTTGATATAAATAGGTGAGTGTTTGTTTCTGTTGAATCTTTTAGATCTGTGTATGTGCGATACGCTGGTGTTTTGATTTGGAACTGACTAAGGTTTGTTGCATTTTTGGATCTGTATGAGCTTAGATCTCGCCTTCAGCTTCCTGTATCGACTTTGTTTTGCTGTTTTATATTTCTTGGCGTTAACCAAATGTTGAGAACGATCTTGTGAATGATTCATTTAGCCTGCTCGTCTTTCTCCTATGTGGTTGTTTCTTCATCCGTTGGTGTTTGAGAGAAATTCTCTGTGGTGTTGGTTGCTGATATTTTGGAATCTGTAAAGGTGGGCCGTGGGTCAACCTGTGGGTGTGGGTTGAGAGTGTAATTTTTTTTATTCGGTCAACTAATGCGTGCTTATGCTTTAATTTGATGCTTTTTGGGCGGTCCTTGGTTGGCCCTGTGATAACTGATTGTGAATCATTGTGTTTGATTATTATATTTTCCCCCGTTTGTTAGGTTCTCTTGCGTGCTTATATATTTTATACAATAGTGAAACTGAGTTATCATATTTGTGACATCCAGGTTACTGCATTCTGTGATTTTTGTATACTTTACATGGATGAAATATTCTGCCTTGATGTGAGATGGGTAAAAGTTTTCAATTGTTGATTTTGCTCCGATGGGCGATGTGCCGATACTCGTGGTTTATCTCAAAGTGACTATCATTGATTTGTGTGCTTTATGTTACCCTTAGTCGACTATCACTGATCTAGTCCACAATTTTTTATACCATTCCCTCAGGATTTAACGACTATGGCTGATCAATACCAACACCCAACCATCGCTCACAAGCTGGCCAACCAGCTCCATCTCAGCTCGAGCATTCATGCTCGTTCTGGAAGCTTCCAACAACATTCTCTCTATCAGAGGAGACTCGCTTATGGCAACTACACAAATGCCGCATTACAACACCCCATGAATTGCGTAGCCACCCAGGATTTATCCTTAATTTCCTCAAATGCTTCTCCTGTCTTTGTTCAAGCTCCCTCGGAGAAAGGCCTTGCGGGTTTTGCCATTGATTTTCTGATGGGTGGAGTTTCGGCAGCCGTGTCCAAAACAGCTGCTGCCCCTATTGAGCGTGTGAAGCTTTTGATTCAGAATCAAGATGAGATGATCAAGACTGGTAGGCTTGCTGAACCCTACAAGGGAATCGGAGACTGTTTCAAGAGAACAATGCAGGAAGAAGGTGTTATCTCATTGTGGAGGGGAAACACTGCTAATGTCATCCGTTATTTTCCCACTCAGGTTATTTTCTTGCTTAGTGGACCAACCCCAAATCTTTTACATAAAACGGGTCAGGTTTCTAAAAAGTTATTATTACAATTTTCGACAGGCCTTGAACTTTGCGTTCAAAGACTACTTCAAGAGGCTCTTCAACTTCAAGAAAGACCGTGACGGCTACTGGAAATGGTTTGCTGGCAACCTTGCCTCTGGTGGAGCAGCTGGTGCTTCGTCGTTGCTCTTCGTCTACTCATTGGATTACGCTCGTACTCGCCTCGCTAACGATGCCAAGGCTGCAAAGAAAGGAGGCGAGAGGCAATTCAACGGTCTAGTGGACGTGTACAGAAAGACCCTTCAATCTGATGGCATTGCTGGACTGTACCGTGGATTCAACATCTCGTGCGTTGGTATTATCGTGTACAGAGGGTTGTACTTTGGAATGTACGACTCTTTGAAGCCAGTTCTCCTTACTGGGTCCTTGCAGGTTAGCACTAATATATACCCCTCTCTTGATGAGACTCGTTATTACAAGTTGAATGGGACTGAACTGGCTTTTTATCTAACTGGGTTTTATGAATATGTCCTAGGCCAAATCATATGATGTCTGATTTAATTTCTGACACATTTGTATGTTGGATTATTACAGGATAGTTTCTTTGCTAGCTTTGCCCTCGGTTGGCTCATCACAAACGGTGCGGGCCTGGCTTCTTATCCCATCGACACCGTGCGAAGAAGAATGATGATGACGTCTGGCGAGGCAGTGAAGTACAAGAGCTCTTTGGACGCATTCAATCAGATATTGAAGAAGGAAGGAGCGAAATCTCTGTTCAAGGGCGCTGGTGCCAACATCCTCCGTGCCGTCGCAGGCGCTGGTGTGCTCGCAGGTTATGACAAGCTTCAGATGATTGTCTTTGGAAAGAAATATGGCTCTGGTGGAGCTTAATCCCAACAACTTTTTGTTATCATAAGATGGTGATGATAAATCAATCCCCTCTCCCTTTTCTTTTCTGATTGATGTTAACTTGCAGTATTTTCTGGATTTTTGTAATAATTCAATTCAAGTTTTGAGGTGGTGGGGTCCTTTAGCTTGTTGTGACCCTTGGAAACATTCTTGCCCTCAGTTACTGTTTTGTCTTGGGATTTCTGATTAACGAGTCTTTTTCTTTGCTGTTTTGATTATTATTACCTCCCTTGATTTAAATCCAGGCAATGTAATAGGACGACTAATGGCGGGTTTCGCGTCCTTCCAATATCCAAGTTGCACAAAACATTAAATGACCTGTAGACGAAATATCCAACTTGCATACGTTTCTTGACATCTTAGAGCTGCGTTCATATGCATTATTTACTCGCGTTGGAAAAAATCATCCATAGGCCCTTCGAAAATATATATATTAATATTATGTATCACGTCGGGTACTACTCTAGAAAATGATATTTTCCGGTTTATGTAAAAGTCAATATACTCTAGAATATGATATTTTGCAGTTTCTTACACTAACAACAGAATTAGGTAATCATACGCTCGTGGAAATGTCAAACAATACCGCGTCCCTTAAATTCCACAATATCTTACGGAAAAAATGCCGTGACTGTATATTTATTATTTATCCTATATATTTTTTTGCCATGAGTGAAAATTGAAACCCTTAGAAGTCCTTCGCATATACAACAGTGTCTTCTTTTGTATATATATATGATATGCGTGTCTTTATCGACGGTAATATGCAAATGCATCATGCCTTGACATTCACCATTAGATAAAAATCATTTTCTCAAATCAATAATGTAGTTTCAACAAATACAAAGATAAATCCAGCAACGCAAAGAGAAGAGAAGAGTTCTTGCCTTACCTACCACTCACTTGACTAGTTCATGCCTGCCGAGGTTCAGAACTTCATAACACGTCGTCGGTCTGTACTCTTGTAATAGAAAAAAAAAACCATCACATACCATACCCATAATTCAGTTTGGTAAGTTGACTTGTATATCTTATTCATCTGACAGCCTGTTTCATTTTTTATTAAACATAATAAAATAAATCTCTTTCGTATGTATGAATCCACCACTATATAAAGACTACTCCATCCTCGTCATTAAACCAAGCAACACACTTAGTAAAGATACATACACTTTTACACACATACATACATAAGGGTTTGAGGGGGGGAGAATTAAGAAGATAGTAAATTATCATCATCATGGGAACTCCGGCGAGGGTGGGCCACCACCATTGGCCACCTTCTTTACGTGGCGGTGATTTGCCTTGTTGTGACGAGCAGCGTAGCTGCCGATAAGGGGGACGACGATAACGATAAGAACAAAAATCACAACCCATATTATTACAGCTCTCCTCCACCACCCTATGTATACAAATCACCACCACCGCCCTCACCTTCGCCGCCGCCGCCTTATGTCTACAAATCACCGCCACCGCCACCACCGTCACCTTCTCCACCGCCACCCTACATTTACAAATCTCCTCCACCGCCATCACCTTCGCCACCACCGCCCTACGTCTACAAATCACCACCACCGCCATCACCTTCACCACCACCGCCTTATGTTTACAAATCACCACCACCGCCATCACCTTCTCCGCCGCCACCATATGTTTACAAATCACCACCACCGCCATCGCCTTCGCCACCACCGCCCTACGTTTACAAATCACCACCACCACCATCACCTTCTCCCCTGCCACCTTATGTTTACAGATCTCCACCACCACCATCACCTTCACCACCTCCACCTTATGTCTATAAATCACCGCCTCCTCCATCTCCCTCGCCGCCGCCACCATATGTTTACAAGTCACCTCCACCACCATCACCTTCACCACCTCCACCTTATCTGTACAAGTCACCACCACCGCCATCACCTTCCCCGCCGCCACCTTATGTTTACAAATCTCCACCGCCGCCCTCTCCCTCACCACCTCCACCTTATGTCTATAAGTCACCACCACCGCCATCACCTTCACCGCCGCCGCCGTATGTCTATAAATCTCCGCCGCCGCCCTCTCCCTCACCACCACCGCCTTACATTTACAAATCTCCACCACCACCATCTCCATCACCTCCACCGCCTTACGTTTACAAATCACCACCACCACCATCACCTTCTCCGCCGCCGCCCTATGTTTACAAATCACCTCCACCTCCATCTCCCTCACCACCACCTCCTTATGTTTACAAGTCACCACCACCACCATCACCACCACCACCGCCGCCCTATGTCTACAAATCTCCTCCTCCTCCCTCTCCTTCACCGCCACCACCATACATCTATAAGTCTCCTCCACCACCATCTCCCTCACCACCGCCGCCGTACATTTACAAGTCACCACCACCACCATCTCCCTCACCACCACCGCCATACGTTTACAAGTCTCCACCACCACCATCTCCCTCACCACCACCGCCATACGTTTACAAGTCACCACCACCACCATCACCATCACCACCGCCGCCCTATGTCTACAAATCTCCTCCTCCTCCCTCACCTTCACCACCACCACCATACATCTATAAGTCTCCTCCACCACCATCTCCCTCACCACCGCCGCCGTACATTTACAAGTCTCCACCACCACCATCTCCCTCACCACCATCGCCGCCGCCTTATTACTACAGTTCGCCACCACCTCCGCCTCGCCACTACTAAGGATAAATCGACGCGTGCTGGAAAATGATAATATAATTTATTTTCAAGTATTTTAAATATTTACGATTGAGCATTTCTTAAGCTTTTGTGCTGATGTTCGTTCGTCCTCAATAAGGAGGGTTTCCGCTATGTAGGCCCTTTGGATATGTTCGTTCGTACGTGTCTTTTTTTTTTTCCCATTGCAGTGCAAATTATAAGTTGTAATTCCTTGTGAGAATTGAATGTGAATCGTCTACGAGTTATCCTATGATTTCTTTGCACATGCGACTCAACAAACTGGTGCTCGAAACTGGCGGAAATTATATATGTATGCAAAGAAGAATAATGGACTGACGAAATTAATATAACTATATTCTGGATAATAGTGTTTAACAGCGTAGTCCGTAGCTTATTTTGCATGCGAACAACTTCCTTTTCCGCACATGTTTGAATTATCTCTATATAGCCAACGACCTCCTTGGTTTGAATAATCCGAAGGCCAAACCATGTTTTTAAAATCTTGAATCTCTTATTTAAAATTCAGTGGTCCTATGCGCGCTTGAATAACAAGCAAGCAAGCAAAGCAGCATATGTGCACAGTTCACTAGCTTGCGAATAGCTAAGTTACATAAGATTAGGTAGTAAGAAGCAGCAGCAGCTGCTAATAATATTCATTTTCATACAAATGTCTCTCCATATAGTCCAATGCAAGAGACAGTTGGATGCTTTGCTCTCTCGTTTTAATGCAATGTTTTCTTGTAATTACCGTACGGTCCAAATGTAAGATCATGCCTGCCATCATCTAAGTTTTAAATTTTTTTGAATTTCAAGCATGTGATATATGGTAAGTTTCTCAAGCGGTCATTATTAAAATTTAATTAATTGGAAGTAAATAATAATAAACATCGGTACTTGTATTAACAAATAGCTTTATTTCATTTTGCTAAACTTGTGGGATTTTAGGATTATTATAGCGCTGTATACATAGAATCAAATCATATAGAATATTGAAAGTCGAGAGAGGACATGATGAAACCTTGAGAACTACTAGTTCACGGATTCATATCGATTGGTACACCAATCTACTCTCTCTATCTATTGGTTCATTGGTTGTCAATTATTTAAGTAAACAGTGCTTGAAATTGAAAGCTGTAAAAAATAATAATACATATAAACTCAGTGAGATAAGAAAGAGATTCAGACATAGACATGCAATGATAGTGAGAATATACTACATACAGTAGAGATATACACACAACACACCTACATACATATACCTTTTACGATCAAATTCAAACTCTACCCATAGTATTTGTATAGCTTGCGCCTCACAGTGAGTAATGTCGACAAGAAAAACCACACCACCGCCGCCGCCGTCCACCCTTAAACTACGAAACCGCCGCCGATGTAAAATCTCCAAACTACCCACCAAGCCCAACCGTCAAGAACCCAACATCTATCACGATCAAGAAACTGAAACCCATGAAGCCCACGTGGCACCAAAGTCGAGAGAGAAATGGATGATTGAAGCCGAGCTTCTGAGGTCTGAGTGTAAGGTTCTGAGAACGGAGAGGGAACTTGCTTTGAAGAAATTGCAGGAAAACAGAGTGAAGATGGAGATGAGCCTTAGAACAGTTATTCAGACACCTGTTTGTTTCTGTTTTCATGTCCACTCCGTCATTCTTACACACTTTTGCTGTTACCTCTTACGCTTAGATTTCGCAGGGAAAGAAAATAATTACCGAAGGAGAGGATGTGATCAAAGCAGCATCGTTGCAGAAGAGCCCGAGTATCGATGAAACAAACTTGTCTGTCCTCAAAAAAACTGAAGAACAAAATCATTCTCTGTTCTCTGTTTCGTCTTCAACCATAGGACTCGAGCACCTGGTAAGAATTCATGGGGGACTCTACTCCTTTTTGTGTGTGGTTCATGCAATGAAGTTTAAATCACTTCAATAAATTATTGGGCGGTTTTTCTGTAGGAACCGCCGACTTTAAACGTGGGCAACTTCAAATGCAGCGGGCGGTGTAAGGCCATGGTTCGAAAAGTAGTCGAACAAGTCAGAGCAGAGACAGAGCAATGGTTCCAAATGCAAGAAATGTTAGGTCGAGTTCGAGTCGAAATGGAAGAGCTGCGAGCTTCCCGCGACTACTGGGAAAATCTAGCCCGCGATTCAGATCTTTCCATTCAATTCCTTCGAAAGGATGTAAGGATTATTACAACGTTTCGTCGCCTATTTGTTACGTAGATGAGAGCTCTCAGATTCTTTTGGTTTCATTAGGTAGAAGCATGGAAGACAAAAGCTAGAGACTATAAGCACAAGGCGAATCAGCTCTGCCGAGAATTAACAGTACTTCAGAAGGACTTTGAAAGGCAGAAAAGGGACGTTAAAAGACTCGAAAAACAGAAGCAACACGACGATGAAGTAGCCTCAGAAGAAAGGAAAGAAGAAGAGACATGTAAGAAAGATTTAGCGCCGCTGTCATTGGCCAAACAAATAGCAAAGGAGAAGAAGAAGATGATGATTCTTGGACGTATAAAGGAAGAGAACAATAATAATCATAGGAATGAGAATAAGTGTGAAGAACGCCTGGCTTTTCGTGACATTGGAAACTCATCATCATCAGCAGCAGCTTTGGTAAGAGATTGCGGCGCAGTAAGCCTTTCGTTTCGCAGCGTCGAAAGAAGTCGTCGAATGAGAGAAAGCTTTAGGAAGTGACGATGATGATCATTTACTGTTCATGACAAACTGAGAGTCAACTGCCTCATGTAATATTATCATTCGATGAATTATGAGTAATAAACCATTATCTATTGAAGGAACCGATACTATATAGAACAAAAATGAAGACTACTTATGGCGTATGGCTAAAGAATGTAAAACATGTCGCACACATATATATAGTTCTCATGCAATATAGATTCGATCGATCAGAACTTTCAAATTAGTATTAAAAAAAATGATCAAGCAATGATCTCGCCGGCTAAACACTCCCTGTATTTAATCTCAGCCATATCACCTTCTATCCTTACAACGTCACAGCACTCGCTTCGATCCATCTGTAAAATATTATAAAAATCAGTACATATTATTATTACACTTTTGAGATTAAAATTGTCACATAGACATACGTACGTACCTGCAAACGCTTTGTGGCCGGCGAAGAAACTCGAATATTATGGACAAAATCCGCCGTAAAATTCCCACTCTCCAAACACGTCCCAATATTATTCCCTCTCGGCCAACCTCGTCTGAAGACGGTGACGATCTCATCGTTATCGCCCGACTTCTCAACGGCACGGTAATAAAACCAATGCGGGGCCCAGCAAGGGTCGTTCGTGGGGGTCCGCGTGTTAAACATGAACCTCGGCGGTTTAGGGTTCGTATTCCAAGACCTGAAAGTCTCAATGGGCATCTGCAGATAGCTCCTCGGAAGGACCGACTCGTATATTTGGGCAGAGTATCCCCACGACACCGAAAAGGTCCAGTTTTTGGGCCTGTGGTGGCACACGGTCTGCTGAAGCATCCTCGACTGGTCGAGCCGCGCCGCACCCATCAGGTGGCTCGTCGAGCCCATGCGGTCCATCGAGGGGAAGATCGGACTCACCATGTCGAAGTGGTGGAGGGATATGAGTGGACTCTTCGGATGGGACGATAGGAATCCCGATATGTCGCCGCGAAGGTCGATCTGAATGATTTTAAGATCAAATTTTTCGGTGCGATTGTTTTTTCTCTTGAGTTACTAAAACGGCCAAAAAATATCTTCGCGTGGGAATATTCCTATTCAATCAGCTATGGGCTTATGTCATACGCTTTGAAATAGGACTATTATCCAGGAATCATGTGAATATGTCGCAAATTCACATAATATGTTAAATAGTCATATCGTTTGAACCGATGACATAAGGGATGAGACACCATCTTCAAAACATTACGCCAATCCCATGGGAATACTAAACTAGCTAATAGCGAAGGCATATTGTTGGAAATGTTAAAATATTACACAATCTCTTCAACTTCAGGTTTTAGGTGAAGTGCTCATTCAACACGTGGTATCAGAGCTCAGATCTAATTTTCTTTTTTCGAAACGATAGTATAAATCAACAAAATACAGAGACTAAATAGCCCAAGGGGTCTCACCGGTACATCGTCAACCGGAAGAACAAAGGCTCACAAAGGAGCACATCACAACCCCAAAATGGGGACACAACACTCCCACGTGGGGAGAAAAGAGTTCCACAAGGGACAATCATTAAATCAATTCTATGGGTACAAATCCGCGCGACCACCCATTGACCACCCATTAAATCAAATTTATATGTCATATGGCTAGACAAGAGAGAAATTAGCTTAAAACACGAGTAGGCAGGTTGGAAATAATATAAAATTTTAAAATAATATGGTATACTCCCTTCTTCAAGATTAAATTTTTAGGTGAGGAGAGCGGCGTTTTCAACTCGTATCGTTAAATAAATATAGACTGAAAAATTAAATAATGACCTGATGAATTCCATCGAGGTTGATGAGATTGGCTCCAATATCAGCAATGCAGTACATGGTGTTGAGATCAGCAGAGTCCTTCAAATGCCTATACCTCCACAAACATCCCTTCATATCATCAGCCAACGCCTTAGCCAACGCATAGCTCAATATAAACCCAGCCCCACCAAACCCTTGGTTGAAGGAAAACCAAAAGTTCGAAAGTATGAACTCAGATCTTCCCCGAAATAATAGTACTTCGTATGATCGTACTTCGACAGAACTTCGATCAAGTTATCCAGAAAGAAGATCGAATCGTCGTCTCCCATTACAAGCCACCTTAGGTCTTCGTGATCTTCTCTAAACGCCTCCATGATCCCATTAACGATCCTATGGGCCGTGATTTCCTTACCTCTTTTGTTGAGGAAAGGCGTTAGGTCTTCCGAGACTCTGTAAGAAGGCGAAGATTGAGGCCATGGAAGTAGGTTGGGAGAAGGAGGCTTGTCCAAGAATATGAAGCCCCTTGTAATGTTTGGCCTCCACCATGATTCTATGTAGGGTTTTCTATGATGCCATGCTTTTTCTGAGCCTACTAAGCCGAAGACTAAATGGCTTAGGTTCGTGGGAGATGGCGGGATTTGTTGAGGGCGAGCGAATATTGTTGCTGCTGAGTTCTTTATCAACGGTGTAATAAAGTTCGAATCGACGCAGATTGAGGTTTGATTGAAGTGGAAAATGAAGAGGAGGTAGAAGACTGCGCCTGATATGAGGAGGGTTTTCAATATGTTGCCGAAAGGTGCTTCCATTGTCTTTATTTTGATGGTCCGAAGCAAAAATCAAGACGATCGATGACTGTGTTGATTTTTGTTTGTGTGTGATGAAGGAATGAATGGACTGTCATACGTTAGTGTAAAATAGGCTTGGTTTTTGCTTGGAGAAGATTGCTGAAAAAGTAAAGTAGAAGAAGTATATGCGTGAGATTTCATGTTACTGCACATCCAATAAATATATTGTGCATGAAAGTTGGTTAAAAAAGAAGTTTTTATATTACAAATATGTATGTAATAAGGAAGAGGGTAATGGTCAGATTAAAGTTTAACTAGAGCAGTCTCTTCCTAACTTTAAAGATACAATCAATTTTCACCAAAATGAAATTACAACATTTTTGTTTATTTCATTTTATTAACTCTATTTTCTAAACTACGATAAATATTACGTACTTATATATTACTATTTCGTCACATGGTGCATTTCAACTTTCAATAAGCTGCTTCACTAACACTAAAAGATACGTTTACATTTGCACACTTTACACTAAGATATTAAACTTATAAGTCAACTACACATCTCGTGACGACTTTCTTTACAATCAGATTCGTCCTCGGATTTTCAATATATAAGAAACTTAAAGATGAATTTTCCGAAAGCTTCAAACCTAAACCAAGTTTGTATTTTAATTAAAAAGTGTCATCTTTGCTACTATTCATTTTTCTTATTTAGATTACAAACAATGTTTAGAAAGTCAACAAACAAGTGCAATATATCTCCTTAGACCCATTGAAACATCAGAAATCACTTGGAAGCCTAAATCATTACCAAAAATATTGCTATTTGACATATTAATAAGAGCGACACGATAATGAGAGGCCACACATACACTACACATTTCAGATTATATTGCGATCTAATTCGGGTCCATATTGATTTCTTTTTGGATGTTTATTGCCGGCTGAGATACGCTAGAAACATTTTCATTGATATCTGTATAATAGGTTCCATTACCATGTCATATTAGTATATATTATGAAATATGGAGTTATTATAGAATATTGGAGTGGATATATATGGAGTGGTTAAATAAGTTTGGAATAGAGGATACTATAAATTAGGTGTGATTATTTTATGAGAATGTAATATTTTATTTTGTGGTTGTAATTTGAAAATTTGCCTATAAATAGGTATCTTGAGTTGTATTGTAAAACATATCAAGTATTGAAATTATTCATACTTCCTCTCGCTAAATATTTCTCTATATAATTATATTATCATAATATAAATATTAATCACAATAATATTTTTATAACAGTAGAGAAAATATATACAATCATAGCACATAAAACTAACTTTAAAATAAAAAGGGAAAAAATCCAAAATGGTCCCCGATTTACCATATTGACCAATTTAATCCCGATGTTTTATGTGAACCAATTTAGTCCCTGATGTTGTCGAATTTGAACTGTCCTACCATTAAATCTCTGTCAATTTGGATGGAAAATTGACACGTGTCGATATACGATTTGTCAGACTTGAAAATTAATAAATTAACATTAGAAAAGGGAAAAAATCCGAAAAAAGAGGAAAAAACGAAAATACTAATAAATTAAAATAAATATAAAGTGAATAAACAATTAAGTTATAAATTATAAATTAAATTCAAATAAGATAAAATAAGAATAAAACAAAATAGAAAATAAAGATACGAAAATAAATAAAAATGATAAAATAAACAAAAAGAGAGAGAAAGGGTTAAAATAAAAATAAAAATAAAAGGACGAAGGATATATTTATTTTTTAAAAACTAAAATAGGTGAAAATAAAGAAAGGGACAAGAAAAGCCATCGAAAGTTTACGAGAATCCCCGACTCCGTCCCTACCAAGTTAACGAGGACGCAATCGTCCCGATATTTTTGTTAAAAAAAATGTTTGAGAACTATGATGTTTGTGTTCTCATTAACTTGGCAGGGACGCCACTGGTCATGGATTTTTGTAAATTTTCTAGATCCTGATTTCGTTCTTATTTTTAAAAATATATAAATTTTATTATTCTTCTTATTTTATTTATTATTTTTATTTTTTAATCTCAACGGTCTCTTTTTAGCTATATAAATTTCGTTCTAGATTTTTTGTAAATTTTCTAGATCCTGATTTCTACATTATATTGGAATTTTAACTTTCATTCTCTTTTTATTTTATTTTATTTAGTTATCAGTGTTTCTCTCTCTCTTTTTTTTTTAATTATTTTTTTAACATTAAGTAATGATATTTAAAGTCAGGACAATCGCATGTCGACACGTGTCCAATTTCTATCCAAGTTGACGGAGATCTACTGACATGATCAAATTGGTTTAAATTCGACAACATTCGTGACTAAATTGGTTTACGCGAAACATTGGCACTAAATTGGTATATGGGTAAACTTGGGATACCATTTTGAGTTTTCTCCCAAATAAATAAATATGCTTTTCAAAACGTCAACGACGCTTTTGATGTCGAATAAATATTAATATTGCCACGAATATATGTGTACTGACATCTAAGAATACGACAAGCAATAGTACGTGCAATTTATGACATTAGGAGTCGATCGATGCATTAGCACTTAGCAGAGAAAAGAAGTAGAAGATTTCGAATAACATGTGACAACAAATAGATGAGCAGAAACATACTGAATATCAATCGTCAGATTTTAGAGAATAAAATTAAATAATACTATGATTTTAAAAGGGACCTTATTTCCAAATAAGTTTTGTATTAAAATATTTTTACAGTCCCAAGGCTGCAACCAAGGGTTACATCTTTCAAAACTAAAGTTGTCGTTTTACAAGGAAAGGAAGAGAGCCTCTCAGTCTCACCAACCAAAGCAAACTGTGTCGTTTCGCCCTTTGACCAAACCACACACTGCACTGTAATGCTTTGATCGATTCGAAAAACACTCTCCTCACTTATTTTAGAGAGAGAGAGAGAGACCCCACAGATTATATATAAGTATATGATTAGATAATCTTGATAATCATGTATATCCATCATCTCGAATCGCTGTGATAGTCATAATCCCTGCAAGATAGCTCATATGTAATGATTATTTAGAATATAAGGAAAGAACCAAGCTCATCATTACCTTCATTACAACATGGGATTTAAATCTCATGTCCTCTCTTGAGAAAAAAAGTAAGAAAAGAAAAGGCTTTTTTATGCTTGTTTTTTTATCTTCGTCGTCTCTCAGCTCTGTTCTTTCATTTTTACACACTCATCGGTACCCCTGCAAAGTTCTTGCTTTACTTACAGACAGAGATAAAAAGAAAAGAAAGCAAATAAAAAGATATATAAACCTCCATGGATATACAGGAAGCTACTAAGATAGTGATGTCAAGGATCCAAAGCTTGGATCACGAAAACGCTACAAAAATCATGGGATACATACTTATACAAGACCAAGGTGAGAAGGAGATTGTAAGGTTAGCTTTTGTTGCTGATACGCTCTTACTCTCTTACATCAACCAAGCCAAGCTGCGTTTGGGTCTGACTTCGAACAACCCATCTTCAAACCCTTCAACTCCTCACTCGAACCAAGCTAATAGGCCAAACAACTCCTTTCCCCAAACCACATCCTCTCCAAGAATCGTCATACCTAACAATGCTTTCCATTTGTCGAAGCCCTCTTCGCCCTTTTCGAGAGCTAGCCCAAGGCAGCCCATTTCTTACGCATCTGTGTTGAACGGTTCTTCTTCAAATGGCCTGGACAGCAGCAACTTCTCGAGCCCAGGGTCGCCGGACTTGCAATTTTACGAGTTCAAGAACGAGTTTTTGGGCGAGGGCGGCGGCGGTAGGGGTGGACAGGCGGCGTTCTTTGACGAACCGGCGGTGGATCCATTGATGAGCCCAAGTGGGAGGAGTGATTCGGTGGTTTTTCCTTACGGTGCAGACGAGCACCCTCAGCATTCGTTTCATAGGAGGAGCTGCTCGGTGAATGACGCCGCCTTTTTGTCTGGGGTTGAGGAGAACTTTGGGTTTGGTTTTAGGCCTTGCATGTACTTTGCTAGGGGGAATTGTAGGAATGGAAGTGCTTGTAAGTTTTCTCACAGTGATCTTTTCGGGGAAGGAGTTGAATCTGCTTCAGGGTTTGAGGACTTGTTGAGGGTGAAGGCTCTTCAACAGAGGCTTGCGTTGATGGGTTCTTCTGGCGGGCACAACCCTTTTTCTTACAACAAATTCATCAACTTTTTGGATGGGAATCATAGGTAGACCAGAAAAAGGTTTCACCTTTCATGTTCTTGAATCAGTTTTGGGAGAGTTCTGATGTTTCTTGATTTCCATTTCTTTCCTATATCTTGATATCTATGAGGTTGTTACATGGGCTTCTAGTTTAAAATCTTCTTGGACTATAATGAATGTCCTAAAGTTAATCGATGTTGTGTAAGAGCAGAAATGACTTCTCAACGATGGGTCTTGGCGGTGCTTCGAGCTCGAGTGCTAGACAGATTTACTTGACTTTTCCCGCCGACAGTACATTCAAAGAAGAGGATGTATCGAATTACTTTGGGTGAATGATCTTTTTTGCTTAAATAGAATCTTGATCATCAAAATCACCTTATGATTGTATACATTAATGAGGTTTAATCCTTGTCTTGAAGCATGTTTGGACCCGTGCAAGATGTTAGAATACCATATCAGCAGAAGAGAATGTTCGGTTTCGTGACATTTGTCTACCCCGAGACTGTTAAGCTTATTCTTGCAAAGGGGAACCCTCACTTTGTCTGTGATTCCCGCGTGCTTGTCAAGCCCTACAAGGAGAAGGGGAAAATCCTAGAAAAGTACGTTTTTTCTTGCTTTTCGATCATTATAAACTCTCTTGTTGTGTATTAATTTTCTGGAACTGATGCAGGAAACATCTGCAGCATCATCATCAACAACAATTGGAGAAGGGTGATTACTCGGGATTTGATTCAAGAGAACTCTACGATCTCCCAGTTGGTGAGAAAGATGTTGAATGATTCGTAAGAAAGATGTTGAATGATTCGTAGAATTACTACATTCATGGGCACTAACTAACTCTGTCTCCTTTATTACAGGGCCTAGAATGCTGTTGAATTCTCGGGATATGATGCTGAGGAGGAAATTCGAGCAAGAAGCAGAATTACAGCACTCCTTCGAACTACAAAGCAGAAAGATGATGAATCTACGTCTTATGGATCTGAATAATAATAATAATCAGCAGAAAAATTTCCATTTCCCTCTTGGCTTGCCAGCATCTTCTTCCCCGAGACAGTCTCCATTGCCTACAAGTCAAAGCCAAGAAGGTTTTCTTGGTTGAGACACTTGTTTCTAAATTATATTCAAGAAAATCTTTCTAGTCTCTGTTTGGTTGTTACTATGTTTTCTCTCTTTTTCGCTGCAGAATTTGAGGCTGGGGAAAATGCTTTGAAATTGCCAGCAGTTCGAGCTGATGACAGCAAGTTGGGATCGGACGAAGATGCCGAGTATAATTCTAACAACAATGGAAGGTACTGATTTTCTGGTCTTTGTTCTGAACAACCGTCTATAACTTTTGTTCATGGGAACTTATAGTTCGATTATCTTCAACATGCTTCTAAAATACCATTGCGTTGATTTTCCTCTTTGCAGCTTGGAGCACGGACTGCCCGAAAATTTGTTTGCATCTCCTACAAAATCAGCTGCCAAAAATCAATCTGCGTTCTTCCTTGACAATAGCAGCGAAGTTGAGACCACACACAAATCCTCTAACACCAACAATGCATCTGTGATTTCTGGTAGTTCTCCCCTTACATGGTCTCTCCTCCATGTTACTTCCAAATAACAAGGTAATAAATAACTCTACTTTTTACATATAACAAATCTTACTCTATTTTTTGAAGTAAAAACTCATTTAAGTGCCTGCAGGTGGTGGACCTGATCAAGGCTTACCAGAGCAGGGTTAGCTTTAGTTAGGTAACATAACTACCACTTCAAAACATTTCTCCTTTAAAAATAAAAACATTTCTCCTTGGATGTACTTTTTTCTTGAAAGTATTCTCATTTTTAAATGTCCCTTTCCTTCCTTTCCCTTTTTGTGCTTGCAGAAAGTTTGAGTAAGAGCATAATACAATATAAAAGGTAACAGGAAAGTCTCCTCCAGCTGTATAGAGAAAAACAAATACCTGAGGTTGTTATTGCCATCGTCATCATCATCAAAATAGCAATATTATTACAACCAGTATATATGTGTAATATGCGAGTAAAAAGGACAGTTGAGCTAATTTTTGTGAGAGATGAGCTCTTCTGTTCAGCTTCATTATGTGTTATCATGTGCTGGGCCAACATGAACTATGTACTATAGTATTATATATGTATAACCAAGAAATGAAAGACCTTTCTCATTTATTACTCTTCACTGTTTTATGCAATGAAACTTTACTCTGTATGTGTACTCTTTCTGCTGGGATATATCGCGTCCATATGAAATTTGATCGCTCGAACCTTAATGATGAGAGAGTTAAGACGACATCATTTAATACAAGATTAAAAGGGACTTTACTTCTCCCACTTTTCGGTTTCTTTTAAGGTGGAAATGAAACGAGTTACTAATCGCTCACATGGGCTGCTGACAAGAAGTTGAATGGCCATCGACATCAAGCTACCAAAAAGCTACAAACTTTGCCTTCTTCAAGCTTTGCGTATATTAGTTAGGCCTTCTCTTTATAGTAAATGGTGTCTGATTGTTGCTTCAGTTTTAGCAGTGTCCTTTTGCAGGTTTTAACACGAACAATGCGAGTCTGTGACCTCACACCAAACCATAAGCTCTGTGTCCCACTTGGGAACAGAAGATATTTATTACATTATATGGTACGTTAGTTGAAGTAAGAACTATGAAATGCATAACTGTTCAAGAACTCATAGCTTTAATGGATCAGTTTTAATGACCCCTTAACTGTTTCATTCGTGGGTCATTCTTGAAGATGATAATAACTTGAGTCAAATCAAGGGAAGACAACGTTCAAAAAACTTGAGTCACAGTGTTCGATGGATAAGGGAATTCTGTGTTCGTTGTTCAATCAAATCCTTGAACATGGTAATAACTTGAGTCAAATCAAGGGAAGACAACGTTCAAAAAACAAAGAAGGCATACATACACATGAAGCCAAAAAACACAAATCGAAGAAAGAACTCAATCCTAAAACAATTAACAGATATCAATCAGCAAGCTCATCTGCTCTGCTCTGCTCTGTTCTGCTTCATGCTCTGTTCTATCTTGATAATTTACCATAGAAGTTGGGTGAATTGACCTCTCACTTGGCCATCATAACCTTGACAAACTCCTCGTAATTGATCTGCCCATCGCCGTCCACATCAGCCTCGCGAATCATCTCATCAACCTCCTCGTCGGTCAGCTTCTCGCCAAGATTCGTCATGACGTGGCGAAGCTCGGCGGCAGAGATGAATCCATTTTGGTCCTTGTCGAAAACCCTGAATGCCTCCTTCAGTTCTTCCTCGGAATCTGTGTCTTTCATCTTTCGAGCCATTAGATTGAGAAATTCTGGGAAGTCGATGGTTCCATTGCCGTCGGCGTCGACTTCGTTGATCATATCTTGGAGCTCGGCCTCGGTGGGATTCTGTCCCAATGAGCGCATCACAGTGCCGAGCTCCTTGGTGGTGATGCAACCTTTTTCGAATAGTTCAAAATCAAACAACCCTATTGATCGAAAATATAATACCTAAACCTATTTTGATCACCCATTATCATGAAGACAGCAAAGAAAAAAATCCCTCTTTTGATTCATTGGATTTTACCCATTATCCAACGCACAGAATTGCCACAGAATTAACAGAGCTTAGATCCATACGTCTTCATACAAAAAGAAAGGATCTTTCCAATACGTAGAAAAAGCAGACTGAAAAAACGTATAGAGAAGGCTGATTTACCATCGCCATCTTTGTCGAAGAGAGAAAATGCTTCCTTGAATTCTGAGATCTGATCATCTGTAAGCTGGTCCGCCATTTACCTTTTTCCTATGGAGAATAATTAAGGCGTAAGAGAAAATAGAGAAGAGGGCTGTGCTTTGCGTGCGACACTGTAGGTGACAGCGAAGAAAGCGGAGCTCGATTTGTTTTATGGGGTGAAAAATCTGATTTTTGGTTACATTCTTGAATTTGATCATTAAAAACGTAATCTTTAGTAATATCGCATGAATAGTAGAAAATACTAAAAAATATGGGCGTTTTCATATCAGGCCCTCCAAATTATAATTTAGGATTCAGGCTCTCTTGACAAAAAATTTAGTTTTAAGGACTCATTTTCGTGCAATACCACTTCTTTACTCTTACATACCAGTATGTTGAAATTCTGTACCACAAAACCATAATCGGTACCAGTTTATGATCATCTGATACCAGTTTATTTTCTGCAGTACCACTTTATTGCTTTGACATAACAATATGTTCAAAGTTTGTAATACAAAACGATCATTCTATACCAGTTCATATATCTTCCGTACCACTTTTTTACACCACACAAAATGGGTCATTTAACCTAAAAAATTCTCAAACAGGGTCTGAATTCGAAATCAAACCCTTAATGGGGCCCGATTTCGAATTGACCCTAAAAAATATGATCCATTACCATCATAGAATTCTCGTAGTTGAACAGATCATACATGCAGGCCACTTACAAGGTTTCTGCAAGAACTACGGCTGAGTTAACAAGAAGCCGAATACAAGAGAATGGATATGAAAGAAAATCAATTCAATATCATCGGAGTTTTCCAGGTTAAGGCAACAATCGCATGTATATATTATATATATATATATATGTGTACGTAATCTCCCATAAACTGCAACCGAAGAAAACAATGCAAAAGCCTTTCACTATCCTTCTTCTTCTTTTCTTCTTCATCATCAGTCCAGCGATATTATGTAGTAAAGCTCAAGAATTCAATAATCATCTTCAAAGGATGATCACAAAGAGAAGAACATCACAGAGGTTATCTCTTCAAGATTCTCTAACAAAGCTGTCCCAAGAAAAAACGAAGCATTATTCTCCCAATATATTCATCTCTCCCCAGGAGGGACTCATGGAATCGGACAAGATCGACAAATTGCCCGGACAACCTCAAAACGATGTCGATTTCGACCAATACGCTGGCTACGTCACCGTCGATCCTAAAGCTGGGAGAGCGCTTTTCTACTACTTCGTCGAGTCTCGGACTAATAATTCTTCCCACGACCCTCTCGTTCTATGGTTGAATGGAGGTTAACAAACAATTCTTTCGGCAAAATGTATATTTTATCTGTGTTCGAATTTATTTTCGCGAAGACTTATTATTATGTTTCTGGCATAGGCCCGGGATGTTCGTCGTTGGGCGCCGGGGCAATGGGGGAGTTGGGTCCGTTTAGGGTCAACAGCGACGGGAAAACACTATTTCGTAACGAATACGCGTGGAATAACGGTCAGTAATTCGCACTGATCATTTCGCCTGAAAGTATAATCTTGTATCATTTTTTTTAATCTTGTAGGATTGATTTCTTTATTATCTACCCTTTGATCACTGTAATAATCATTTACAATACGCCACCAAAACCTTATTGATTCCTGGGCGCTGATATCATGTTGAATTACTGCAGTGATAATTATTTTTAATTTCTTTCGTCAGTGGCCAACGTGATATTCTTGGAATCTCCCGCCGGTGTTGGCTTCTCCTATTCGAACACCACGACCGATTACAACAACACCGGCGATACTCGGACGGCGACCGACGCCTACACTTTTCTCGTAAATTGGCTCGAGAGGTTTCCTCAGTACAAATCCCGGGAATTTTACATAACGGGCGAGAGCTATGCAGGTCATTACGCGCCTCAGCTCGCCCGCACCATATTGGACAACAATAAAAACGCCACGAACCAAACTGTTATTAACCTCAAGGGCATCGCCGTAAGCGCGTAACTTTTTATTTTTACTTTTTTGAAGTTTTTCGCCGTGACGTTTTTTTTTTTCGACGTATGTATCAGATAGGAAATGCGTTGGTCGACGATGCAATGATAGACGGACCGGGATTGTACGATCATCGCTGGACGCATGCTCTGAACTCCGACGAAACTCACAGAGACGTCTTTGAGTACTGCAACTTTGACGACGACGACGACGATCGATGTGCGACTTCTACGCATAAATCCAAAGTTGAAATGGGAATAATCGATATAGACAACATATACGCGCCACTGTGTCACAAGTCAGAAGCTCAGAAGAGCGATTCCTCGACTGGCACGGTAAGATCGAATAAGTTCTAACTAACCATGAATGAGTTCATTCTTCCTATGAAGAAATATTCAAATCATTTTAACTTTTTTTTTCTCATCTCAGATTAATTACGTCGATCCGTGCTCTGGTTACTACGTCACGGACTATCTCAACGCCGCCGAAGTTCAAAAGGCACTCCACGTAAAGCCCACGCCTTGGGCGTTTTGCTGGTAAAACTCAGACATGCATGAATGATTCCTTAGGTTATCCTTCTCCATGCTATTTATTTATTACTGTAGTGCTCAATAATGCTTGAGAGAATAAATATGCAGGAACTATAACTGGACAGACTGGGAAAGCCATGTTTTGCCGACCGTTGAGTATCTCATGTCGAATGGAATCAGAGTATGGTTGTACAGGCAAGTGCTGAGCGACACCATTTTAGATCCATACAATGTTGTTTTTCTTGCAGCTTTTCGATCGAAATATACAAATTTTGTTACCTTGCACAGCGGAGATATCGATGCAAATGTGCCAGTGACATCTACGAGATACGCAATCAACAGCCTTAAACTTCCGATCAAAAGTTCATGGCGTCCGTGGTACCTTGACGATGAGGTAATAAGAGAATTTCTACTAATTCGAACTTTTTTTATTCGAAGTCATGGAATTGTAATAACTTCGCAAGTATTGGTCGCAGGTTGGAGGATATGTGGTGGGCTATGAAAATTTGACCTTTGTGACGGTTAGGGGCGCCGGGCATCTTGTCCCGGCGTATCAACCTCAGAGAGCGCTTACGATGATCTCATCTTTCTTACAAGGGGTTTATCCTCCTTCATCGTAACCTCCTTCAATGTTGTCTGAATAAATGTGATCTTTTTTTTTTCTTTCTTTTTGCTATCATGGTGCTGATGTTCTTGAAGATGTAATACCTCTTGCTTATTATGATGAAACAAGATGACGGTTTGAGTCCTCACAAAAGCATCCTAGACACAGAATACAATTCTCATGCTACTATGTACACCTTTTCTAGCAGCATTTATGGAGGGAAAGAAACGAACGCAAGAATCTCAGAAATTACACAATAAACAACATAGACTGATTTTGATCTTTAAGCAAGGAATAAATGAATCTAACCATCGGGTTTTTTTTTCTTCTTTTCAAGAATTACGTCCGCCATCTTCGAGCATCATCCCTTTGAGGCTCTTTGCGAGCCAAATCGCTGTATCCCTTGGAGAAACCTTTTCCTTGCCGAAAGGTTTTAGGACGACTGCTAATTCCTCAAGCCTGTTCTGCTGAAGCAGATCGGCGGATAATTCTAACAGTCCTTCGAGCGCATCAGCTCTTGGTCTGAACGAAGTCACATCTAGCGTTTCTTTAGCTGCTGCTGATGGAGGCTCCTCTTTCATGGGAGGGTCGTTCGATCTCGTGGGCTCCGCTGAATTTCCAGCCTCTGAGTTAGAAGTCGAATTCGAAACAGCTATAGCAGCAGTAGTAGTAACGTCTATTTCTTTCGTCACGGTGCTTTCAGACGTGCCCAAAGTAGGAGTTTTTCTATCGAAACTTGGCTTCGAATCTGCTGAAAAAATCGAATCTTTTGCTTCCAATTTGCTTACTACATCGATTCTCTTAGAGTTTTCCTGCAATAACACAGCAGTCGTGTCGGCGAAAGTAGACGGCAAACGAGATTTCTCACTAGCAGCAGTTTGTACAACTTTATGCCCCATCTCAAAAGAATAAC